>JASEVX010000002.1:141802236-141849736 GCA_031761405.1 Serripes groenlandicus
CAAAGAATATCTAGAAGATAAAATAGACATTGAAAAAACGAATGTCGTATTTGCCTAGTTAGTCATTAGACATTCGATAAGACATTATCACATAAGAAGATCTAGAGTCCAAATTAGACATTGAACATTGTACGTTTTAAAAAGCAAATGTCTGATTGGTTAGTTAGACATTATAGACTTTTTATCAGACATTTGATTCGATATTGATGAGACATTTGCAAATTACAAAATATAGAACCCAAATTCGATGTAGGTCATTGTACATGGAAAACACAAATGTCTAATTGCCTAGTTCGACATTCAATTAGACATTAACAAATGAGATAGTTTGGAACTCAAAAACGACGTAGGTCATTGTACGTGCAAAAACGAATGTCTAATAGCCTTATTAGACATAAGACATTCGACAATTAGAAGATCTATAGCCCAAAATAGAGAGCGTTGTAACTTCAAAAAAAACGAATGTCTACTTGGTGAGTTAGGCATTAGACATTCGATTAGAGATTCGCAAATTACAAGATCTAGAACCCAAATTTGACGTAGATTAATGTACATGGAAAACACGAATGTATGTCATTGGACGTGCATAAGCGAATGTCTAATAGCCTTGTGAGACATAAGACATTGAATAAGACATTCGGAAATTAGAAGATCTATAGCCCAACTTAGACGTTGACCACTGTACGTTTAAAAAAACCCACGTCTTACTGGTGAGTTAGACATTAAACATTGGATTAGACATCCGTAAATTACAAGATATAGAACCCCAAAACGAATCTATTATTGCCTAGCTAGACCATAGAAATTCGCAAATTCGAAATATGCAAAAGAAACACAGAGTGTAACGAGCTTTTACAGCGCTGCGAAGTCGGAGATCGAGTTTAAATGGACTCTTTAAACTATCCGAATGTTTAGATGCCAACTTTAACATTTAACATTCGATTTAAACATGCGTAAATTATTAACCCTTCGCTCAAAATTAGACTTTAAACATTTATAAATGCGAATGTCTAAATGCAAATTTCAACAATTAACTTTTAATTGTAGTTCGATACAGAGCTCTATGTCTCGTCTATATGTTGAAGAAATTTTGGGAAAGTAGCTTTAAGTTAATAAGGATTTAATGTGCTAACAAAAGTTTTCGTATGTATGGTCCACGGGCACTTATCTTACCAACGAGGCCTTTGCTAGGTAAACTCAAAGAGTGCTTTGGGCTATTTCATCATTCGGTAGCTGCAGATCAATTTTCAAAAGAATATAAACTGAACCCCACACCAAACCCCTCAATCCGGTCCTATTTCCACTTTTAAAATTCTATCAGGAACTAGTAGTACCTGAGGAAGTAAACAAGTAAAATCTTGAAAAAGGAGTAGTTTTTATTCATGTTCCATATTGTTTTCGTAACTCATTCATTTATTGGTATAGAAACTATACAGATGAGTATGTCTCGACCAACCTGGCTCCCTATATATACGAAAGAGCACTTCCAATCGTCAGCCGCTTTTTTTATGAGACAAGCGGGTTTCGGGTTCGAGGAAGGGAAGATCCACCGGTTCAAGCCGCTGTTCCACAGACGGTCCCCTTGACTGACGGTTATACTAACCGCGCCTTATTTTAGGGGAGCACTTTGTCCAGACGCCCTCGTCACGCGAGTGGCACTGAATTTCAGGAGAGCAATCGGGTCCGGGGTTTCTTTGTCACGGGAGTGAAAAGCTTTTTTTCTTCATAGGAGTTGAACGCCGGCTCGAAGCGGGATGCTCGCCGTGTCAGCACCGTGTTACAATGGAGTACTCGGGCCCAGGGGCCATTTGTCTTGAGAGTGGAACGTTTTTTTTTTTTTATCACTTAGCAATATTGCCTGATGCGCGCGTTCAGAGCGTTCCACTTACGTGACAAACATCAGGCGCAGACGGAGTCTCTCTGCAAAGTTCCTCATTCTGGTCAAAAAAGGGCTTCTTTTCTATTGACGCTGCATCTATTGCTTTCTTATCATTTGTGTAACTACATGTTACAGTTTTACTCAATTTTGGACAAGTTTGTTTCTTAAATATCTGCCAAAAAACATTTTCGTTATCACTTTCAATCTTTGGTCAATTCAAATTAGCCACTTTTCCTACATTATTGTTATTTTTGTTCGCTGCGTTACTGTTTAATGTCTCTCGGGAGAGATTCAAGTTATGTGTATATACCAATAGATGAATGAGTTACAAAATTATTTTTATGTCTAATGTTTTCGCTTATGTCAGGCCAACTTCACAGATGTACTTAAAGGTACACTATTGAACATCAAATAAGAAACTCTATGTTAAATGTTAAAATACAGGTCCATTCCGGTATTTCCATTGTCCATTTCGGTCCATTCCGGTATTTCCAATGTCCATTCCGGTCAATTCCTGTATTTCTATAAGTCCATTCCGTTCCATTTCGGTATTTCCATAAGTCCATTCCGGTATTTCCATACGACCATTCTGATCCAATCCTGCCCATTTCGGTCCATTCCGGTATTCCCCGACCGGTATTCCCATGCACCCCAAAAAAAGGTCGGTGTTTCCGTAGCATTGACATTTCAGTAAAATTTACGCACGATGACAATCAACCTTTTAAAATTATTACAAAATATCTATATAATAGTTTATAGTTTGTGACCTAAGGAATATCATGGAAAAAACAAAGTTTCTTTCCTAATTACTAGTATTAACTCTTATTTAATCTGAGTATTAAAATTTTAAAATCCGAGTACTGAATTCAACACAGTAAACGGAGATGGTACTCGGCGTGTATGGCTTAAAACAAATGGGGGTCAAATGAATTTGAAAACCATACTAACGGCGCATGCGCAATCAGTAGTTCCGCAAAGTAACCGAACTTCAGCAAGGACGAATCAAACAGTTCAGTCAAAATGCTAAGGTCAACGTTCGTGAAGGCGGCCCAGATCGCAAAACCAATTATAACAAATGCGTCCGTCAGACCAATGCCAGGTAATTTGTATGAATTAAATAACAATGAGACTTTCCCCTTTTTCTATAAATTGATAAAATGGGTGGGGAAACGACAAGAATTTGCGTCCTAGGTATACGTGACTACAGTACCCTAATTTTATAAATGTGCTTTGTTTTGTAAGTTATGTCCGAAAGACTGCTTGGTAACGGGTCAATCTTCTCCCTCCTGCTTCTACGATAAATTCTGAATCTAGGTTCGCTTTTTTTATATTTTATTTTCACAAAATCAATAGTAAAACAATTGCTTGTTTTAGCAACCGGAGTCTAAACGTTTGAAAATTGCATTTATCAGTCCGGCTCGATCAACATGATCATGACGTTTACATTGATCACTGACAGCTATTGCGACGATTAAATAAATCACAATTAACATTGAATTGAGCCTCAAAATTATGCAGCTTACCTCTTTACCATTTAACCACTTTAATCCATAAAATCTCAATTCACAACGATGACAAAATTTTCGCTGATCAATGTGAATTGGATTTTCATGTATTTAAATGGTAAGCTGCATATTTTTTAGACTCAATTTAATGTTAAATATGATTTATTTAATTATTGCACTAGCTGTCTATAATGTTAACATGATGATAACATTAATCGCGACGGCGGATAAATGAGAACAAAATTACTTATTGAAGACGATGATTACGATAAAAATGATTTGACGATGGCGAGAAATAGTAAATATTATCAGAAAAATTTACCATCAGCGCTATTATATGCAAAGCAGCATGTGATTGTCAATAAATATTTATTTTTGCTAGTTTAATTAAAACTTTTATTTTTGTGATTTCGAAATAAACTTACTAGATAAAAATATCTAGCTAGTAGCCTAGTAATGCAAGGCTTAACACAGACAACGGCTTATTATTAAGTTACATAGCTGTACGTAATATTTAAATTCACAATTTTATGGAAATAACAACGTTATTTTTCACAATTTCCCTAGTACCAGACCCATTCACAATTTAGGTAATAAAATCGCTGATTATACATGCAAAATTACACAGGCCAAAGGAACTTCGCAGACTGCAACACTCGATTAAATAAACTAGACGAAATCATAAACAAAATAAACAAAACATCGTCCAAACTCCCTAAACTTTTTGTGTGAATAAGATTTATAATTATTTTGTTAAATATACAATTCGTTAAGTTCAATTTAAAAAAAGTAATTGGCAGAAACTCCAAAACTAGATCTTCCGAGTTCCATTATTAAGTGGCAAAAATGTTAATTGCAGGTAAAAGTTTTTTGTGGAACATACTGATCTGAGTAGACCTTATTATCCCCTCGGTTACGAAGTAAGCGAGAAAGGGATATAGTAACGGGACCGTCCGTATGTGTGTCCGTCCGTAACAAACCTTGTCATCACTCTACACTAACCATTTCTTGACAGATCTTAACCAAACTTAATATAAAGTAAGTATATGGTAACATCTTGAAGCCTATTGATTTTCAAGGTCATAGGTCAAAGGTCAAGCCCAAAATTGGACTTGCAATATTTTCAGCTGTGGCAACCTTGTCACCACTCTACACTGACCATTACTTGACGGATTTTAACAAAACTTGGTATAAAGTTACTTTATGATAATATCTTGAAGCCTATTGGTTTTCAAGGTCATAGGTCAAAGGTCAAGCTCAAAATTGGACTTACAATATTTTCAGCTGTGACAGCCTTGTCATCACTCTACACTGACCATTCCTTGACCGATCTTTATAAAACTTATTATACAGTTAGTTTATGATAATATTTGAAGCCTATTGATTTTCAAGGTCATAGGTCAAAGGTCAAGCCCAAAATTGCACTTACACTATTTTCAGCTGTGGCAACCTTGTCACCACTCTACACTGACCATTACTTGACAGATTTTAACCAAACTTGGTATACAGTTACTTTATGATAATATCTTGAAGCCTATTCATTTTCAAGGTCAAAGGTCAAACTCAAAATTGGACTTACAATATTTTCAGCTGTGACAGCCTTGTCACCACTCTACACTGACCATTCCTTGACCGATCTTTATAAAACTTATTATACAGTTAGTTTATGATAATATTTGAAGCCTATTGATTTTCAAGGTCATAGGTCAAAGGTCAAGCCCAAAATTGCACTTACACTATTTTCAGCTGTGGCAACCTTGTCACCACTCTACACTGACCATTACTTGACAGATTTTAACCAAACTTGGTATACAGTTACTTTATGATAATATCTTGAAGCCTATTCATTTTCAAGGTCATAGGTCAAAGGTCAAACTCAAAATTGGACTTACAATATTTTCAGCTGTGGCAGCCTTGTCACAACTCTACACTGACCATTCATTGACCGATCTTAATAAAACTTATTATACAGTTAGTTTATGATATGTCTTGAAGCCTATTGGTTTTCAAGGTCATAGGTCAAAGGTCATGCCCAAAATTGAACTTGATTGAACTTACAATATATCTCAGCTGTGGCAACCTTGTCACCACTCTACACTGACCATTCCTTGACAGATCTTATCCAAACTTGGCATACAGTTAGTTTGTGACAATATTTTGAAGCCTATTGATTCAAGGTCATAGGTCAAAGATCGAAGTCAAAAATTGGACTTAAATATTTAGATCACAAGAGAACTCAATGTGATGATTGAAAGCCGAGGGGATGCATCCGCTTTGCGGTGCCCTTGTTATTATGGAGAAGGCCGAGACCCGGTAGCGATGCAGGCTGTCAATCCAGGGGTTGTGAGTTCGAATCCCAGCTCGGCCAACTTTCTTTTAGACATTTGACAAAAGTCACTATGACATGCGTCATTCGTCTTTTACCAATGGGCTATTTAACACTTGTAACAGTCTATGTGGAAAAGCAGCCAGTTGCTTGGAAAGTATGTTGTGTGGTGTACTTGTGTGGGAAAACCAAAAAACGCATGAGAATGTGAACTGGTTGCTGTGATATGACTGAAAAATTGTTGAAAACTGCGTTAAACCCTAATCAATAATTTATTATTGAGAAATTTCTGCTCTTTTGGAAATGATTTCGAAAGTTGTGTATGGCAGAGGCATTATATTTGTCAGGGAAAGGATCAATAATTATTTCCTATTCCAGCTCTGGCATCCCGATTGTACTGCACTTCTCCTGCTGTAACAGAAAATGGTCCATCCTTCTCAGAAAGTAGAACTAAGGATATGATCGAGGTATTGAAATCTGTACGATCAACACCAGTATGCGGTTATGAAACACGTCGTCTCTATCAAGTAGTGCATGTGAGTATTGTTTTATGTACCATATATAATGTTTTTAGAAGTATTTGAGCACCCTTAAACATCTAAAGAAACTTTCAATTTTTTTTTTAAAGCCGATTTAAAGCTCTTCTGTCTCAAAATGTGGTGGTTTATTTTCCTATTTCTAACAAAAAATTCTCTTGTCTTTGATAAAGGCTTGAGTGGTTTTTGACAGCATTTATGCAATAGATTCCTGTTTTTTAGTCTCATTCTAATAAGTTCTATTAAATTAGACCAGGAAACATCGGATCATATGCGAACATAACCTGTTTCCACAGTACTTCAAAGGTTGCATGTATGTTAGAAGTCCCTAGAGAATGGCTTTGAGTATGACCAAATGTATGCAATTAGATCAAAGTTGTCATTCGAACTGTTATTTTGGTGGGAACATGGCTCTTGATATTTTTCTGTGTTATTCTAATTCTTAGATCTTAATTGATCTCCAAACCATATGTTGTGGGTACTTTTATAAAGAATAGTCTCTCTGAAATTATTCTTTAAAGTATGGTATCACAATATGGGGTTGAATCCAGGTTATAAGATATACTGTGGGGAAACAACCTGTTAACTCCCAATGATATCTAGACATTTTTGGGATGTTCATCTTGTTTGATTGTGTTTCAGTCTACAGACTCCGTACCAGAACCAATCCTTGTCAGTGAATTTTTACAATCATGCAGATCTTGTAATGACTTTGCTCTTGCTGTCCGTATCCTAGAAAGTGTAAAGGTATGTTGACATGTCCTGGTTTTATGGTCACCTTCTTCACTTAGTATAGTGATTTGCTGTCCTTTAGCAACAAATATGTTGGACATCAAGATAAATATGTAGAAAATCTCTATAAATAAAAACGTTATCATTGAATAGAGTTGAACTTGAAGGGTTAATATTCATGATAAATAGGAAATTTTCCTTGTGACAGTGTAGTCCCCTGCCAAAATTATTCAACATATTAATTGATGGATAAAATAAGGCAGCTAGAAGATAAATGGGATTGATTGATTGATTGGGGTTTAACGCCGTTTTTAACAATTTCTCAGTTATATCACGGCGGCCAGTTCACCTACTCATGCATTTCCTGGTTTTCTCAAACCAGTACTCCACACAACAATCTTCCCAATCAACTGGCTACTTTTCCACATAGACTTAGCCCATTGGTGGATGACGCATGTCACATTGACTTTTGTCAATCCACGGAAAGAAAGTTCGCTGAGCCGGGATTGTAACTCACAACCCCTGGATTGACAGCCCGCGTCGCTACCGGGGCTCGGCCAGATAAATGGGACTTGAGCGAACAATTCAAGGCCATTGTGGCACTCTTAACATTGCCTAACCTCATGCCCAACCCTTGGGTAAGATTAATCAAATGCACAGTTAGTTTATTTTGAGTAATCAAAGTCAAATTAGATTTACTTGGAAAGGTCTAGACATACTTGTCAGTTTTAATTTACATATTCATTTTTGTGTGTTTTGTATTTCCAGAGGAAATGTGGCAAGGATGTTGGAGTATTGTGGCCATACATCACTCAGGAACTTCGACCAACCCTGGATGAGCTTGGTATTCCACTGCCCGAAGAGATGGGATACGACAAACCCGAACTGTTTTTGGAAGATGTGTTTGACATGCATTAAGTTATAGGTTTATAGACTTTATTAGGTAAGCCAACGGTTCAACACATGAGTCACGGCATGTGGAAAAACATCCCTGTGCTCAAGAGTGAGCTGGTGTGGTCATTTTCAGTTGTTCACTATTGTTTAAAACAACGGCTCCCTCCAAACTGCTTGGCCAATTTTGATGAAACTTCACAGGGATGTTCCAAATGGATGGTGCCTTTTCAAACTTGTTCAAAGAAATAAATTCCATGCAGAACTGTGATGGCAGCCCATAGTCATTTTTTTAAACCTTGAAAATGAGATATATAGGGAAAAACTTCTTGTCTGAAAAGGAAAGGCCTGGAGCTTAGATATTTGGTGTGTAGCATTATCTAGTAACCCTCTACCAAGATTGTCCCTTGGTTCAAAATTGGGCCTGTCACTGGGGTCACCTGTTTTACAAAGAGCCCTCTTGTATAGAATACAGAATAGCAAAATTTTGCTTGTACATTTCTTATCATATAACACTTTAACAGGTCAAGTATTTAGCTGCACGGCTGGGTACCAAATAGAATTTTCTGATGAGACTGCACTGAAGTGCATACTTTTCTGGATCTTCACTGGCCATTTTTGTGCAAGTGTGAGAAAACCAGGAAATGCATGAGTAGGTGAACTGGCCGTCGTGATATAACTGAGAAATTGTTAAAAACGGCGTTAAACCCCATTCAATCAATTTATGTAATTTTTCCATTCTCCTGATCACAAGGTACATATCGAGGGCTTGGCGTGAAACGGTTGTAACTGAAATTGGTATTTATGTACCAAGGTTAATCACCTCGCCATTAAGTCTTAATAATCGTTAAATCATTTTTCTTGGTAAACAATGGAAATTTAGGTGCCATTGCTCGTTCTGAGCAATGGCATCTAAATTCGCATTGTATACAGAGGGGTCAAAATTGCCCAAAAACCAGGGTTTTTAAAATAGGTTTTTAGTTACAACCGTTTCACGCCAAGACCTAGATGTGTCTGAATTAAATCTGCAAAACAGCCATAAACTTAAATATGACCAATTAATGCATAGAGGGATGGAGAATGTATCCCTATTAGGAGTTCTTTTAATGAATGTTGGAGACTTTAAACTGAATCTTTTGGTTGACTTGACCAATACTTTCAGACAAAAATCATATGCAATGTCAGAACATCCTTTAATATCTACTCTCTTTATTTCAGAATTAATTACAGACAAAATTGAAGAAGCAGCTCTAAAGAAGTTTGTGGGGATTTTTAATTTAAACAACATATTTAACAAAGTGATCAAGTGAAAAAGACTGCCATACTTATCTTCAAGAAATGTTGAGGGAAAAAAAGAAAACATTTAGTTGTATTGTGTATTTTGTTGCTGTTTTTGAAATAAATTCCAGAAATTAAAAAACATATTTTTGGAGACGGTAAACATTCTCATCCCTTTTAGCTCAACTATTCGGAAAATATGAGAGCTATTCTACTCACACTGTCATCGGCACCACACCTTGGTTACAGTTTTGCATGCAAGTACATATATTATACAATAGCTCGGTCACTTGTAGATGTATTGCATCGTAACTTTCTACAATGATTCCCAATCATCACAACTATGTATATAACCAAGTAAGATAACTCTATTCTGCAAGTGATGACCCTTTTAAGCTCACCTAAGCATGAAGTGCAAGGTGAGCCTTTTGTGATCACTCGCCGTCGTCACCTAATTCGTGCGAGGCAAGCTTTTGTGATCACTCGGCGTCCGTCTTCGTCTGTACGTACGTCTCTTAACAATTTCCTACAAATGACTTCTACTAAACTAATCAACTGATTTCAAAATATGGTCCTTACTTTTTAAAGTTGTTCAAAGAATTTAATTTCAATTAGAACGTTGGTTGCTGCGGCATCAGGAAAGGGGAAAATTGCCAGAAATTTAAAAATCTTCTTGTCCAAAAGTAAAGGCACAATTTGAAAATTATTTTGCACAAATGTTCCTTGGGTACCTTTTACCAAAGTTGTTTAAATTAATCCTATCCGTTGAAAAACATGGCAGCTAGGGGTGGGGCTTTTTTTCCTTATATGTGCATTGTAAAAACTTTAAAAATCATCTTGTCCAAAAGTACCAGCTACTTAAAAATAATTTGCCATAAACAATCCTTGGGTGACCTACAAAAACTGTTGAAATTATTCCGACCTGATGAAACATGGCTGCCAGGGGGCATGGCTTGTTTTTTTCTTATATGTCATATAGTGAAAACTTAAAAAAATCACAGGTCCGATTTGAAAATAATTTGGCACAAAGGTTTCTTGTGTGAGCCTCTGCCAAGGTTGTTCAATTTATTCCGATTAGTTGAAACACGTGGCTACCAGGGGGGTTGCTTTATTTCCTTATATGTAAAGAGTAAAAATTTTGAAAATTAGAATTGTCTCTAGGATGTCTCCCCCTCAAATATCTGTTAAAATCTCTCAAAACATTCCAATCTATAAAGCAGACAATGGGTTCTGCACATCGCCTTGATGAGGTGAACATGTGACCCAAGTTTCATGAAAATCCTTCAAGCCGTCTTGGAGATATGGAGCGGACACGATTTGGGACAGACAGACAGACAGTCGAGACATGGGTTCTGCACATCGCCTTGATGAGGTGACCATGTGACCCAAGTTTCATGAAAATCCTTCAAGCCGTCTTGGAGATATGGAGCGGATACGATTTGGGACAGACACACAGACAGACAGTCGAGACATGGTTTCTGCACATCGCCTTGATGAGGTGAACATGTGACCCAAGTTTCATGAAAATCCTTCAAGCCATCTTGGAGATACGGAGCGGACACGATTTGGGACAGACGGAAAAGACATGGGTTCTGCACATCGCCTTGATGAGGTGATCATTTGACCCAAGTTTCATGAAAATCCTTCAAGCCGTCTTGGATATATGGAACGGACACAATTTGGGACAGACAGACAGACAGTCGAGACATGGGTTCTGCACATCGCCTTGATGAGGTGAACATGTGACCCAAGTTTCATGAAAATCCTTCAAGCCGTCTTGGGAGATATGGAGCGGACACGATTTGGGACCAGAAAGACAGTCGAGACATGGGTTCTGCACATCACTTTGATGAGGTGAACATGGGACCCAAGTTTCATGAAAATCCTTCAAGCCGTCTTGGAGATATGGAGCGGACACAATTTGGGACGGACAGACAGTCGAGACATGGGTTCTTGCACATCGCCTTGATGAGGTGAACATGTGACCCAAGTTTCATGAAAATCCTTCAAGCCGTCTTGGAGATATGGAGCGGACACGATTTGGGACAGAGAGACGGACAGACAGACAGTGGAGACATGGGTTCTATTCTGCACATCACCTTGATGAGGTGAACATGTGACCCAAGTTTCATGAAAATCCTTCAAGTCGTCTTGGATATATGGAGCGGACACGATTTGGGACAGATAGACAGCACATCGCCTTGATGAGGTGAACATTTGACCCAAGTTTCATGAAAATCCTTCAAGCCGTCTTGGAGATATGGAGCGAACACGATTTGGGATGGACAGACAGTCGAGACATGGGTTCTGCACATCGCATTGATGAGGTGAACATGTGACACAAGTTTCATGAAAATCCTTCAAGTCGTCTTGGAGATATGGGGCGGACACGATTTGGGACAGACAGACGGACAGCCATGCCTACGAATGGACACTTGTTGGGTATTTTCCTTTGATGTTTCCTTGTTGGGTAGTACCCAACAAGGGTATGGTTTATTCCGTAATTATCACCCTTTTACGGAATAAATAGCATTAATATACTAATTAGGTACCCATTAGAAAATTATAAAAAAAAATACTTATCAAGTGTCTTATACTGGTGGGCTTTAGGATATAGACAGTACCAAACAAGTATCCATTCATGCGCTCGAGACATGGGTTCTGCACATCGCCTTGATGAGGTGAACATGTGTCCCAAGTTTCATGAAAATCCTTCAAGCCGTCTTGGAGATATGGATCGGACAGACAGACGCATGGCTGTCCGTCTGTCTGTCCCAAATCGTGTCCGCCCCAGTCGAGACATGGGTTCTGCACATCGCATTGATGAGGTGAACATGTGACACAAGTTTCATGAAAATCCTTCAAGTCGTCTTGGAGATATGGGGCGGACACGATTTGGGACAGACAGACGGACAGCCATGCCTACGAATGGACACTTGTTGGGTATTTTCCTTTGATGTTTCCTTGTTGGGTAGTACCCAACAAGGGTATGGTTTATTCCGTAATTATCACCCTTTTACGGAATAAATAGCATTAATATGCTAATTAGGTACCCATTAGAAAATTATAAAAAAAAATACTTATCAAGTGTCTTATACTGGTGGGCTTTAGGATATAGACAGTACCAAACAAGTATCCATTCATGCGCTCGAGACATGGGTTCTGCACATCGCCTTGATGAGGTGAACATGTGTCCCAAGTTTCATGAAAATCCTTCAAGCCGTCTTGGAGATATGGATCGGACACGATTTCGGACAGACAGACGCACGGACATGCCTACGAATGGACACTTGTTGGGTATTTTCCTTTGATGTGTCGTTGTTGGGTAGTACCCAACAAGGGTACGGTTCATTCGCAATTATCACCCTTTTACGTAATAAATAGCATTAATATGCTAATTAGGTACCCATTAGAAAATTATAAAAAAAATCAAGGTGTCTTATAAGGGTGGTAGGTGGGCTTTAGGATATGGACAGTACCCAACAAGTGTCCATTCGTGAGTGTGGACGGACAGACCCCAAGGACAAAATCAATATATCTCTACTGTATACAGGGGGAGACATAACTATTGAAGTTCTATTAAATCAGGTGAGTGGTATAGGGTCACCATGGTCCTCTTGTTCGACTTGTTAAAGTTTTGTGTGCAACTACATTAGCGTCCATATCTCAGTTACTACTTTATACAACCCTTCACACCTTTGTTAGATAACTCCACTTTGCATTTAAATGCAGCCCTTTTTCAATTTAGAAATTCTGGTTTTGCTTGCAACTACATATCTCAACTATGTAACTACAGTAGTACTCAATGCATTGCAGTCCTTCCAAACCATCACACCTATGTAAATATTTAAGTAATATAACTCAATTGGGCATACAATGCAGATTATTGCACTTTATTATTTGACTTAGAAATTCTGGGTTAAAGTTTTGCATGAAACTACCTTCGAGTCCATGTCTCGGTAACTAATTAGCGCCTGCTGTCTTACGGACAAATCTCGTTATACAGCCCATAAAGCTATATTATGGGAACACCTGCTGCAGCAGGCAGCATCTACACATCCGCTCTCTTAGTCAAACAGTTTTCCTTTGATTGTCGCTGATCTTGCTGAACATGTTTCGGCCAAAATATGCATTTTTGGATTAGAGTCCCTGTATTATCCCAAAAGGCAAAATTAGCCTAGTCCTTTCTGCAAGTCAAACAGTTTTCATCCAATCTCTACCACCTTGGTAAACATCAGCCAATTTGCCTATGGAACTTCTGGTTTATGGGCCTTGAATAATCCAAAATATCGTCAGATAGGCCTTTGTTTTATATCCATATGGTTGATTTTAATAAAAAATGCCATGATTTTTCCAAGGATTTCAATTCTTTGAACAATTTTGAAAAAGAAACACCTAAGAAACATTCCTGAGAATTTATTTTGAAATAAGTTCTTTGGTATAGAAGTTTGAATGAAAATATGGATGGACTAATAGATGAAGCTTAACAGAGAGTGATCACACACTATGTGCTTGGACAACATTACAAAACATTTTGGTATGATAAGAAAGGCCTTGTCAAAAAGAATGCACATTCATAATATGAACACCCTGAATAAATCAACAGTTATGGCCAGTTAAAGTTTTTGAGACAGACATGACCGGTACAATATGCCCATATTAAAAGTCTCGGATTCAAGCGGAATACCCATTATTTCAGAACAGATGACTTTTTAAATAATTACCATAATGAGCAGTTTCTCTTTCTGCCGTAATGTTTTCAACACTTCAATAGTTTTGCATCGATGTTAACTTTCAGTTTCGTGACCATAATTAAATGACAATTCGACGGAAGAGGACTATTTAATTGAAATGTACAAATCACTCACACAAAGGGGACATTAACTCTTTCCCTCATACAACAATTCTGCAGCAGATGACTTGGAACATATTTTGTCAAATAATAGAAAATCTCTATAATTGAATGGATAACCTAAGACTAAAAGAGGAAAACATTGTGGCAAAAGGAGAAATTGCTCGTTTTGAGCAATTTCTTCTTTTGTCACTATGTTTTCAAAAAGCTGTCTGCTGCAGAGGCATCAGAAAGTGTCTATATGAGGGAAAGGGTTAAAAGAAGGTACAATGAAAGTAAATCATACAATTTCAGAGAAGATAAATTACAATTCGTTTATTTACATTTTATAAACATTTCAATTTAAGCATTTATATAAATGCTTGGCAATAAGGTCGATTTAAACCCTTTCAGGCATAAATACGCTTTCTGCCGACTGTGCAGCAGACGACTTTTGAAACAATTGTGACAAAAGGTGAAATAGCAGTTTTACCTTTTGCAACAATGTTTTCAACTCTATTTAATATATAAACTCTCTTTAAATTTAATGGGAGATTTTTCAAAGTCTTCTGCTGTTGTATGTGGGTAAGGGTACAAGATAGACCCATGACCCTGTATCCCATACCTGCCCCCGAATACTTTCGCTGATTATTAGAGAAGAGGAAAAGAATTTAAAGGTTTTGTCCTTTTACCCCTTTTCTGATGCTACAAATGGCTCAAATCTATTCATATTCTATTTAACTTTCATTCATAGGTATTCAATAATTCTAATGAGGTGTCTTTAACACTTTCCCTCATATAGACGCTTTCCGACGCCTCCGCAGCAGACAGCTTTTTGAAAACATTATATAGTGACAAAAAAAGAAATTGTTCAAAACAAGCAATTTCTCCTGTGCCACAATGTTTTCCACTTTTAGTCATAGGTTATCCATTCAATTATAGAGATCTTTTGACAATATATGTTCAAAGTCGTCTGCTGCAGAATTGTCGTATGAGGGAAAGGGTTAAGGTTGTCTGCTTCAGATTAATCATATCATATGTGAGAAAGGGGGTAAAGAAACAATTTGCCAAATTGTCTCGAGATCAAAAAAGCAGTTTCAAAGAAGAAGTTTTGACACGTTACCCCCTTTTTGATGCTGCCTAGCTGCCAACCAAGCGTGTACACTATTGTAGAGGCCTGAGGATTAGCCACAGAGGACAATCATTTCAAAGTTTTGCTACTTTACCCCCTTTCTGGAACCACAGCAGTAAGAAAATCATGTCACACTAAAATTTTCCCTTTTCTCCCTCAAAGTTTCATTTACCTTTCCCACATGCAGATGCAATATTTGGAGGTCAGATAAAGATTTTTGAACTTGAAATAGGCCCTCCTTTATCTGGAGTTATGTCTTTGTCTAAGTCATATGTCATCAGTCAACTTGGTGGAGGCTCAGTTTGTTCTGTGCTTACAAGTGTCTCTGTTTGTTCTATGATTGCTGACTCCTCTCCCTGTTTGACTTTTAGTTCAGCTTCTTCTTGGGCTTTTCTTTCAGCTTCTTCTAGGGCTTTTCTTTCAGCTTCTTCTTTGGCTTTCTTTTGATTTCTATAAGCTGCTAGCCTCGTTGTGGGATGAATGGGAAAGAAGCCACTAAGACCTGTAAGTAAAGATTTCATATCAAAATGGTTCCATCCTTTTCAATAAGAGGGCAATGATGGTCCTATATACATTTATATATCGCTCCGACATCTTTTTATTCTTTATTATATATTTATAAGCAACACAAGCTCCAATCAACATGGCTTGAAGGAATCTGATAGAGGGTCATCCAAGAAACATTTTTACACAATTATTTGAAAATCGGCCAACCAGTTTGGGAGAAGAAGAATTTTGAAGTTTTTTTCATTTCGTTGCCATGGAAACCAGAATTCAGCATGGATCCCAAAAATTCGAAGGAAACATGGTGAGGATGCTTTCTGTGAAGTTTCATCCCAATTGACCCACTGGTTACTGAGGAGAAGACGCACGACGGACGACAGACAAAAGGCGATCACAATAACTCACCTTGAGCAAAGCTCAGGTGAGCTAAAAACATGCCAAATCCCCAGCCAACCATGTTTTTCAACAGATCAGAACAATTTCAAAAATCTTAGACAAGTCCAATGTATTTTAAAATCGGTCTAGTGCAAATGTACAATACGATTTTTAAAATTTCCATTAAACATATATAAGGAAAACAAGCTCTGCCCCCAGGCCCCTGTTAGCTATATTTTTCAACAGATCGGAATAATTTAAACAATCTTTGTTAAGGTTTACCTAAGGAACAGTTGTGCCAAGTAATTTTCAATTCTGACCAACACTTTTGGACAAGAAGATTGGATATTTTCCCCTCTTTCTGATGCCACAGCAACCAAAGCTCTACATGGAATTTAAAATTCTTTGAACAATTTAATGTGGGCCATTTAAGGAATATGTTAGTGAAATTATTTTGAAATCAGACTAGTGTTTAAGTCAGAGAAGAACATTTGATTGGAAGCTGGACAGTGAGTGATCACAATAGCTCACCCCAATCACTCCATCTCAGGTGAGCTAAAAAGTATTGAGTAGATTTGAAACATTGTAGCAGAAGCAGAAATCTCTCAAATTGAGCATTTCCTCCCTTTGCCACACTATTTTCAAAAGCTATCTACAACAGACAGATGTGTCAAATTGCATCTACATGTGGACAGGTTGAATAAAGATACTTTTAACCCTTTCCCTCATATAGACGCTTTCTGAAGCCTCTGCAGCGGACGGCTTTTTGAAAACATAGTGACAAAAGAAGAAATTGCACAGAACGTGCAATTTCTCTTTTTGCCACAATGTTTTCCACTTTTTGTCATAGGTTATCCATTCAATTATGGAGATTTTTCTATGTTTTGACAAAATACGTTCAAAGTCGTCTGCTGCAGAATTGTCGTATGAGGGAAAGGGTTAAAAATATGAAACAGAGCACTTTATAAGAGACGGCAGGATTTATGAACTGCAATCTATATGACCTCCAAATAATTTAAAAGAGACACCACTATGTTATGGGTACTCTATAGAATTGCCTCACTGAGTCTCCACACACTTTTGGCTCACTCGCAGAAGCATTATGACACATTTGCAGCACACAACTTTTGAAAACATTGTTGCAAAAGAAGTAATTGTTCTAAAGGCTTCTAAGCAGCTTATCTAGAGCAAAGTCCTCTTTTGCTACAATGATTTCAACTCAACTTTCATTTAAAGAGGTTTAGATGTTTTTAAAGTTGTTTGCTGCATATTTGCTGTATACATGAGAAAGTGTTTATAACAGAGGTACACAATCTGGAAAAAAAACCTGTGTACTCCTCCTTAACCCTTTCCTTCATACGACAATTCTGCAGCAGACGACTTTGAACATATTTTGGCAACACATAGAAAATCTCTTTAATTGAATGGATGACCTATGACTAAAAGTGGAAAACATTGTGGCAAAAGGAGAAATTGCACGTTTTGTGCGATTTCTTCTTTTGTCACTATGTTTTCAAAAAGCTGTTTGCTGCAGAGGCATCAGAACAGCGTCTATATGAGGGAAAGGGTTAACAGACGATACAAATCCCCTCACAGCGTCTTTCTTGTACAGATGTAGTGTTGTCACTTTGACCTAGGTGAGTGAAACAAGAACCTGTCCAAGCTCTCTTGACACTGAACCTGTGTATAAAGTTTGAGGGAATTCCATCAACAAGCGAACATGCTATAGCTATGACGTCATATCATACAGACATCAAGCCGAGCCCCGGTAGCTCAGTCGGTAGCGACGCGGGCTGTCAATCCAGGGGTTGTGAGTTCGAATCTTGGCTCGGCCAACTTTCTTTCCGAGGATTGACAAAAGTGATTGCGACATGCGTCATTCGTCTTCCACCAATGGGCTAAGTCTATGTGGAAAAGCAGCCAGTTGCTTGGGAAGATTGTTGTGTGGAGTACTGGTGTGAGAAAACCAGGAAATGCATGAGTAGGTGAACTGGCCGCCGTGATATAACTGAGAAATTGTCAAAAACGGCGTTAAACCCCAATCAATCAATCATACAGACATCATACGGTCACTGTGACCTTGACCTTTGTCGGTGAAACGTTTACTCACCCAAGCTCTTTTTACAATGAACCTGTGTATAAATTCAGTCCACAAAGGTAAGATCTACATCAATTACATTATTTCATACAGACATAGGTTAGTGGATACCGGTGCAAGCTCTTTTTACAAATGAACATTTGATTTTGTTTGAAGGAATTACAACCACTACTGAAAGTGCAAGAGCGATAACATCTTTTCATACAGACATATAAAAGTCAATGTGACCATGACCCTTTTACCTAGGTTGGTAAAACATGACCCCTCCAAGCTCTCTTGACACTGACCCTGTGTGTGAAGCATGGAAGAATACTGTCCACAAATGAATGTGCTAAAAGCAATGACGCTGTTTCATAAGGATGTATTATATTCACTGTGACCTTGACCTAGCTCGATGAAATGCAAACCTGTACAAGAGACGATGTATTAAGTTTTATTCCAATCGAAAAGGAAATTAACTTGCTAGAGAAATGACACTGTTTAGACACTAATATAGTCACAATGATCTTGACCTTTGACCTACGTCAGTGAAATGAGAACTAATACAAGAGACAATGCTTGTGAACAAACGTATGAAGTTTTAGAAATATTGGATAAGAAATGAGGTTTGCTAGAATGACGACGTCCTTGGGACACTTGCATATATGACTGAATCCCTAAATATTCTTGACGACTTTGTCACAAGAGGATAATGAAATAGACAGAGTTCTATATATAAATTGTAAATTTGTCTATTCCCAACTGTTTCTCTCGTCTTATTAAACTTTTCCTACTTGCAGAAGTATCTACAGCAGAGGACTTTTGAAAACAATGTGGCAAATGGAAAAATTGTTCATAATGAGCAATTTCTCCATTTTCCACAATGTTTTCAACTCTATCCAATAACTATATCATCAGATGTAGAGATGTTCTGTACCAGCGCCGAGCTGTTTTCAAAGTCCTCTTCTGCAGATTACCTGTAAGTGGAAAAGGGTTAATAGGCCAAACCCTAAATTGTGATACTCAAAAGAAATTGTCTTAAAGAGATAATCCTTTTTGAGTACAAACTCCATAGAATTTAAGAGTCCAATAAAAATCTTAGCACATGAAATATGCACCTTATCTACAGCTCTGAAATAAAGGTTTACCAAGAAGCTGTTGGACAGGTTTGGATGGTTTAGCACCCTTATTTAGCCAATATTGAAGTCTATCGAAGTCAATTGTCACTATTTTTTCCTTGTTTAAATTCAGCATAGGATCATATGCTCCTATTTGGTCTTTCACTTTTCCAAACTTGGGCTCTCTATTCCGTTGAACAGCAATATGGAAGAATGGCCTGTTTGCACATCCTCTGTGAATCATACGAATCACAAAATGGGTGCTTTTTTCTATAATTGCTGGCATCCTGAAAGAGAACAACAACTTGTTTTCAACGATTATTACGTACCAAACTAATGCCTATGCTGCGTCTACTCAAAAGAATCTTCTCGCTGAGACAATTTCTTTTGAGTACCCACAATATAGGGTAGGTTTTGGGAGTCAGATAGCACTTTTACAACCGAAGAAACCCTTTTCCTCCAGCTCTTGACAGAATTTAATTTTTGATCAATCTAAAAATTATAGAGGCCTAGATATTGTAAGGAGTAAACAGCTCCTATCTCTCTCATTTCCCAACCAAACCTGCATATGCATCCCCGGACCCCGATTGTTTCCAGTGATGTTACATAGACTCCGCTCTGGTGTACTGCTTGTGTTCAGTTATGTGACTTCGGGTCGAAGTCAAGAGAAAGAGGGAGAAATGTAACGGGAACGGAGTATAGGTTTAAATATTACTTCTACAGCCTTGTCGTAGAAGCCGGCTTTCATAGCGACGTTGATAGAGTGGTTGACCTTTGTTTAAAGTTAAGCAACGTACATCGCGGTTAGTACCTGGATGGGTGACCCGCGATGGCTTAACGCCGGTACACGTTACAAGTTAAACAAGAGGGCCATAATCACTCACCTGATTTATGCAATATGATTTGTAATGCCAATTACAGTAACTCATTTTGCAGTCAGGTATACTAATACAAGAGGCCCTTTGCTAGGTATAGCTCCACTTGCCACAAGGCGAAATAACCCAACCAATGTTGTCTGTAAAAACTGTCAAATTAATTATGAATTGAAGAACGGATAGGCCAATGTTGACCTATCTATCCAAATACTCATCATAAATGTCACCAGGCAGAGTATCAATATTCACGAAAACACATGACAAATTAGTCATTTAACCAAATTCATGACAGGATGTTGTTACCATCACAACTTATACTTACTTTAGATCGTATACTTTTACATTAACAACGCCTCGATCGTTAAATAAATGACTCGGTTTAGTTTTGAGAACGTTTTACGCAAAGCAAGGACAATTTTGATCAATTATTTTCTAGCTAGACGCTTTTATCCCGCTTGCAAGATCGAGAGTCACAATCGGAATTGTTCAGTTGCCTTCCTCTAAATTTCAATGACCCGAGAAATTGCGGAAACAAAGAAAAAGTTTGACAGCAAAGCAACTCGGAAGGTATGTTAAAGTTTTTTATTTAACATATTGCAGTTCAAAGTAAAGTTTGACAGCAAAGCAACTCAGAAGGTATGTTCGAGCTTTTTGTTTAACAAATTATAGTAGATCTATTAATATCGACAACATGTAGAAAGCAATATAGTTTCCATAATTTAGATTAAGATGAGAAAAAACTAGGAACACATTTATAATATGATTATAGGTGCTACCTATTTCGGGTAAACATTTATTATATGTTCATTGTTGTGATCGGTGAATAATTCCCCGTGAACTGCAGTTAGCCCCTTGCTTGCAGCACGATCAGTTATTTACGTCAATTACGAATCCTACCGACCTAAGCAAAGAAAATAAAAATCATCATCAGGTTAAGCTTATATTTAACTTTAAAATATAGCCAAGATTTTACATCCATGAAATTATGATGACAGGTACAACAAATAATCAACTTGCCCTTCATAAAGTACTTCAAATAAAACGATTCCATAATTTACGGAACTACATTTGTGACAAGTCAAACTTAGAACGTTTCCTATACTTTCTGTCGTTTTCTTTTTGGTTCATTTAGTTTAAACTTATTTATATTACATCGATTGTGAAACAAGCTTTCAGCTTATATTAATCATGCTCGATGTCTGCTTCCTGGAGACTTAAATCCCAAAGTCAGGAACATAGAACATAGAACATATTTATTGATTATAAACATACATACAATGTTTCGAACCAAATACAAATTTTTACAATGAATTAACAAATCAAAATACCAGAAAAAAAACAAAAACAAAGAAAAGTCAGGACCCGCTCATCACGGGACTCGAACCAGGGACCTTTGATACAAGAGGCCGACGCTCTACCTCTGCACCACTAATAGAATGACGTCACTTTTATGACGTCATATTACAGAAATTTGGATTTATAACTTCCGGAAAGTCAAAAAACCCTTACAAGTTTTTATTTGAACTCGTTTTAGAAATAGACGACGAGTGTTATTACACGCAAATTATCACACATAAAATAACTTGTGCTTGTTCCTTGATCGTGTATGTATTATCATATTTAATTATTTCCTCTAGAAGTTTTTTTTGTTTCAATATTTTCTTTTCATCCAATGAAAACGTACGAGTATCGTGACTGCGTATCACTGCATCGAAAAGTTCGCTCTGGACACAATTTTAGGAAAGACGGTATAGCAATTTTTTGCAAAGTTCATACACATTACCTATTGACGGGAAACATCGCCGGCTTCGCCGTCGATTTGTTTACCCGTATTACAATTTAAATCGTACTAAATGTAAGAGACAGTTTATCAGTCGTCATTACTGTAAATAATAAACAGGATTTATCAACGTCAATTTCAGGAATGCAAAGATGACAACTGTACGTAGCTTTGTAGAGGCTGCAATGAGGAAGCCAACAATAAAGACGATCCTGTTTACATGTGTTCTAATCACGGTACTTCATTACATTATCAAATTTGAGCAGATTCGTGACCATGGAGACTACAAAAATCTGATGATTCCTGTTGATGAATCTGAACTGGAAAAATACCCGCCTCTTGGACAGTATAAGTTTCAAACTTTTCCAATGTCTGGTCCTTTGCGTATCCCAAAAATAATACATCAAACATGGAAAAATACAGAAATACCAATGAAATTGACAAAATGGGTGAAATCGTGGGTAAAGAAAAATCCAGACTATGAGTATTGGTTTTGGACTGATGCAAGTGCTCGGGCACTTATTGCCGACAGGCATCCATATCTCCTCTCTACATTTGATGGTTATACCGAGGGCATAAGAAGAGCTGATGCGCTGCGATATGTTGTGCTGTACGAATTTGGTGGAGTTTATGCGGACATGGATATGGAAAGTTTGAAGCCTTTGGATCCAATTCTGCGTAAATATGCATGTATCATACCGCAGGAACCATATGAACATCCAATACTGTATGGAAATTTCGAAAATCTGTCCATCAACGCCTTAATGGCATGCAGACCAAAACATCCATTCATGAAAATGCTGATGGATAATCTTGGATTTTTCTCTCATATGTGGAATGTTTTGGACAGCACTGGACCTCATTTCCTTTTAAACAATCTTAAGCGATATAGAGCTAGTAATGAACATATTAACGATACAGAGGAAGATGGAATTTATCTAGCTCCCGCGGAATACTTCTTCCCCACCATTGATCCATCCAAGCATTTTTGGTTCAGGATACAGTGTTCAAACTTTGAAAAGTTGACAACTATTCAGAAGAGAGCATGTGTAAGTTTAAAATTCCGTGGTGACAAAAAGAAGCCTCATCCGGTCTCATTTACAGATCATCATTGGATTCATACATACGTCGACCTCCGATTATCCTTAAAAGGGCCGGTTAACATCAGAGAGATTATTCCCAAAGTCAAAATATATACAAGTGGATCTGACACAAATCAAACTTCTTAGGGCTTATTTTCTGATAAGATATTTTTAGAGTCTTCCTAAACATCTGGAGAATAATCAATATGCTAGGTACATCACAGATATATATACATGTACATACCCTTTCCCACATACGACAATTCCGCAGCATACGACTTTGAACATATATTGTCAAAAAATAAAAAATCTCTATAATTGAATGGATAACCTATGACTAAAAGTGGAAAATATTGTGGCAAAAGGAGAAATTGCTCTTTTTGAGCAATTATTTCTTTTGTCACTATGTTTTCAAAAAGCTGTCTGCTGCAGAGGCATCAGAAAGCATCTATATGAGGGAAAGGGTTAATTGAAAGAATCATCTAAATGCCATAGGTTTGAATCCGGCAAAACCTATTTACTCCTTATCTCATTGTCAGATAGCCCCTGTACTGTGATAACAGTTTCTGTCTTCATGAGTTTAACCATTTCCCACATACAACAAATCTGCAGCAGACGAATTTGAAACATCCAGACAAAAACGCGCAAAAAGATCTATAAATGTAGGTATAATTACTGAAAAGAGTTGAAAATATTGTGGCAAAAGAAGAAATTGTTTATTTTGTACAATTTCTCTTTTGTCACTATATGTTTTAAAAAGTCATCTGCTGCAGCGGCGTCAGAAAGCGTCTGTATGTGGGAAATAGATGCTAACGGAATGCATGCTAATGATGACCTTATCAAGGCCTTGAATTATTCTTTCACAAATAACCAAAGTTTTGATTACTCTGAAGTGAGCTATTTTTGCTAACCATTGTGGGAAAAGAGAAATTTCCAGAAATCTCCTTTTTCTTTAATGATTTTCTGATCTGGCTTATAAAACAGAATCTTTTTTTTAAATTCAAAGATTTTAAATCTTTCACACATTTTTAGCTCCACTGGCTGAAAGCCAGTCGAGCTTATGTCATGGCGAATTGTCCGACGTGCGTGCGTTAACTTTTTCCTTTAAACCACTTCTTCTCCCTAACCACTTGGCCAATTTGGTTGAAACTTCATAGGAAGCATCCTCTCACTGTCCTCTCTTAAATTCCTTCAATTTTTTTTGATCCATCCATAATTCTGGTTTCCATGGCAACCAAAAGAAAAAAATAGTGAAAACTTAAAAAATCTTCTTCTCCAAAAGTGTCAGGCCAATTTTCAAATACTTTTGTAGAAATGTTCCTTGGGTGACCCTTTATTAGATTTCTTCAAGAAATGTTGATTGGGCGAAAAACATGGCCGCCAGGGGGCGGGGCTATTTTGCCTTATATAGCTATAGTGATAACTTAAAAAATCTTCTTCTCCGAAAGTGTTCAGCCGATTTTCAAATAATTTTGTAGAAATGTTCATTGGGTGACCCTCTATCAGATTCCTTCAAGCCATGTTGATTGGTAAAAAAACATGGCCGCCAGGGGGCGGGGCTATTTCGCCTATATGGCTATAGTGAAAACTTGATGACCCTTTATTAGATTCCTTCAAGAAAAGTTGATTGGTTGAAAAACATGGCCGCTAGGGGGCGGGGCTATTTTGCCTTATATAGCTAAAGTGAAAACTTAAAAAATCTTCTTCTCCGAAAATGTTCAGCCGATTTTCAAATAATTTTGTAGAGATGTTCCTTGGCTGACCCTCTATCAGATTCCTTCAAGCCATGTTGATTGGTAAAAAAACATGGCCGCAAGAGGGCGGGGCTTTTTTGCCTTATATGGCTAAAGAGAAAACTTAAAAAATCTTCTTCTCCGAAAGTGTCTGGCTGATATTCAAATAATTTTGTAGAAATGTTCCTAGGCTGACCCTCTATCAGATTCCTTCAAGCCATGTTAATTGGTTGAAAAATATGGCTACCAGGGGGTGGGGCTATTTTGCCTTATATGGCTTTAGTGAAAACTTATAATATCCTCTCCTCCGAAAGTGTCGGGCCAATTTTCAAATAATTTTGAAGAAACATTCCTTGGGTGATGTACACGATTCCTTTAAGCCATGGTGGTTGGTAAAAAACATGGCCACCAGGGGGCAGGGCTGTTTGGAGATTTGATTTTTGCCTTATGGCCGTGGAGCGATACTGGCCCTCTTGGGCCTCTTGTTTCTTTTGCCACAATGTTTTCAACTCTTTGCAGTAATTTAACCTACATTTATAGAGCTTTTCTGTGTGTTTGCCTATATGTCTTCAAAGTCGTCTGCTGCAGATTTGCAGTATGAGATAAAAATGAATGTGTTGAAATTCATTATTGCCATCAATTACGCAAACTCTTAAAATATTTTATTTTTTAAATGTGTATACATAATACACATGCCATAATTTTATCTCATGCATTTATTGATGATAATAATGTTCTGAATTTATAATTTGTTAACCCTTTCCCACCTGCAGATGTATTTTGAAACAATAGCAGCAGACAACTTTTAAAAACATTGTGGCCAAAGGTGCAATTCCTCATGATGAGCAATTTCTCCTTCGGCCAAAATGTTTTCAACTTTATTTAACAATTATGGAGATTTTTCAGGTTTTTGTCACTATGTTTTCAAATTCATCTGCTGCAGATGTGTTGTATGTGGGAAAGGGTTAAGATAACTTTTACTGGAAATAAGTAGATCTGTATTTTTGCTTTGGACCTTTTTCATTTTTAGCTCACCAGAGCACAAAGTGAGGAACTGTAATCATCATGTACATGTATCTGCCATGGTGCGTCTTCTCATCTATTGTAATTAAACTTGTGTCTGTGGTCCAAAATTATTTCTGTATACAACATTTCTTAAACCACTGGGCCAATGTCAACCAAACTTCACAGGAACGTTCCTTGCTTAATCCTCTTTGTTCTTGTTCAAGAGTTCTGGTTGCTGCAGCATCAGAAAGGAGTTAAAAGGTCACATGACTTTGAAGTTGATCTTCTCTGAAACCGCTGGTCTGATCTAAAAATATTTTGGCAGAAAAAGTTTCTCAGGTGACCCTGTTATTTTGATGTTTATGCCATATGTCAGAAAGAGTAAAGTGACAAATATTTGAAAATTCTCTGCTGTGATCCCAAGAAAAAATGATAAAAGATGTGCAAGTCATACTTACCAGTTGAAAAACAAGGCTCCCATGCGCCAACAAAGAGGGGGTAAACAGACACAACTTTTATTGATTGTTATATGTACTCCTGCAAGTGTTCAGGCCTGATCAGGTGAGCGGTACAGGGCCAGTGTTTACATTGCCCTCTTGTTTTTTAACCCTTTCCCTCATACGACAATTCTGCAGCAGACGACTTTGAACGTATTTTGTCAAAACATAGTAAATCTCTATAATTGAATGGATAACCTATGACAAAAAGTGGAAAACATTGTGGCAATAAGGAGAAATTGCACGTTTTGTGCAATTTCTTCTTTTGTCACTATGTTTTCAAAAAGCCATCTGCTGCAGAGGCGGCAGAAAGCGTCTATATGAGGGAAAGGGTTAATGAGTTCAGACTTGTAAAAGTTCTTATTTGACATTCAAACCCAATGTTGTGGTATTTTAAAGGATCATTTCACCAAGACAAACCCGTGGAGTACCAAAATATGGTGTTCCATTGGGTAAATATAAGGGTGATAGTTTAGAGGAAAGACAGTTTTACTCCTTAATCTTTCCTCCGCACTGAAACAGTGATTCTAAACAATGTTTTTTGGGATACCTGACCTTGGCAGGGCGACACATTATTACTTCACTGTCAACTATCAGGCTTTCACTAAATATTGACCTAGTGCAACGTGACCTATGGCATTTTCAGTCATTCACTCTTGTTAACCCTTTCCCACTTTCAGATGCATTTGGGGGCATCTGAGTAAGACAAAAACATTGTGTCAAACTGGAGAAATTGCTCGTCATGAGCAATTTCTCTGTTTGCCACAATGTTTTCAACTCAGAGACACAGATAAGAAGAATAAGCAGCTCCGCTTGTGTATTTCAAAGGTGACTGCTGCCGATGCTTAAATATGTGGGAAAGGGTAAAGTTGGATGTTCATGCATCCAGGCTAACAATTCCCTTGTCAACAATAGATTATATGAAATATGTCCGTACTGTTTGACTGTTATACAAGGAAAAGGTCATAGTAGCAAAAGTTGTTAGTTGCAATATTTTAGCCAATTTAAAAAAAAAATGACTTTCAGGTCTTTGCGACCAATAATGATCCAGATCTGATTAGCTAGCACCTCCACACAGTCTGATCAGTTCTCATGGGATGAGGCCTACACAGTACTTGTAGATGAGTTTGTTTTTAGTATTGTTATGGTTTTGATGTTCTTTGGTGCTCTATATGTTATTGAAATATTTAGTTTATTATGCCCCAAACTGCAAAGTAGCAATTAGTCTGCCCTTGCCTTTTTATGCACGTATTGCTTGGTCTTGAATATTTATAGATGTTTTATCTTGAATATTTATAGATGTTTTATCTTGAATATTTATGTTTTATCTTGAATATTTATAGATGTTTTATCTTGAATATTTATAGATGTTTTATCTTGAATATTTATAGATGTTTTATCTTGAGAAAATATATAACATATATTCTTATTCCTCATCGACAATGTTGTACGTGATTATGCAGTTATATAAATAGAGGATATTACATGAGTGGTCATTCAATACGAAATTTTATTAAACGAGTTTTCTAAAATTTTGTATTGAATGACCATTAATGTTATATTCTATTTATATCATAAATTCCAATTCAACGATTATTAGCGCAAAATATATATAACGTCGCTAATCACTCGCTATATAGCGCGGTCATTTTCAATGCTTTTCATTATGACGTTACGTAGCAATAATTGCAGTTGCTTCAAAAGCACGGTGAGTCACTCGTTCTGATTGGTTCAAAACCGATCATGTGACTAAAAGGAATTGCGTTTATTTTCCAATAACTGCAATTGATCACATGACCAGTTCACGGAACTACTTTCGGAAAATACCTTTAATTTCGACAGTTAACCGTAAACAATGCCACAAATAATTATGCCGAGGTCATATTCAGCTTAATTTTTTAAAAGTAATAATAAATAACACTCATGAGATATTATATCTATCACATAAAGTGACTTATGAGGCGTATTTCGATAAAAATGTACTTAACGTTTACAATATTTCTAGATGAAATTTACGGGATTTGGCGCCAAAGCGACTAACGTATGACGTCAAAACGTTAACGTGACGTCATTTTCCTAGTATTAGGTAATTTTCCTAGTATTAGATCATGTTATCGGTGTAAAGAACATAAAAAAGAGATCCCAATTTTCAATTTATATGTCCCTTTTCAAACAATTCTTTCGATGAAAAATAGCTGTTTTTTTCTTAAACTGCAATTATAAGGGTTTAATGTATGTTTTGGTACAGTTATAAGAGTATAACACGAAATAGCCAAATTACACAGCTGACATAATGCCCTTCGGGCATTATTTGCTGAGTAATTAGGCAATTTCGTGTTATACTCTTATAACTGTACCAAAACATACATTAAACCCTTTATTGTTATTACACTAGTTATATACCGAAAAAATAGAATGACGTTATTTCATCCTGGTGACGTCATTTATGATATAAAAGATAATGTTTATATACATGTATAAGCTAGCACATGGAGCAAATTTATACATGAATATAAACATTATCTTTTATATAACTGCATATTCACGTACAACATTGTCGATGAAGAATAAGAATATATGTTGAGGGTTTATTATTTATGTTGAGGGTTTATTATTTATATTTTCCACATGTAGACACATATTGCAGCTGATAACTTATAAAAACATTGTAGCAAAAGGAGAAATTGCTCATGATGATTAATTTCTCCTTTTGCCCCACAATATTTTCATCTCTATTTGTTATTTGAGATTTTCCATATTTTTAACCCTTTCCCACATAGAGCAATTCTGCAGCAGACGACTTTGAACATTAAACGTTGTCAAAGAATAGAAAATCTCTATAATTGAATGGATAACCTATGACTAAAAGTGGAAAACATTGTGTCAAAAGGAGAAATTGCACGTTCTGTGCAATTTCTTCTTTTGTCACTATGCTTTCAAATAGCCGTCTGCTGCAGAGGCGTCATAAAGCCTCTATATGAGGGAAAGGGTTAAAGATATTTACAAGGTTGTTTGCTGACATGATAATTATGATCTTTTCAGTCATCTGCTTTGAAAAAGAAAAAAAAATGATGCAAATCATGTGTAACATGACTCGAACATGTATATGTAACAGAGTTGAAAATATTTGTGGGAATGTGCAGATATTGTTAGTTTGTGCAATTTCTTCTTTTGCATGAATGTTTTCTTGTTGCCGACAATTTTTTGAAAACATTGTGGAAAAAGGAGAAATTGTTCAAAATGAGCAATTTTTCCTTTTCCCAGAATGTTTTCAATCCGATGTCAAAATAATCCTTCCACTTGTCCACATATTACATATATATGCCTTTTCATAAAACAAATCACAAATGAGATGAAATTACATATTATAAATGTGTTTTATGAAAACACACATGGCAAAATACCTTATCACAGTTTACGTTTTATGAAAATACATGTACACCTTGGTTAATGTAAGGATCAGAAATCCACCATGGTCGAGTGGTAAGTGTCAGGGTTTCGAAACCTGACATCCCAGGTTAGATCCCTAGTTGCGACACGACAGTCAGCAGAGTGCCCTTGTGCAATGCACATTTCCTAGCCTAGTACTGGGTTTGTTTACCCAGGGATCATGAATATGTCACCGGGATATAACTGAAATAATGTTGAAAACGGCGTAAAAACCCCAATAAACAAAATGTAAGGATCAGGTAAACATTGCCAAGTATTGAAATTATATGAACTATTGCCGCACCTTATATTATGCACTCCTGTCATATCTTGCCATGAATTTCAATTGTGCTTTCAAGGCACTAGCATTTTATAATCTTGCTTTAACCCTTTCCCTCATATGACAATTCTGCAGCAGATGACTTTGAACATATTTTGTCATAAAGTATAACCCTTCTCTCATATAGACGCTTTCTGACACCTATGCAGCAGACAGCTTTTTGAAAACATAGTGACAAAAGAAGAAATTGCTCAAAACAAGCAATTTCTCCTTTTACCTCAATGTTTTCCACTTATAGTCATAGGTTATCCATTCAATTATAGAGATTTTCTATTTTTAGACAAAATATGTTCAGTCGTCTGCTGCAGAATTGTCGTATGAGGGAAAGGGTTAATTGAATGGATAACCTATGACGAAAAGTGGAAAAGATTGTGGTAAAATGAGAAATTGCTTGTTTTGAACAATTTCTTCTTTTGTTATTATGTGTTCAGAAAGCCGTCTGCTGCAGAGGCCTCAGAAAGCGTCTATATGAGGGAAAGGGTTAAAGTTGTAAATGTGATCAGTTTTTATTCCCACACTGGTTAGCTGGCTGTTGTATTAGCGACTACGAGTTTGCATCTTGTCCATCTGTCTGTCCTTCTGGCAATCTTTGTCTTACAATCTATTGTAAAACCTGCCTAAATGATACTTTGGATAGAATTCCCATATCAAACATTCAATGATTCATATTTAACCTTCATTTAGGGTGTTGCCTACCATAATTAAGCCAATGACCTTGACCCCCCCACCTGAAGTAAAAATTGTTTGTTCTCTACATAATTCCTAGATTTTAAAACCTTGAAAACTAAACTAGATGTACAGATACATATATGTTGGGGAAAGTCTTTTATACAAAACAGAGGTGACCTTGACCCACTGAAAGATAAACTTTGTCTATTATTTCCTCATGTTTATGGGAATGCTAATTAATGTATGAAGTAGCCTTGGCTAGATCCAAGTTGGTCGGTGTGGGGATTAACTGTTATTATCAAAAGCCCTTGTTATGGTTCTATGTTTTTTTGTCTTGTCATTCATTTATTATTTCATTTCAGTTATGTGCAATTATAAACATGTTAATAAAGTCTACAGAATAATAATTTATTGCGTGTTTCTTTTGAGAATATTAACCCATTCCCTCATATAGACACTTTCTGATGCCTCTGCAGCAGACGGATTCTTGAAAACATAGTGACAAAAGAAGAAATTGCTCAAAATGAGCAATTTCTCCTTTTGCCACAATGTTTTCCACTTTTAGTCATAGGTTATCCATTCAATTATAGAGATTTTCTATTGTTTGACAAAATATGTTCAGAACCGTCTGCTGCAGAATTGTCGTATGAGGGTTAACAAAAGGCTCTAAAGGGCCAGTAGTCGCTCAACTGCCGAAGTCATCTGAGGAGAAGATTTTTAAAGATTTCACGAAAGCCATAGAAAGTGAAACGGCCCCTCAATCTGGTAGCCAAGCCATGTATTGAGACCAATGAACATGACATAAAGAAATTTTGTATAGGGTCACCAAAGGAGCATTTCTACAAAATAATTTGAAAAGTTGCCACATATTTTCGGAGGAGAATATGCTTAGTCACTATATATACAGCCAGCCCCAGCAGCCATATTTTTTTTTAACCATGGCTTGAAGGAATCTGATAAAGGTTCATCAAAAGAACATTTCAACAAAATTATTTGAAAGGTAAAACGGCCCTGATTTGTTTTGAAAAATGACTTGAAGGAATATCTATATATTTTTTTGAAAAGTGCTAGATACTTTCTTAAGAGAAGATTTTTAACATTTTCACCAGGTCATATGAGGCACGCCTCCATTCCTTGGTGGCCATTCATCCTGGCTTAAAGGCATCTGATAAAATTTCACACAAGGGACATTTCTACAAAATTATTTTGAAATCGACCTTATAGTTTAGGCAAAGATGTTTTTATCAAGATTTCTTTTGGTTGCCATGGAAACCAGAATTTTGGGTGGATCCAAATAATGTGAAGGAAATTAGGAGAAGAAGTTTGAATTACTTTAATCGCAACTGAGACATGGCCATGACATAAGCTTGACTGACTGTGAAACTAAAACAATTTCCTTTAAGCAGCTAAAAGGAGATCTTGTAGTTATGTGAATATTTTTCCAAAAGAATTGTTGTAAAAAAAAGATCATTTTATTAGCTTGATGTAGGTTATTAAGCCCCCTTTACACACACGGAGATTGTTGGGCGACCATTGAAAGATCCAAATTTGGCCTGATCCTTCGGGGGATCTCTCAAAGCCCTGAAAAAGTTTTTTCTGTGTAAATGCTAGGGACACCCTTGTGCGCTTTTTGCCAACTTCCAAGGCCGTCTATAGAAATCTTGGAGAGACCATGGCGTTCATTGAAAGACCCTTGAGAGTTCATGGTGAGATCTAGAGATCAATGAGACCGAAAAATTTGCGGTCCATTGAAAAAGCTCCGAGAGATCATTGGGAGATCGATAAGACTTGACAAGTTCGATAACTAGCCATATCGCTTTAGTCAATCAAGAGTTATTGCCCTTTAATTATAGAAATTACCTAAAATTGGTCTTAATTTTTTTGTCAGCTCAATAACTTTAGAAGCCTTTGTCCAGTCATCACCAAATTTAGTCAGAATGTGTATTGGCATAATATCTCGGACAAGTTCGATAACTAGCCATATCGCTTTAGTCAATCAAGAGTTATCGCCCTTTTATTAAAGAAATTACCTAAAATTCGTCTTGTCAGCTCAATAACTTTAGAAGCCTTTGTCCAATCATCACCAAATTTAGAATATGTATTGGCATAATACCTCGGACAAGTTCGATAACTAGCCATATCGCTTTAGTCAATCAAGAGTTATTGCCCTTTAGTTATAGAAATTACCTAAAATTGGTCTTGTCAGCTCAATAACTTTAGAAGCCTTTGTCTAATCATCACCAAATTTGGTCAGAATGTGTATTGGCATAATATCTTGGACAAGTTCGATAACTTACCACGTTATCTTAGTCACTACACACTTATGTCCCTCGAAATGGCCAAAACTGTACTAACAGTGTCTGCTCTCTAAATTTGCCTGATGTACAACCAATTATCACTATACTTAATTGCATGGTCTCAAAAAAACAGGACGGGCGTATTTTGTGACATTTAGCGCTCTTTTTAAGATATAATTGTCTGTTTAGTGTTAGGAAATGATCCTAACCACTGATATACAGAATTTGTCCATCAAGCAATGGTTTCAGGAAACTAATTAGTAGTAACTCCACTGCATGGTTGTCAAGATTGATATATTATTTTGTGTTTTGTTTTTGTTAATTAGATCGATTCATTGTTGACCATCGCACTTTAGTCATGCAGTCACAAACATTATGGTAGCTATATATAACACTCATCAAGATGAAAATATGTGTGAAATTTTATTGACTACCTTGTTTAGCAGAGATATGGAACTGAACATAAACCCCGTGTTCCACATACAACAAATCTGCAGCATACAACTTCGAAAATATAATGATGTAAATATGGAAAATTTCTATAAATGAAAGTATAATTATTGGATAGTTGAAAACATTGTAACAAAAGGAACAAGAGGCCCATGAGGGCCTATGCTCTACTGGTATGGTTCTTTGGTCATTTTCAATCCAGAGCATGTATGTATGGTGAAGATCGGATAGTAAATGGAGGCTCTATTGTGTTCACAAGCTGTATTATAGCAATTTTTACAATTTCATGGGCCATAATCCAGTCTTGCATTGGCAGATCTGGCTGGTTTACCAAGCTCTAATCAATATTTAACTGCTATCTAAGTTTGGTGAAGATCAGATAGTAAATAGAGCCTCTATTGTGTTCACATGCTCAATTATAGCAATTTGGACAATTTCAAAAGTTTACGAAAGGAACCGAGCTCTCATAGATATCTAACTATTGTATAAGTTTGGTTGAGATACAATCAAAAGTGAAGACTGTATCGTGTTAACAAGCTCTTTTATAGCAATTTTGACCATTTCAAGGGCCATAATCAAGTCATGCATGGGCGGATCTGGCTGGTTTTCGAAAGGAACCGAGCTCTCATGGATATCTAACTACTGTATAAGTTTGGTTGAGATACAATCAAAAGTGAAGACTGTATCGTGTTAACAAGCTCTTTTATAGCAATTTTGACCATTTCAAGGGCCATAATCAAGTCATGCATGGGCGGATCTGGCTGGTTTTCGAAAGGAACCGAGCTCTCATGGATATCTAACTACTGTATAAGTTTGGTTGAGATACAATCAAAAGTGAAGACTGTATCGTGTTAACAAGAAATTGTTTACGGACGGACGCACGCACGCACACCCGACAAATCGCCACGACATAAGCCCTTCTGGCCTTTGGCCAGTAGAGCTAAAAATTGCTCATTATAAGCATTTTCTCTTTTTACCGCAATTTTTTCAAAACTTGCTTCTGCAGAGTTGTCAGAAAGCATCTCTATATGGGAGAGGGTTAACAAAATATATAACAAACGTAAGGACGGACAGTTTGTCAAACAGATTGATAGACAGACAAATTGACAAGCAAAATGCAATGTATCCCACACAAGCTGTGTTGTAGAAAGAAATAATCAAAGTCATAAACCATCTATTCATCTCATTTATCTCATTTATCTCATATTTATCTCATTTATCTCATTGAGAATTCTCCTCCAAATGATGATGAAACAAAAGGTTAACCAATACATGATAGTATAGAGTCTACATCAAATTTAAAATTCTTCCAGGCTTCAGGCATAAACTGATCAAGTTTCGTTGAGTTTGTTGCGGGTCTTCTTTCACTGTAATTTTTTCGTTTAGCTGGATGAGATCCTGAAACAGAAGGAAAGTCATATGTAAAATTTCATCTTCCCCATTTTTAAACATTGTTTTAAAATTTGTCTGCTAAAGAGGTGTCAGAAATTGTCTGTATCATTCCGATGCATAAGCAGCAGACGTCTTTTTGAAAACAGTGTGATAAATTGCTCATAAACGGGCAATTTCTCCTTTTGCCACAATGTTTACAACTTCATTCAATAAATCTACTTTCAAGTTTTAGAGATTTCCCATATTTTTGCCTTTATGATTTCAAAGTCGTCTGCTGCAGAATTGTTAATTTTGGGAAAGGTTTTACTGCATGTTATTCATCACACCATGTGTGTTTTTTATAAAAACAAACTACAAGGTGCAAATACATTATTGTACATGTATGTCATAATAACATACGAGCAGTGCTCCAGGAAAACCAACCTTGGGGCATTTTACCACCAGTGTCAATACAATATAACCCTTTCCCTCATACGAGAATTGTGCAGCAGACAACTTTGAACGTATTTTGTCAAAACATAGAAAATCTCCATAATTGAATGGATAACCTATGACAAAAAGTGGAAAACATTGTGGCAAAAGGAGAAATTGCATGTTTTGTGCAATTTCTTCTTTCGTCACTATGTTTTCAAAAAGCAGTCTGCTGCAGAGGCGTCAGAAAGCGTCTATATGAGGGAAAGGGATCAACCTATGCTACTGCACATCTGCGTAGCCTCGCTCAGGTCATGCACTGTTTGCAAGTCACCTTTGTGGACAAGTGTTTCAACCAAACAATTGTTGCACTAGGAATATTTCTTCTAAAATTATTTTGGAAATCAGATTACCAGTTTCAAAGAAGAAGATTTTTTTTTTTTTTGTCAGGGGTCAACAAGCAAACATAAATGCCATATTATTTTGATATCAGATGAGCACTTTAAAGCAGAAGAATTTCTTGATTATTGTCACTTTTCCCTATTTTTTGATGACCACTGGTGTCACTTTTTTAAAACAATCCATATGGCGTGAACACATTTTGTTAAAGGTCATCTGAGGAACATTTTTGCCAAATATATTGAAATCAGACCAGCAACACAAGATGATAATTTCAAAATTTTGTAACTTAGCCATTTTTATAGGACAATTCTGCAGCAGACGACTTTGAACATATTTTGTCAAAAATGGAAAAAAAAAATAATCGAATGGATAACCTATGACTAAAAGTAGATAACATTGTGGCAAAAGCAGAAATTGCTCGTTTTGAGCAATTTCTTGCTTCGTCACAATGTTTTCAAAAAGCCATCTGCTGCAGAGGCGTCAGAACGCGTCTATATGACAGAAAGGGTTAAACGGGTGTGATCATTGAGCCTTTTGTGCTCACATAAAAAAAAAAAAAAAAAAAAATCTTTCACCAACAAAGGCATAACAAAAGTCTTCTCCATCAAGGTTAAGGTAATTCTTTTCCTAATCTTTTAAGTTATATAGAAAAAAAAAATCAAATTTATGTTCTATTTTTGACATTTGACGGAAAATTAAGAAGTACAATTTTGAAACACAATTGAACAAGTAGTCAATTACTAATGTTTTGTATCCATTAGCATTGACTCTTTCCAAATTGCACTGGTATTTTGATGCATCGGCAATCTTTTTGACAAAAAGGGCAATACCACATAATGAATTGAACACTATTCAATGCTTATGCTTAGAGTATGCTTCGGAATTTTCAACATTTTGCAGGGACAGTTTAGTAAGTCATCTGCTTCGATGTTGTTGTTTTTTTGGGAAAGGGTTAAGAGTGATACAAAAACTAATGTATTATTACCTTGATTATCATTACCTTGATTATCAAATTGAGTTGCTAAAGTGATCCTGGGTTTACCGACAACCTTTCCATCTCGACCCTGAAACAATTAAATTCATCAGAATGCACAAAAAGGGATTACTAGTAATGAACTTGGAAAACATAGTGATATAACTGTTGAAAACAGAACAAACTAGAACTGTGAGTGAACTCACAAAAGGATACCCCCGTCCCGCGCTTACAAGACATATGGACTGGCAGACGTCAGAATCCGTCCAGCCGTTAAGGAGGAGTTGCGCTTACAAGACATATGGACAGACAGACGGACAGACGTACTCATGAAGTGTATTTGTGGGGTTATTTCTTACCATTATCCTGCGAAAAACGTTTTTCTCTAGATCATGCACAAAAGAAATTTTGATATATGCTCCAGTGACCTTGACCACCTAGGGCACATTTTCTAACAAAAGCCGGCCCTGGTAGCGCTGTCGGTAGCTTCGTGGGCTGTCAATCCATGGGTTGTGAGTTTGAATCCCAGCTCGGTCAACATTCTTTTTGTCGATTGATAAGTCATTGTCAAGCGTCATTCGTCTTCCACCAATGGGCTAACAGTATATGTGGAAAAGAAGCCAGTTGCTTAGAAAGATTGTTGTCTGGATAACTGGTGTGAAACACATGAATAGGTAAACTGGCTGCGGTGATATGACTGAACAAGAGGTTTGATTTAGTAGGGTTTTACGGCACCGCAACACAATATAGGTTATATGGCCCCATGACAGGAGAAAAGTTGATGGATCCACATCTTATGTACATCGAGATTAAAATATGGGGTATGGATCCAGAAACTTAACACCTGCTGGAGAATCAGAGATGCAGCTACTCCAGATTCACGTTAGACCCCTATCAGTCGCCTCTTACGATCATACAAGGGTTGGGCAGTGGTCCCAATTCTTGTGCCATTCAGGCACGCCCCCAGAACCACATAGGGCACTGTACAAGAAGCCCAAGAGGGCTCGTATGGCTCCACTGCCATTAGGCAAAAATAAAATCTCCAAACAGCCCGTCCCCTTGTGGCCATGTTTTTTGACCAATCAACATGGCTTGAAGGAATCTCGTAGTGTGTCAACGCAAGGAACATTTCTGCAAAATTATTTGAAAATCGGCCAAATAGTTTGGGAGTAGAAGATTTTTAAAGTTTTCACTAAAGCCAATAAAAGGCCCGCCCGCGTGGCAGCTATATTTTAAGACCAATCAAAATGGCTTGGTGAAATCTGATAGAGAGTCACTAATGAAAATCGGCCAGAAAATTTGTTGGAGATCTTTTTAAAGTTTTCACTATAGTTATATAAGGCGCCCTGCCCCCTATCAGCCATGTTTTTCAATCAATCAATCAACATGGCTTGAAGGAATCTAATAGTGGGTCACCCAAGGAACATTTCTACAAAATTATTTGAAAATCGGTCTGACACTTTCGGAGGAGAAGATTTTTAAGTTTTCACTATAGCCATATATTAAAGGCATAATAGCCCCGCCCCTGGTGGCCATGTTTTTTCGACCAATCAATATTGCTTGAAAGTCTATAAGGAACATTTCTACAAAATTAGTTCACTATGTTTTTCTTTCCGTTGCCATGGAAACCAGAATTTTGCATGGATCCAAAAAATTTGAAGGGATTTAGGAGAGGACATTGAGAGGATGCTTTCTATGAAGTTGCATCTCAATTGGCCAAGTTGTAAGAGAGGAGAAGTCGTTTGAAGCAAAAAGTTGACGAACGACGGACAATTCGCCAAGACATAAGCTCGACTATCTTTCAGCTAGTGGAACTAAAAATTGTTGAAAACCAATGAATCAATCAATCATCTAACAATGGGTTATAAGTCTACCATTACATCAGTTGTACAATTTTCTCTAAATGATGATACATGACTCCAGTGACACTGACCTGTCACCTCTGACACAATAGGGCACATCTTTTCTCAATTGGAAATTAGTATGATTATCATCAAGGCATTTTGATGGATGCCTCCCATGACAGTGTGTTTTTGAAAATTTAAAGTGTACATTTCTTGTCAAATTTTGGAACAAGTATGCCAAGTTTTGTTATTCCCGGAGTCGGTGGTACAATTTTTTCCAAATAGTGCATAAACGCGCTAGCAAGGCTTTTTCCATGTGTCAGAGATCCAGATTAGGCGGAGTAAACAGCTGCCTACTGTTTATTATCCAAGCAAATCCTATATTGTGAGTACTCAAAAGAATCGTCTCAATGAGACGATTCTTTTGAGTACCCACAACATAGGGTTAAAGTATCAAATAAGGATTTTAGAACATGCAAAACGCCCTTTATCTAGAGCTGTGATGTGTGTATTAATTATGTTATGTTTTGTTCTTGGAGCATAACTCATTTTGCTATTTGTACATACCAATATCTGAAACTGCTTTGTCTTATCTTGCTTAAAATTTGGTGAACTGTAGCCTTGCGCTCCAGCTGTGTGCCCTTTATCTTGGTCAGATCTTGAGTGGGGCTTGCGGTCGTCCCGTTGCCGTGGTGGCTTTGTATCTTTGAATTGTAGAAGCTCCTGATATGCACTCTGATTCATCTGGGCAAAGTACTGCTGCTGTTTCATTTTTTGTTTATCACGAAATTGTTTAGTACTAGTGTTTTCATGTTCTTTGACAGTTTTGTTAAAATCACTGGAGTTCCTTGGATGCGAGGAAGAGTTCGCTCCCGTTTGTGCTTGTTTGTTGGCTATCCATTTACGCAATGGTCTGGAAATATAAAAGTGTCCTTTATTCTTCTATAATATTCACATGCAAATGTGACTTCTCAAATCAAAAGGACTGGTTATGAAGATCCTATAACGCTCATCTCACTTAAACTTGTCCCTCATACGACAAATCTGCAGCAGACGACTTTGAACATATTTTGTCAAAAAATAGAAAATCTCTATAATTGAATGGATAACCTATGACTAAAAGTGGAAAACATTGTGGCAAAAGGCAAAATTGCTTGTTTTGAGCAATTTCTTCTTTTGTCACTATGTTTTCAAAAATCTGTCTGCTGCAGAGGCATCAGAAAGCGTCTATAGAAATGTATAAAAACTAAGAAGTACTGCACTGCTTATTTCTATTGATGCAGTGAAGTAAACCCTTTCCAACATACATCAAATCTGCAGCAGATGATTTTGAACAACTCATTAATGAGAGTTAAATTATTAAAGAGTTGAAAACATTATGGCAAAAGGTGTATTTGCTCATGATGATCAATTTCACCTTTTGCCACAATGTTTTTAATGTTGTCTCCTGCAGAGGCATCAAAAAGCGTCTGTATGTGGGAAAAGGCTAAGGAGTTATGGTGTGCCCAAGGTTTATACTTTAGACAGATTAACTAGACATACAAGTCTGAATAAAACATGTGCCCTTAGGTGGACATTTTTTTATCCTTCAGACAAAAATTTGAACAACATTTGAAGAGTACCATAAGGATATGCTACATATCGAATAGGTTTCGCAGTTTAGGACAGGAATATTTCCAAAGATAAATATTGATTGATTTTAACCATTTCTCCTTTAACACAAATGTTTCAGAGGTCATCTGCAGAAAAAGCATCTGAAAGTGTCTGTTTCAGGAAAAGGGTTAAAGAAAACAGAAACTTTTGTTTTTTATTAGTGTTTTACGCCGTTTTCAACATTATTTCAGTTATATCACGGCAACAGTTCACTTATTCATGCTCCCTGGGTAAACAAACCAGTACTAGGCTAGGAAATGTGCCTTGCCCAAAGGCACTTCACCTTGATCGTAGCGCCGCGACTGGGGATCAAACCAGGGGCACCCGGTTACAATTCCCCGGACGCTAACAAAACAGAAACTACTACCTACTTGACAAATGGAATCACCATGAAGAAGGTATTAGGGTTGAGGCCTAGCTGTGTTTTCGGTGTTTGGTCCCTTTTGTGAGAGGGTAGAGAATCCAAAGGAAACCACTGTAAACTCTGAAATGTAAAAAAAACATATACTTTCTTGATCTTCTTTGTGAAACTAACTTTTCATATACTATATTTACTTGTAAATATGGTACTATTATGTTTAAATTATTACTCTGTACCTAAAGTGATTTATAGGCCCAGTGCGGCCGGGTGTGTTTATTGTATTAATATTTGTATGTAACTGTTATACACATGTCACTCTAATAAAATATATCTTATCTTATCTTATCTTATTTTACTGACAAATATTATCCCAGAAACCCTTTTAGACGCATCTGCAGCAGGCGACTTGTGACAACATTGTGGCAAATGGAGAATTTCCTCATGATGATTTTTTTTTCCATTTCCCACAATGTTTACAATTTTCTATTTAGGAATAGTTCTTTCGTTTATAGATATTTTCCATATTTTTAGCTCTGTGTTTTCACAGTCGTAGTTTTCTTAAATGTGGGTAAGGGTTAAGACAGTAAGTGTTACGAATAATGCAAAAGGTACAAATACCAAATTTAGTTATAACCATTTGACGCCAAGCCCTCGACATGTAAGTCCATTTCTCGTACATGCAACATAAGAAATTTGAAGAAGAAAAAAACGTGTTTGAGGAAACAAATGTGTGACCTGCCAAGAACCAATAGCTATAACCAAAAGTAGTGAATGATGGATGGATAGACAAACAATGGAGAAATCATCCTGTCTAAAAGGTAGGTGATATAAACAGGTTTGAAAACGGTGGTAGCCCATGATGACCTGCATCCATTATCTGTAAATTCCGCACCGTTTCCTAATCTATGATAAAATCACCTTTGTTTAACCCTTTGACTGCTGGACCTGGTTTTGGTATAGCCTCTGCCACAAGTATAGAGCCAGCCCAGGCCAGCCAGCTCTTATTCCTAGAATTGGCAACCAATTCTTCCAAATGCAAAGTTGGACAAGTCCTTTTTAAAATACGCCATGGAGATCTATATAAATCCTGATAAATCATCAAATGTTATCCATTGCACACAATATTAAGCTCATTTCCTGGTTGAACTAAGTCTTACCAGTACTACCAGTAGTGTATCAGTTGTAATGCTATCGCTAACCCTGTGTGCAAAAGATGGCCCTGGATCGCTCACCTGATTTATTATATCTTAAAAAGTTGCAATGTTCTTACTATATGCATACAAGCAACGCCCCCTGGTGGCCATGTTATTCAACAAATCTGATTAATCTCAACAGTCTTGGTAAAGTGTCACCCAATGAACATTTGTGCCAAGTTATTTCAAAGTCAGGCCTATACTTTTGACAAGAATTTTTCACTATACATTCATATATGGAAACCAAGCCCCACCCCCCTGGTCGCCATGTTTTTCAATGGATCATAATAATTTAAACAATCTTGATAGACGATCACCCGAGAAACATTTGAGCCAAATTATCTTCAAATCTGGCTGGAGCTTTTGGACGAGAAGATTTTTTTTGTTTTCACTATATAAACATATAAGGAAAACAAGCCCTGCCCTGTGGCAGCCATGTCTTTCAACGGATCGGAATAATTTCAGCATTTTTGGTAGAGGGTCAACCAAGGAACATTTAAACCACATTATTTTCAAATCAGACCAGTACGTAGGGACAAGAAGATTTATTAAGCTGTTACTACACATATAAGAAATACAGGCTCTGCCCCCGACTGCTATTTAACAGATCAGTATCATTTGAACAGTCTTGATAGAGGGTCAATCAAGAAGGCACAAATGATTTTCAGAACTGGCCAGAACTTTTCGACTTGAAGATTTTTTAAGTTTTCACTATTTATACATTTAAGGAAAACCAGCACGCCCCCTGGCTTCCATGTTTTTCAACGGATCGGAATAATTTGAACAATCTTAATAGAGGGTCACCAAAGGAACATTTGTGCCAAAGTATTTACAAATTGTTTTTTAGTTTTCACTATAAACATATAAGGAAAACAGGCTCCGGGCCTTGATGGCCATGTTTTTCAAATGATCTGAATAATCAAAACGAGCAATTTCTTCTTTTGCCACAATGTTTTCCAATTTTAGTCATAGGTTATCCTATCCAATAATAGAGATTTTCTATTTTCTGACAAAATATGTTCAAAGTCGTCTGCGGCAGAATTGTCATATGGGGGAAATGGTTAAACAGATAAAATACCTTGATCTCTTTCCTTGTTTTTGGTTGAAACTTTGTGTCAAGTGGTACATTCTGTACAATGTACAATCTAGAGACTTGATCGTTTAATTTATTCTCCAAATAGTCCTCCTTTTCTAACATTGATGTCACATCAAATCCAGTCTCTTCATGCACCTGTTAAACAGTAAAGTATTTACATCGAGGAGCAACAAGGGAACAACTAACAATTTACCTAATTCTTTGATACATGTATGCACTTCATAGGTCAAAATAAAACTAATGCAAAAACTGAAATTTCAGTTTTACATGTAAGAATGGAAATAAAACGTACTTTGATATGATTTAATTTATATTATTGCAGATGCATCAATTAATTTTTTAGTTCAGATATGTAGAAATTAAGCACTCAAGCACTCTTTCGAGTTCTTCACCCCAAACCATAATATATATACATCGGCAAAATTACATTAAGTTAAATCCATTTCTGATTATTCATAACTTTGTAAACATCTTTGTCTATGTCTAACGTCAGATTAAATAATTAATTGTATTCCTTGTAAAGGAAATCTGATGCCTCTGCAGCAGACATTGTTTTATAAATTGCATGAAGATTTAGAAATGAAGATTTTAGAAATGAAGGTTTAATTACTGTTAAAAAGTTGAAAACATTGTGGCAAAAGGTGAAAATGCATGTTTCGAGCAATTTCTTCTTTAGTCTCAATGTTTACAAAAGTTGTCTGCTGCAGATGCATCAAAATGCGTCTATGGTAGGGAAAGGTATAATGCAATAAATATCGTCTTAACCCATTTCCAGCAAACAGTAAAACTGCAGCAGACGACTTTGATAGCAGCTGGGCAAAAGTAAGGAAAATCTATGTAAACTTAAGTATTACTTATTGGATTGGGTTGAAAACAATGTGGCAGTGAGAGAAATCGCTCATGATAGGCAGTTTCTCCTTTTTGCAGATAAGTCTGCAAAAGTTATCTGCTGCAGATGCATCTAATTGAGTCTGCATTTGAAGGTTAAAGTTATTCCCTATACAAGAAACTATTTTCCTTTAACCTCATATAGACGCTTTCCGACGCCTCTGCAGCAGACGGCTTTTTGAAAACATAGTGACAAAAGAAGAAATTGCTCAAAACGAGCAATTTCTCCTTTTGCCACAATGTTTTCCACTTTTTGTCATAGGTTATCCATTCAATTATAGAGATTTTTGATTTTTTGACGAAATATTTTCAAAGTCGTCTGCTGCAGAATTGTTGTATAAGCGTAAGGGTTAAACTTGTGTTAAAAAATCAAATTCTTTGGAAGACAGTCCAGAAAGATCCCGGGATCAAATCATGTGATGAGCAGGTTCTACCTTTTGGATTTTTCCACAAAAATGGCATGAGTACTAGTTACGTTTCTAGGAAGCAGACATCGAGCTTGATTAATATAAGCTGAAAGTAATGTAATATAACTAAATTCTTTAACCCTTTCCTTCATATAAACGCTTTCTGACAGCTTTGTGAAAACATGGCGACAAAAGAAGAAATTGTTCAAAACGAGCAATTTCTCCAATGTCACCATGTTTTCAACTCTATTAGATTATTGTACTTTCATTTATAGGGAGTTTCCCAATATGTTCGGGTATGTTTTCAGTCGTCTGCTGCAGAGTTGTTGCATATGGGAAAGGGTTAAAGTTACGAACGTAACTAAGCGTTACCTCTCTGATAGCACACTCACAGGGTCCCTCTTCTTCATTGACCTTGCCTTTAGGAAATCCCCAACTGGCTTTGGCCCAAAATCCTTGAACAAGCAGACACTGAAAAAGACAAGAAAACAATTGGGGGATATGAGAGTAGAACCAGTTTGTTTTTAAATCGGTTTTAGCATGCAGGCGCATTTTGAAAACATTGTGGCAAAAGGAGAAATTGCTAAAAAATTACACAATTTATACAACTCCTTTAATTTTTTACTTTCATATTTTGCATAGGTACTTTTAAAGTTGTTGGATGCAGATTTACTGTATGTGGGAAATAATAAAGAAGTAATATCAATGGCTTTAAGCCTCTTCTACATGCTGGCAAACACTGAATACTGTGGTGGGGACTGTGCCAATCTACAGGCCTCCCCTGAGCCTTCACTGATCACGTTCACATTTATATGTAACCCTCCTAAAAGATATGAGCTTACGAGGCTTTGAACCTTGGACCTATTGTGTGACAGCTACCACATCGCTACAAAACTACCTTAGTGACTAGCCAATAAAAGTGTCCCTTTGCACATATCAATGGCTACATGTAAATTATTATGTATAAAAATAGATACACTCTATAACTTATATAAGCAGACACTGGAATACGAAAACAAAGTATTCATTTGAAATAAACCCTATATCCTGTATGGAAAGTCAGCCAGTTGCCTAGGAAGGATGATCAATGCAGAACTAATGTAATTTCTCCTGTTTTCCAGGTTTTTTTCAAAATGTTACTGTTTAATTTCCTGGATACAACATGAATTTCGTCACATATTTAAAAGCAGATATTTCCAGAGGTAAACAAACAATTAGGTCACTACCTATTTAATTGTTGGGATGATTTACTATACTTACATATTTCATTTCTGGGTCCAACATGATCGTTCCATAGGTTGGCACACTCATTTTATACATTTTCCAATTACCAAGGATTTTATCGACCTCTGAAGCATGCATGCTTAGAGAGGGACAGTGATGAAAAACTGGCTAGAGTTAAGGTTCTTGTACCTTTCTATTATGTCAGTTAGTACAAGAGTCAATATCAGAAATGCATGTACAGTGAAAGTCTTTATATGAGCTAGAAACCAACATTGTGGACTCTGCATGAAGTATCGATCCGGATCAGGCCCGCAGACAGACACTTTTCGGCTCCTGTGGATTTTCTGTTTCAGGAATCATAACTCTATACCTCTATCCCCCCCTGAGACGGAATGTGCCGGCCCGGATTAGCCTGCGTAATACCTCAGGGGGATAGAGGTATAGAGTTATGATTCCTGAAACAGTTCATACATTCCATGTATGAGAATGAGATTCATATAAGCTATGAGCTTCTTTTTCAATCACAATACTTGAAGGTGGGACATTTTTGACAACAGATAAAGATAATCCGTGGTCCAGACAGGAATTTGAAACATGAGCACAGCGAGTGGATGGCATATCTCATTTGATATTAGGAAGTGCCAAAATGGTTTATCCAGTGTTGTCAAGTTTTTGTTATAAAAAAACACATTTTAGTTAACCCTTTCCCGCATGTACACACATTCTGACGTATCTGCAACAGACAGCTTTTGAAAACATTGTGGCAAAAGGAGAAATTGCTTTTAAGGTACATGTACAAAGAAATTCAATGTTTCAACCAAATAAAATTGAACTTGCTAAAACAGGCAGTTTGTCCTTATCCTCCAATTGTTTCAGTTACAGTTAGACTTGTCTCAGGCAGCCACCTAGGGGCTGCTGTACATAGGTTACTGCTTAATACAAGTGCAACAAGGGCACCGCAAAGCAGATGCATCCCCGCTGTATACAAAGTCCAATTTTGACCTTGACCTTTAACCTATGACCTTGAAAAAAAAATAGGCCTCTAGACCCTGCCATATACTAACTGTATACAAAGTTTGGTTAAGATCGGTCGAAGGATGTTCAGTGTAGAGTGGTCAAAGGTTGTTACGGACGGACGCACAAACGAACAGTCCCGTTACTATATCCCCATCGCAAACTTCGTTAGCCGAGCGGATAATAATGAAGAAAATGTTGGTTTGGTTAATCTTCAACTGGCTGTTTAATACAAGTTGGCTGTGCTTAACAGAGATGACTGCTTACACATGTTTCACTGATTTTCAACTTGGTATCAAAAGAATATAGTTTACCTAAGACTTTCAATTTACGTGACTGTTAAATTGACATGACATAGTTTTAGCAGATACTTTGACAGCAGTTGACTCTCGAAATATCACATTGGTTCAGAAACTTTTACAAACAAATTCTATAAAGGAAACATTCTACAATATGTTACTTAAACCCTTTCCAACATAACATAAATAAGCAGCTTTGACAACATAGTGGCAAATAGGGACGTTGCTCATATAGAGCAATGTCTCCATTTGCAACAATGTTTACAAAAGATGTCTGCTGCAGAGGCATCAGAGACCTACTGTATACATGTGGGGAAGGGTTATGGGGCACCATTATCTCAACAGAAGGTTAATAGTGAAACAGTAGCCCTTCCCCTGATAAAGCCATCATTTGGCATCTCTTCAATAAATATTTTTCTAACACATTGTGAGAAAAGCATATATATTTTGTTTATACGTATATATATATACATGACAGCCGCGGTCGATTAAAGTTGTATCAGTTTGCAAGGTGACTGAACACAATAAGCGTAATGCCCAAACAATAATTACACCCAATATCAATTTTTTTTTTATCTGTCTATTGTTATAATATTGAAAGCGTTATGCATTCATGTGGATTAACGTGATACTGCAGCCGCTCGATAACGATATCTTTTTTTTTTTACCCGTCTATTGTTGTAATGTTGAACAAAGTGTTATGCAAACATGTGGATTTAACTGCAGTGGAGATCTATTACTCGGATCGTATTTTGGTGTTTCAAACGTTAGGTTTTTGAAAATTTATAATTCTATTCCCACATATTTCATGCAATAAAATTTGGGAGCCAAGCAAGATCAGTGTTATAATGAGATCTGCTTTAAAACGGAGAGCTTTATAGAGGAGTGCCAGTGTATATAGGAAGCAGAAAGGATACTTTGAGCAGAAAAATCTTTTATTCCGCATGTCTGTAACTGTTGATTTTCTGCACAATAAAAATCTAAATAGAACCAATGAGCCAA
>JASEVX010000002.1:141854736-142293260 GCA_031761405.1 Serripes groenlandicus
TTCGGAGGTGAAGATTTTTTAAGTTTTCACTATAGCCATATAGGACCAAATATCCCCGATTTTTCGACCAATCAACATGGCTTGAAGGAATCTGATAGATGGTCACCCTAGGAACATTTCCAAACAATTAGTCCAGTTTGTAATATGATTTTTGAACTTAATATCGCGAAATAGAAATGACTTAATTGGTCTTCGAAAACATCTTTTCTAACGAAAATGACTTTTCACACGAAAACAACTTGTCCTACGAAAGCAACTCAGTAACGAAAATGACTTTGTATAAGAAATAAACTTTTTTAACGAAAATGACTCCTTCTAACGAAAACAACTTCTCTAACGAAAATTGACTTGTCCTACGAAAACAACTTAGTGTTCCGATTGCGGTTTTATATTTCAAGATGCTTTGAATTGAGCCTTCTATGCCTGAAAACTTTCATGGGGGTGTTTACATTTGTTCATGCATGTACACGGAACATGTGTAAACAATACGCGTACAGGGCTGTACAATCTCGATCTTAACATGAAGCAACAACACATACGTTTCTTAGATCGAGCTCTGATTAAATAGTTTTTATTGCGTTGTGTACTGTGAATACAGAAACTCGTAATCGTAAACCTTCGGTTAAACTCGTAAATAGCCGAGTGCGGAAAGATTGAGAAAAAGGAGTGTAAGGGTTTCAAAAAATCGAAGATGCAGCAGAAAAGATGATATCTGGATATTGATATTTTCTAATGTTTATATATATGTGACTGTAACCAATATACATATGTTGACATAGTAGGTCTTTACCAATATCTATTTATAGATCCAGGAAATTAATTGTTCTACTTTCGATTTAAAACATTTGACTTTGGGTCGTTCTGAATAATGACCGGATAGAAATTTGAATTATAAAGGAGGACAAATATCTCTAACGATGGCGGAAAAGGTAACTTATGCTTTTTTGTATTTTGTTCGCACCGTTTGTAGGGAATAAGACTCACACGAGCCTGTGACTGTACGTACACGTACTAGAATATTTTACACACTGTCTACACCACTTTATGTGCTGGGCCCACCATTACGGAGATATATATATATATATATTGTGTCCTTAACCCTTTCCCACATATAACAAATCTGTACCAGCAGACCATTGAAACATATATGCAATATGGACAATCTCATACAAATAACAGTGGGGCCTATAATTCATGAACATAGTTGAAAGCATTGTGGTAAAAGGAGAAATGGCACTATTTTCACAAGTCGTCTGCTGCAGAGGCGTCAGAAATGGGAAGGATAATAGCTGGCTGCTGCTCGCTTGTATTGTTGATAATTAGAAGTACCTCTCCACGGAAACCAACCAAAAGGCATACAATTTGCAGCTCATATATATCTTACTCGACCTGTACAACCGGATAGACCGATCTGAAAATGTACTGCACAAAACTAGTTGAAACAACATTTCTATAGATATTCCATTTACCATTTTAGATATGTGCAGATGCTATAGTATAAGTCAGATGGGTGTTACTCGAGTACAAGCAATAAGTGATGTATCAATAGGTCCACAGACATAACTTTGGTTTAAGCATATTTATTTGACATCGATTGCGAAATAATTATCGTCCAGCTTATATCAATCGTACTCTTCTGCTACCTGAAGACGTAACAAATTATCGAGCCGTTTGTGCTGAAAATTCAAAAGGCAGAACCAACTCATCACAGGATTCGAACTAGAGATCTTTGGTAAGAGAGGCCGACGCTTTTCAAATGAACCAATGTCTTCCAGACATAACTTTATCTACACAGTGAACTAATGCATGTAACAAGTTCAGGCAGATGCAAGCCCCCTTTTTAATCTCTTACAGAGCGGAGATACTAGCCCATACATACAGGAACTGAAAGAAACCAGTCAAACTATCTTACACAGACTACACGATGTGCTGGAAGGAAACGAAAACACATGCACGTACGTTTGATAAGTCCTATTATTGTGTTTTAGGCTTCTCTTATTCGAGTTCTAACACTGGTCCATGACTACACTCTTAGCATATGAGTCGCGTCTAGCGAGTTGGAGTCTTAATGCAAACAGCCTGTGAATACACGCATAGCCTCACTTGATCATTCGCTGTCCTGCTATATATTATATGGACGCCATTCAGAGGTCCAGATAAGGAGGGGGTAAACGGCTATTTTCCCCACAATATCTCTGTTATAATCCAAGCAAATCCTATGTTGTGGGTACTCGAAAGCAACGTCCGTCTCACTGAGGCGATTCTTTTGAGTATCCACGACATAGGGTCTCAGGGTCAAATAAGGATTTTTAGAACATGCAAAACGCCCCTTATCTAGAGCTCTGTCAGACATTGTATCTTTTAATAATAAACTAGAAGTGTAATGTGCCTGTATATGATCCCGTTATCCACAGTCTGCACGACTAGAGTCTCTCGACGCGGCTCAACTATAAGATAACCTCTATCTATTGCATTCTTTCATGTTGTATTTTTTATTTACAAATAACAATCATTTATAATTTTAACCTGAGTTTTATCAAGATATTGAATTTCATCGTTTCGCTCAAACCTTTGTGTGCCGAGCCCCGGTAGCTCAGTCGGTAGCGACGGGGGCTGTCAACCCAGGGGTTGTGAGTTCGAATCCCGGCTCGGCCAACTTTCTTTCCGATGATTGACAAAAGTCATAAAACCCCATAATATGAGCCGTCCCGCGAGAAAACCAACATTGTGGACTCTGCGTAAAGTATCGACCAGGATTAGCCTAAGTATGCCGCGCAGGCTTACCCGGATAAACACTTTTCGCGTCCTGTGGTTTTTCTGTTGCAGGAATCATTACTCTATACCTCTATCCCCCTGAAAGGGAATATGTCGGCCCGGATTAATCTGCGCGGATTGCGCAGGCTGATTTGGGTCGATACATTACGCAGAGGCCATAATGATGGTTTGCTCTAGGGACGGCTCAATTATGTTTTTATTTTAAAGAAATGATCTATGTCATTATACGGTTAACATGTTTACATGTTATAAATCATTTTCAGCTGTGAGTGCCATGCAGTCCTTGAACAGAAAGGTAGTATTTTTGAAATGCCCTTGACAAACCGACCTACACATGTACAATGATAACAATCAAAGTTAACCCTTTTCCTCATACGACAATTCTGCAGCAGACGACTTTGAACATATTTTGTCAAAAAATAGAAAATCTCTTTAATTGAATGGATAACCAATGACTAAAAGTGGAAAACATTGTGGCAAAAGGAGAGATTACTCGTTTTGAGCAATTTCTTCTTTTGTCATTATATTTTCAAGAAGCCGTCTGCTGCAGAGGCGTCAGAAAGCGTATATATGAGGGAAATGGTTAAACACCAGTTAGATAAGATTACACATATGAGCCAGAGCTTGACAAATCGACCTACACATGTACAATGATAAACTTTAAAGTTAAACACCAGTTAGATAAGATTACACATATGAGCCAGTGCATGACACAAAGGTACAAGTTGACATTTTTGAACGGTGTAGATTCCGACAATCTTATCCACTTGCTCAGAATCTACACGAACTGACTGAAACTTCTGACAGGATTATGTAAGTAAAATTTGTAAATTGTATATTTTGATCAGATTATGCGGATGCAAATGCTGATCTGGATCTATACTGTTTACAAAAGCCAACTTGTATGTTTTCTCATGCACTGGCTCCTATAATAATGCATGTTAGCCGTACTGGGTATAACAGTGTGTGTATACCACGTGACTTTTGACGTCATATTTGCATCGTCAGACAGCAATAATTGATCGTGATAAGAAGTTAAAACAATGGTAACTTTGTTATTTCTTCACCCTTTTTAATGAAACATGGTCTACGCCGCTTACAATGTCCTATCTCCGGCTTTTAAAGGATTGTGATTGGTGGTCTAGTTTTTTCAAACACTTCGACGAACGTGTTCTCAAAATCCAGTTTTGATAATGCTCCGGCTGTCGGCGATCTTAATAACTTTTGAGAAAAGGTTCGTCGAAGTGTTTGAAGAAACTAAACCACTAATCAAACTCCGCAAACAACCGGAGATAGGGCTCTGTAAGTGGCGTAGACTGCGCTATGTTTCATTAAAAATGATTAAGAAATAAAATAGTTACCATTGTTTTTACTTATAAACCGAAGGAAAATATTGCTGATCGCCGTAGCATTTGTGACGTAAAAGTCACGTGGTATACACACACTGTATAATAAGACTTATATTTTTATAAGCTTTTCACTGAGTGGCGGGGTAGTCCAGTGTGTTATTAACACACTGGACTGTCAATCCAGAGGTCTGGATGCTTTTAAGCGTCCCCCACTCAACTAGAGGTTAAGTACTGGTCCTTTCCAGGAAAAATAACCTCGCGTGTATCGGTGCTATACACCGGGCACGTAAAATAACCAAGGGGTCTTTTCGGAAAGAGCTAGGGTATCGCACCCGGACTCCCTTGTATCTAACTTTGTCTGCTCGCCAAATAGTTAATTCTGCACGGCGAGGGTAAATAAAAACAAATAATAAATAAATAAGCTTTTCAGAATTAACTTGGAAGGACGAGTTGTTATTAGGATAAATTTAATGTAAATGCCTCGAACATATTACGGTTGCGATTGTTTACAAACACTTAGTTGTGATACATTTGAAAATAAATTCATGTTTCCAATGTTTTATGTTTGTATTTGATTAATCAAGTATTTCAGATTGTTTAAAGGTGTTTACGATTGTTTTACTCGCCCCTGATTATCATAACAAATCACAATACAATAACGTCGATTTGTTTTTTTAATAGTAATTCTTCATTACTGAATGTTCTTTTAAAGTTCAAAGAAATGTCTTGGTTTGGTAGATGTAATATAATATTTCTGAATTTATGTCTGTAATAGCAGGGACGTAGATCTTATCTACGTCCCTGGTAATTTAGTAAAATGTATAGACTGTTTCTACTCTATGTTACGCTACGAAGGAAAGAAATTGACACACGTGGGAAAACTTCCAAAGAATTGTACACGCTCTAAAATAGTTAATTATAGGTGATGTTTATTTGGTTCGAAACAAATGAAGAAAAGAACAAACTGAGATAAAACTGATTTTTATAGTAATATGACTTTGAATGAACATTCTCTACCTATAAAGCAAGTGTAAAAGAACGACAACTATGCGAAGGAGAATGGTTCACAAATCGAGTCTTTCGTACCCAATTAATTTTGTACTGACACTTTTAAATGTGTCATTAGATTCCCTACAGGTATTTTGCTTGCGCTCTGCATATTGTTACGCATCATTGACACAAGGTTGCTCATCATAATATAATTTTAAAACATTTGTATTTTGCTATTTTCATTATAAAAAAAGAAGGAAAGAATAATACTAAATTAACATGTTGTAGGGTTCAGTTTATGTTCGAAATCAAATTTGAAATAATACAACAATTTCAATGAAATTTAGCTGTTTAGCTGTTATTGTATTTTGGGGATGGTCTACTTTGTAAACATATTGGAATATATTTTAACATTTGTGAAAGTATGATTATAATTAGGATGCCAAGTTAATATGATTTTGAGAAAAAGAGAAAATTCATGTCTTGATTAAATTAACTATTTCCTCATTGTTTTAAAAGTAGATTGATGCAAAGGTGTCCAATTTTGACTTGAACAGGGGAAAGGTAAAATGACCTGTTATTGCATGCAAATCCCAAATTGTCTGTTTTGTGGTTTTATTGACAAATAATAAAATTCAAAAATTCTGACAAAAAAATTCTTGAAAAGTGTATGTGGAATTCACAAATCATAAAGTTAGTCCTTAATGAAAGCACTATACCTGTATACATATTAAGACTTATGATTTGCAAGATTACTCATTTCCATTACTGAGCAATAATTGGTTGGCTGTGTCAGGGACGTCGATAAGAGGGATAAATGACTGAATTATATACTAAAATATCACCCGTGCCAACATTTGTAGCAAGTAAAACTCAAACACTATTCAAGATATGAAAATAACAAATATACTTTCTAGGAGTTCAAACATTGTTCTATTGCAGTAGATAAAACTATTTTAATATACTAAAGGTTTTGATAATATGTTATCCTTATGAAAAATGTCAGTCTATTAATGTTTGGAAAATAATAATATAAATCAGAAATCCCAATATCTGTGTCTTTTAAACCAGGCGTTGTTCAAAATACAAAGAAATTCCAGTTGTTCATTGTATCTCTAACTTTAGTTGAAATATTAAGCTTTCAGAATATGTATGTTTTGTGTATGTGCCAAATGTGACTTCAAAGTTTTATTTGCAAGTTATGATAAATGTTCACTTAACTCAACCCCTGATGTTCCAATATGCCCCGCAGTTGATAACAGTTTTTTTCAACTTCTATAATGTAAGTGTTATGCATAACTGCAGTATGGGTTTCCTTCGACATTGATGCGTTGCATCAACTTTCTCTTGCATTGTATTGTTGCACCTTCGTAAAGGCAACACTAAAGAAGAACACCGTAAAAGTATTGCCTCGACGTTCCGATGAAGTCGGCATTTATTAGCAGTTGTTCTTTGTCTGCTCAGAATGGGAAGAAAATGTTCTTTTTTTGTTATTGACAAAGTGGGTCAGTTATGCCCTACAATAGTTCTTCGACATTTATTAAAATGTCCTGTTCACACATCCAGCCTTTGTCATTCACTTCACACTTCTTAGAGCAAGAGTCGCTCAAGATTAAAGGGTTGTTCAACCTTTAGCTACATTAGCGAAAATCTGACGCACTTATTGAAGGCTCTGTTGAAACGGTGTGTATAAATAGGCTCGCCTAAGTCGGCACAATTCTGGCTTGCAACAAGACCCATTCACGTATGGTGCTGGTTATACTCATCAGGACCGAATTGAGAGTGTCAAATTGTAGACAGTTTCTAGACAATTTTAGCTAGGTTTTACTTATCTTTACTTTGATAAAGGTTAAAGTATACCAAATACACCCGCGGACAAGTTTATATAATTATATACAGCGAAATAGTCCCTAAAACCCCTGTCATCCCTTGGTGCTCAGGATTGCGACTGACTGGCTGGTGTCAGGATAAATTGACCAGTAACTAACCCAGTAACTGGATAACTTACCCAGGGAACGCCGTGATATAACTGAAAAAATGTTGAAAGTGGCAAGACACATGAAACAATCAATCAATCAATCAACCCTGTCATCCGCGACTGTAAGTTCGCACAGTTTATATAGAATTGTCACTGTCTACTTACAATATATATGATACAGATAAAATTAAAACTTTTAACACGGGCTTTTCTAAGTATGTCTTTTTGACCGATTAATTGTATGCCTCGAGCTCGTCCTACTCGACCATTGATCCTTTCCGATAATTCACAAAAGTCGTTGTTATTAGGATCATCCCACTACCACCAATGGGCAAGGAATAGTCCATGTATGTACCTTAAGGTAGCCAGGGACGAATGTTGTGTGAAGTAATTTTGTGTGAAAGTAAGGATAAATTCAATTGACTGGCCGTGATACAGTAGATTGAGAAGTGTTGAACAAATTGTGACAAAATGAGAAATTGCACTTTATGAGCATATTCTCCTGGTGACTCATTGTTTTCAAAATTCTTCCGCTACAGATGTGTCAAAATGCATTTGCATAGCGGAAAGGGTTAACATTGTTCGTTTACAGAGAAAGGTTACGAAAAAATGCTATATTGTTTTCAGAGATCAAAACATTGGAAGCAAAAGTAAATGAACTCGATGACAGAGAAAGGCGTCGACAAGTTGAATTCGCCACGATAAAACATGACATGGAAAAGATGGAAGCAGCATTAAACGATTTGTGTAAATCAGAAAAATCCAACACGGTCCAATTAAAACCAAGACAGAGACAGAGTGAGACGGGAAGTAACAAATGTGATATCCTCGGAAATGAACTTGATTTTGCCAAACCAACTGCTGATGACACGTCTATCGTTAAAAAATTAAACGAACCCGGATATTCTGGATCAGACTATATCGAACCCACTGCAGCAACCAGGGAACAATCTGATGATCATTCACATACACTAAAGGAGGACAGTCCTGTTAGGACTGCAAAGTCACATGATGTGCAAAACGATGCGCAAGAGGATGATAAGTCGAATGTATTAGAAGCTAAAGATTCTACAGCATCACAACATAACCATGCATATAGGTTGAGTACACTTTATTTATTCAATGCTTAGGTCGGGAAATGCATGGAAATATCAATTCAGTTCAGCATTGTTTAGATAGAATGATTGTTCGTATTCGATGATCTTACCCTTTCCACAGACAATAAACCTTCAGCAGACGACTTTGAACAACACGAGACAAGAATAAGAAAACTATCTATATATTCAAATATAGGTTGAAAACATTGTGACAAAAAGAGAAAATGCTCATCTGATCAATTTCTCCTTTTGTCTCGATTTCTTAGAAAATGTCTGATATAGTGGCGTCAGAAAGTGTCTGTATGTGGGAAAGGGATACAATCCATATGAGTCGCGTCAAGCGATTTCGCGTCGTGTGTGGGAGAACGCGGGTTCTATCCCCTGCCGGGTCATTCCAAAGTCTTTCAATCTCATTGACTGTGGAATAAGCATTACGACTGATCCGCTGGTGTCAGTATACATTATCTAGGACACGCCATGATATAACTGAACTATTGTTGAAAGCGGCGTCAAACCCCATACAAACAAACACAATGATAATTATGTCTTGTTTTATTATACCAAGTTATCGAACAAATCGCCTTCGCTTGCATTATCAAAGCATGAAAAATGACGGTTGCGACCAATCATGCGTGAAATGTCAAGAGTAGTATAAGTGCTTCGCAATACTAACCCTTTAGAACTTTTAATACAATACATGTATTTCTTTGTTTTATACCGAAAATAATGCATTCTTATTTACACGCATGTAAAATAGATACCTATAGTTTTAAGTATTTTATATCTTTATTCTTATAAATATACAACTATGACATTTTAACAAAACGTGTCAATACTAACCCACGTCAACAGCCTAAGCAAATTTGATATGTTTCATAAATTGTATCTATGTGGAAGACAGTGGTGCAGAGGTAGAGCTTCAAAAGGTTCCGTGTTCGAGTCCCGTGGTGAGCGGGTTCTGACTTTGGGATTTTTCCGGATACAAACGGCGCGAGTACTGGTATAGTCTCCAGGAAGCTGACATCGAACTTGATTAATATAAGCTGAAACATTGTTTCGCAATCGATTTAGAAATAAATAACAATAAGTTTAAACTAAATTATATCTACATATACATATTCTAGTATATTGTAATGCTGAATTTGACTCTTTGATAATTTTGAACTCATTTATTTGTAAATTGCATGTTTAATGTAGATATGTGTAGTCTTCGTTTTTCTTTTAGAAAAGTGGAAAATCCAAATTTCAAGAGGACACCAGGAGATCGAAAGAAAGAAAGAAAATATCGTAAGTAAAGTTCAAAATATGTTATGGCAGAGCCAATTGCTAAAGTAGGCGAATTCTGAAGACACTCATCGAAATCTATACTTGAATCAGTCCCTATTGTTAAAGTTTTTATACAATATCGGCAAAGAATTACTTCAAATATCTCTTTTTCCACTACTGAACATCATTTCTGGATATTCGTAGATTGTATATAAAGTCAGTGAAATCACATGCATATTTGGATGTTTTTTAAAAATTATCCATCCCTGCAGTACCGTATCGGAAATTAGTCCGTCACTTACAAAAAAAAATATGCGGTACCTTGTTGGGATATCAACCGGAAAATGGATTTGATTGACATCACTTACGCAATAGAAAGAATTCTAAAGAAATAAGTTTTTAAAATATATGAATTAAAAAATTGAAAGTGAAAACTAATCTGCGCTGTCAATAAACCAATTCATGGACATATATGAACATGTCTGTAAATCGAGTCGAAGCTGATTTTCGATTCCGACTCAAACATTACATTACAGAAAGTCAAGTCCCAGTTATTGAATATATACAAAAGACAATGAGCTATTTCTAGTAACAAATCATATGTATTGATTTTTTTTTAATATATACATTTACTCGATATAATGAAAGAGTCAGGCTAAAACAGAGGTTAACATGTGCGCTTTGCACGCGGGTGACCAGGGTTTATTTTCTGATCGAAGCAGGATTTTATTTTATGTTCTTTTATATATTCAAAAATACATTATAATTATCTTTTTCATTTGTGTCTCATAAATTCCTCATGTCAGTGGTGAAAACGTCAAAACAACCAACTCCTTCAAAATGTTTGGATTTAAATAAAATTTAAAAGCATTGCATTTAAATTGTTCACCTATGCTGTGTGAAAACCTATCAGAAAATTATTTGTTTGTATGATGTTTTAGGTGGCTTTTATTTCAGTTATATCACACCGTAGAAAATGTAGATTACACAGGGTTTTATTTCTGTTTTGATATTAGAATTGGACTGTCAATATATTTTCGTTTTAAGGCAGACTTTGATACGACATGTTTTTCTGTTAATTGCATAATAAAAAGAACGGCTAAAATATATTGTAAATCACTAGAACTACCAAATAAGCAAATGCGCATGTGTTTAACTCCTATATCATTCAATAAATGGACATAACAAAGTGCTTTTGTAAAGTGTTCTTGTTAGATCGGTAAGTCCATGTCCAAATGTAATCTGCAGTTAGCCTCTTGCTGCTGTCATATGTGGTCATAACTCGCTTCCTTCAGCTTCAAGCGTGATTTAAAGACGCATGCTGAAACGACAAATTCAAGAAGAGACTACGTATAGCTTACTAGACTCAGGCTGATTCGAATATATGCAGCTAATCTTATAACATACGGCTCAATTATTTCTTTTGTTGTATTTTCAGGGAAGCCTCGAGTGAAACATGAAGGAACACGACAATACACATCAGTTAAACAATGGTGGGAACTTGGCAGGATGGAGGAACATGAATGTTAGTATTCAATACAATACAATACAATACAATACAATACAATACAATACAATACAATACAATACATTGAATAACTTTCCCGCACCTACACGTTTATTTATACATTCTATCACATAGTTCACGAAACAACCATGGACACATTCCGATTTCTAACGACTTCACAAGTAAATCACTAATTCCATGAGGAATGTTCTACCTTAAAGGTAGATAAGGGATAACATTTAAACATAGTCATAAACTCCCATGTTAAGTTAAGCCTGTCGGGTCGACAAGCAGTATCCACAAATATATTTCGGCAACGTTACGTGAAAACCGACTTTCAGAGATATTCACATGAATAGTATTAACGATCAAATAACATACGTTTATAGTCACAAGCGTCCGAGTTTTCATTTCAGAAAAATATGGAAAAACCGCACAATAACTGATTAAGATACTACAAATAGTCTCTTTATATGGTCCTTATGCGGTTATACTAATTACCGTTATGTTATTCGGGTAATCCCACATAGCTTCTATATATGGTATTATATAAAAAGTCATTATTATACTAAATGAACCATATAAAGTTTATTTCTAGTAACACGGTCCTGGGAGGGATTCCACAAATGTTCTCATTCGAAATCATAGCGGTCATTATAGCATATGTACAATATAGTGATATTATGTGTAGTACATGTACCTTAACGAGGTATTGTGTTTTTTTCTCGTTTTTTCTCAAATGAAAACTGGAACACCTGTAATATAGTCAGTTGTTGGGATATGCTCGTTCTCGAGGAGCTTCAGGTCGCTTGTATCACTAGATGGCGAACAGACAAGATCCTGATGCTTATTTGGATCTTTCCTTGTCGCAAAACCTCCAAATGTCTGTGGTCGTGTGACGTGGTATATTTCCAGGTCGATTGATTGATTTTGATTGATTTCCAGGTTCGACCACAGATGTTCAGTACTTAGATGGTGTACATACCATACTGTGTGTGGATATATCGGAGAGTATGGTCGATGCTTGGTCACAGGTTCAAACATTCGTCCATGAGTATCTAGACGGTGAGTTACCCTCTATCTTAAAACAGACGGCATTTAACCAGAGACCTAAAATAACATTTTAGGTCTCTGATTTAACGTCTTTTCGAAACATTTTGGGAAAATGAGAACTGGCTCAAAACGAGCAATTTTACTTTTCCATCAATATATTTTTAAAATGAAACTTGGTACACATGTTCCTAGGAACAGTACGCATGTATATACTAAGTTACATAACTCTGGCTTAACACATGATTCAGTAATGCCCCTTTTTCGACTTAGCAAAAAGCAGACGAGCATTGGCGTTCGCTTTTGGCGCTATTGTATTTATTATATTTATTCAATGTTATATTGTTGTCCTCAGTTTCCTTCATAGCAGCGGACTCTTATATCTGTATGTTTCATTGATAATAGCGGGTTGTTTTCATGTACGATCGTGATGTATTCTCTCCGAGTGAACACCAAAAGTGCTAAATACACGATTGACAATGCAAAACTATGGAAAACGTACACAATAGGTTTTGTCTTACCAATATCTATTCACATATTACTTTTATAAGTTTTTTAGCAAACTTCTGTCAATTTATGTAGATTATGATAAGACTTCGATGATGGACATGTTGATCTGTACCTTCACTGTACAAAAAGGCCAAGTTGTATCTTTTACCATGGACAGGCTCGCATATGATAAAGGATACATAATTGGCATTTGACAGGCCTATTCCCTTTATGGGCTTTACAATCATCATCATATATATATATATAGAGATCCGTCTTAGCTTCAGCTCAGCCTGATTACCACTTACTTGGACAAGCATCCTGGAAGTCTCTGCTATGACTGGACCTTAGAATTCAACTGAATTATTTCACAAAATTGTGGAATCTAATTTATAAGCTCACATGCTTTTGGCCTGCCGTTTTGTGATAACTCATCATCTGAACGTCAAGGAGAATCAGGTGTGTGAAGTTAGCGCGTAAATCGTACCACAACCTTTTAATTTCTTCTTTAAAACGCTTAGTCAGATTTACAAAAGTAATTCTTAAGCAGTCCCCTTCTCAAAGAATTGAAGTCCTTGCAGAAATCGGATTGTCATAGCTATGAAAGGGAAAAGATTCTTAAAAACTCTGATGCTCTGCTTTGAAAATAATGCGGCACACATGTTTTGGTCATATTTAACTTTAAATAGGAGAGACGTGTTTCTCATAACTCTCGAATGATGTTTCAGTATAATCACGGGTCCTGTTCTCCTAACTTGCACGAAAGTTTCATTCATACACCATTCTTCGAAGGTAAATGGCTACCTTCCCACATAGACTATTCCAATGATGGGAGAAGAATGACTCTATTTACAACGACTCTTGCCCATCATCGGAAAGACGGATTGGCCGAGGCCTGGTTCGATCTCACAAACCCTACATTGATTGCCCTTGTCGTTATTGTCTGAGCTATCGTCGCTCGACGTCCAACTAGAATCACAATACCTGTATGCTTCAATCTCATGCACCATTATTTGAATCATCACGTCATATGAAATCCGACCTGCTGGCCTTTGCAAACTTGTAATGGCCAGATTTTGATCAAATCTGTTCGCCACCTAGTCGTGCAAGCACATACATAACTAATATGAGTATGACCAGCAGCCGGCTATGCATGTATTCAATTTGATTGTTATTGATAACTAAGGTCGGTGACGTTGATCAACTAACCCCAAACGAAACAGGGGATGTACTACGATCCGTTTGGCCTGATGCGATTCGTATTGAGTAATGGAGACTTTCCTTTTCGTTGTCGACCATGCTTATAAAAGGTTTTTGTGTTGTAAGCGAGGAAGTCAAAGTGCATTTCTCTCATGGAATTAATTTTCTTATCCTTTTTGCCAGGGCTTGAGAAGTTGGTATCAGAAGAGAATTTCAGCGAAGAGAACGTCGCATTGGTGACCTTTGGACACGAGACAAAAGCACTTGTTAGGTCAACAAAGGAGCTGTCTAAAATTCGCAACGCCTTTGGTAAGTTACAGTGTGTATTGTGTTTTTGTTTGTTTGTTTGTCCGTATCATAATTGTTATAAACTTTGAGTTCGTTTACATAGACAAGGGTTACCATTCAATATGATACTGATAAGCCTTGTCGTATATATATTATAGCTGGAACATCAACCATAAACTACCAATCCGCATGTTCTCACGAGAAGCACACTGTACTCTAAACGATGCTCAACATTCACAATAATTTCAGAAATAAGGTAGCTATGCTTCAATATAGAATAATGGTAAATCCTGATCGACACACCAGCAACTAAACAATGACATTCCTTAAACTTTAGTCGCGGCTAGCGAAATAGAGTCATGTCACAAATGCTATCAGGCTTCATTGCGCATGCGCAGTCTCACAAGAACATTCGCTGTCCACATGTTTGTCATATATTGACCTAGATTCATAGAATTGTAGCTCTTCCGGTTTTCACGTCAATCTTTGAATGATGTAAACCCACCGGAGAGACAATACGACAACAGATCACCAGTCGCGGCTCATATACAGGGAGCCGGATCTACTACCGTTCCATATTTAGTTCTTTTATTAAACTGATGATGTCGTAAACATTTTACGTTTTATTGCAGAGTCCATTACGCTAGGGGGACCAACTCCGATGTACGGCGGAATTCTGATGGCTGCGTTTACGGCACAGTCTAACTCAAGTAAGTTTAGCCCGGCGTTCAGTAGACACTGATTCCAAAAACATCGGTCGCGATAACACAGTATGGAATGTAGTTATGTTTCGTGAATAAACGGAAAGTTTACTGTCTAGTGAACGCACCCCAGTTTTACTTTGCTCAAATAGATGATGGTTTTGACACCTTATACTACACAGGAAAAAAAATAATCAAAATTCCTTCCGGCATATTTTATTCCGTGTATACATACATACATGTATCATTCAAAGAACACATTGTTGACGCTTCCGGTTTTACTTGTCTGTATATACTAATGCATTATTTACGATAGTTCTTTGTACTTGCATTCTGTCTTTTAAAAGTAAGTGACGTCAACATTTCTATAGGAAATAGTCCAAAGATATGCGATTTCACACATGACTCAGCGTGATTTGTTTGTAGGGTTGTACCTTCTAGTCTTTCACCTTGTTCAAACGAAGAAATAGCATTTCGTTTTAGCATATACATTTTTACATTTGAATGAAATTTACCCGTTTAAAGGTTACGTTGCCTTTTAAAGTTTTAACACATGGGTAGGTGAACTGATCGCCGTGGTATGTCTGAACATTGTTAATGGCTTTAAGCCCCAATCAATTAATCAATAAATATAACAGAAACCTGCCGTATAAATCGTTAGAAACGGATTTAAACCCCAATTAATGAATGAATCAATCAATTGATATACCTTTAGAAACATGCCGTATACATTGTTAGAAACGGTTTAAACTCCAATTAATGAATCAATCAATATATCGATATACCTTCCCAACTATAATTCAAATAAGACTGGGTATGAGAATCAAATAAATCAAGCATGATATTGATAGGCACGTCCAACTGATTTGTGACATTAAACAAGGCGTTCATTGATCGCAACGCTTTGTCCATTAATTCGTGTGTTGCTTGTACAAATGAGCCCCTGCAGGAGAACAACATCCCAAGTTAGCTAAAACTTTCTACCATTTCAATGTTTTCATAAATTGTTAAGAATGGCTTAAACCCCAATTAATTAATGAATCAATCAATCGAAATACCTTCAGAAACCTGCCGTATAAATTGTTTAAAATGGCTTTAATTCCAATCAATGAATGAATCAATCGATATACCTTCAGAAACCTGCCGTATAACTTGTTAAAAATATCTTTAAACCCAAATCAATGAATGAATCAATCGATATACCTCAAAAACATGCCGTATAAATTGTTAAAAATGGCTTTAAACCCCAATTTAAGAATCAATAAATCGATATACCTTCAGAAACATGCCGTATAAATTGTTAAAAATGGCTTTAAACCCCAATTGATAAATCAATCTATCGATATACCTTCAGAAACATGCCGTATAAATTGTTAACAATGGCTTTAAACCTCAATTAAAGAATCAATCAATCAATCGATATACCTTCAGAAACCTGCCGTATAAGTTGTTTAAAATGTCTTTAAACCCCAATTAATGAATGAATCAATCAATCGATATACCTTCAGAAACATGCAACATTAATTGTTAAAAATGGCTTTAAACCTCAATTAAAGAATCAATCAATCAATCGATATACCTTGAGAAACCTGCCGTATAGATTGTTAAAAATGGCTTAAACCCCAATTAATGGATTAATCAATCTATCGATATACCTTCAGAAACATGCCGTATAAATTGTTAAAAACAGCTTTAAGCCCCAATTAAAGAATCAATCAATATACCTTCAGAACCCTGCCGTATAAGTTGTTAAAAATGTCTTTAAACCCCAATTAATGAATGAAATAATCAATCCCTATACCTTCAGAAACATGCCGTATAAATTGTTAAACATGTCAATAAACCCCAATTAAAGAATCAATCAAGCAATCGATATACCTTGAGAAACCTGCCGTATAGATTGTTAAAAATGGCTTGAACCCCAATTAATGAATGAATCAATCTATCGATATACCTTCAGAAACATGCCGTATAAATTGTTAAAAACAGCTTTCAACCCCAATTAAAGAATCAATCTATCGATCGATATACCTTCAGAAACCTGCCGTATATATTGTTGAAAATGGCCTTAAACCCTAATTAATGAATGAATGAATCAATCAATCGCTATACCTTCAAAACCTTCCATATACATTGTTATAAAATGGCTTAAAACCCCAATCAATGAACTTATAAATCGATATATCTTTAGAAACCTGTCGTGTCAATGGAGCAGAGATACACAAACGAATAGTTCTGATAAGCGATGGTCATTTCACTGAGGCGGAACTGTCCTCTGGACCTGACGTGACTGACCAGTCTAAAATGGACGAGGTCAGTTGTTTTTAATGTATGTAACCTTAATCTTGCTATAGGCAACTTTAACCATTTCCATTTGCAGACGCGTTTTGATGCAGTTGTAGCATAGCAGAAGACTTTTGAAAATATTGTGGCAAAAGGAGGAATTGCTCATGATGAGCAATTTCAACTTTTTGTCATTATGTGTTCAACTCTTTTCACTAATTATACTTACATTTACAGATAATATTATAATAAGACATTTTCTGGTAGCATAATATGTTTAGACAGTATTGGTTAGTTGTCAATGGATCATAGATTAACCAGGGGCGTAGCTTGGCTGAAGACATTTTCTGGTAGCATAATATGTTTAGACAGTATTATTTAGTTGTCAATGGATCATAGATTAACCAGGGGCGTAGCTTGGCTGAACATAATACGAGGTCAAATTATAGTGGGGACTGGTAGGAATGCCCCGCCCCACCGTAAGATAATTTTAGTATCTCATTGTCGGGGTGTGTGTTTCATTTAACAGGAACGTGACACAATCTTATAGATTACCTAAATTGTATATGCCATTTTGTGGCGATTGTGGTAACAATAGCCACTGTACTCTGACACAAGAAGAACAATATATAGAGAGGTTTCGGCAGTACGTCAGAAATGCTTCATGCAGAACGTTTACCGCCAAATAGTTCCGGACTACGCAGGCTGATCTGGTCGATACATTACGCAGACGCCATAATGTTGGTTTTCTCGCGAGACGGCTCATATTTTTATCTTTACGGAGCGTCTAAAACCCAGAACGCGGCTCTTATCAATATGAAAACCTTAATAAATATACAGTGGTACCTGTGTATAAAGACCACCCGTGGGAACACAACAATATGGTCTTTGTTCACAGGTGGTCTTTAATCACAGGGTCTTCTATGCAGGAAGTGAGTAATTGGGAAACTAAAAACCTCTATTACAAAGTGGTCTTTAGCATAGGTTTGGCTGTATATGAACATATTGTAATGAAGCCAAACTTTATCATAAACTATTTATTCACAACGTTTCGGTCATTTGCCTTCATCAGGTTGAATGTATCCAATTTCAATTTCAAGCAATAAATATTTACAATTATTTGTTGTTGCTTTTTTTTAGAATGTCTCACTGCTACTGAATATTTTAGAACGGATTCCTTCAACAGGAAAAGAACTGATATGTGTGCCAGTAGGGAATGCAAATACGGTAAAGTTTAGCACACTCACAATTTATATTTTTATCTTTATAACAGATTCATGTAGATTTAATATTTTACTCGCCAGGGTGGGGCTTAATACGAATCTCTGCACATCGGTTGTGGGGGTCAAGGAAGACGGGATGTTACGGTTGCAATCATAATGACCTTCAGTAATCATTAACGCGTTCGGTAGTCGTGTGAAACTTGGCATACTTCGTAAATTTCTCTTTGGCTAATTTGCATGATTGCCAAGAAAAGGAAATTGAAATACTGCAGTTTGTTTACGATTAGGCCAAATTGTATTGCATTACTGCAGATGTGCGCATGCGTGGGTTGACGACGGAGTGATAATTTAATTAAATTTAATTTAAATCTGTGCCATCCGAAATCTAATTCAACATTTTCATACAAGTTTTTCATTTAAATAGGGATATTAATATCTAATTAACAATAGTGTGCACTATTTCGGAAAATTGGAATCTAAAAGTAGCAATTTAACAGACATGTGTACTCAGGACGCTCGTGGGACATAGGTAGCCATATTGAAATTCTGGAAAAAACTCTGACGTTAAACTCAACTGATGACCATAACACAATAGAAGGGAAGTACACATTTTTCTTTACCGTATTCAAAGATATACAACAAAAATGTGATGAATTTTATAATATTCTTGACACCGATATACCTGATATAACTGATATAACTCTACAATTTTCATCTACAAACACAGTGAAAAATTAAACTCGGCATGGGCTTGAATAAATGCTTAAAATCCATTAACTACGATCTGCTCGATCATCAAAAACTTAAAAGTGGAACCATCGACATTTTCTGTGACAGCAAGGGAAATTCTTTGAGAGAATACCAACAATCCTTTGGCGCGGAGAATATAATATGGTTTGTGAAAAAGGGAGCGTCAATAAGTAATGGTATTACATTTCTAGAACGCAAAATTAAACAATCAATATTTACAGTAACATTGTATTTTTCTGGTACGGCACACGTGACTTCGCAAAATTGAATAAAGATAATAGACATTTAACAGCAAACTTCAATGAAGCAGCCGATTACTTTCAAAGCCAACTAAATAATCTCTGTAGTCTGTTTTGCAATAAAGAATGTAAGCTGATTATACTAGAAATCCCGCCAATAAGTATCAACCAATGGAATCTCGAACGCTCAACCAATAAGCAAGAAGTACTCTCTGACCTTGAACTACATGAACAGATTGAAAAATAAACAGCCAAATCAGAGTTTTCAACAGTGAAATACTGGATACTCGTTCTTCACGATTGGGTCTAGATATCGAGTTTTCAAGGAAAAGGAAAAACCAACCAACAAGAAAATCAATAAATGATAAACTTTTGACAGATGGCATACATCCAGGAAGTTAGCTTAGTCAATTATGAATGTTCCGAATACTGATTACAAGTACTGAACATACAGCATAACTCAATATAAACAGTCTAGTATACACTGGAAGGTAGGGAAGCCCAACCTCTACGACACCAGTCAGTGAATAAATTAAACCAATAAATTATATAGCAATAATGATCAGAATTAAAGAAAACAATTAATATTTAACGGAAGGTAGGGACACCCAACCTCCAAAAAGACAAATTCTGTAGTGATTATCACGCAGCTTTACTGGATCAAATCAAAAGCTTCTGCGCAAGGAAGCAGAAAAGGAAGAGTGTAGAATTCATCGATAAATTGTAGTATTGATAATAGTTTGGGTGGACGGTAGAAAAAACAAATGAAAAAAATGATATAAAGAAAAGAAGAAATAATAGAAGTATTAACCTTTGATCTAACTAACATACGTCATATAAGTTATTATACGTAAAAGATTTAACCCAATTTCACCATTTAAGTCCACAAAATGGAAAGAACCAAAGAACTACGAAGCAACCTGAATTTCAGACCAATGACAAGCACACCATTGTCCCAAAATGCAAAAAATAGCAAACAAATAAATAGACAAGGCTCAGACAGTGATGTATGTCCATCATGTGAAAAGCTACTTAGACCAGACTCTCCTCAACTGACATGTTCACATTGTGGGTTACATTTATGTACAAAATGTATCAAAATCTCAGAAGAACAACTGAAATTAATAAAGATACCTCGCTTGAATCTCACATGGGCATGTCCGACATGCAAATACACCCTACCAACACTACTTAGACTTGACTCAATTTTAGAAATAAGAAAAAGTAATGACGAAAGATCGTCAAAATTGGAAACCGATGTAGAAGGCATAGGACAGACAAAAACTAGAGGAAAAAGCAAATGAAAAAAATGATATAAACAAAAGAAGAAATAATAGAAGTATTAACCTTTGATCTAACTAACAAAATTGATATGAGAATTAAAGAAAAGGATGATAGGAAAACTAGGAATCAAAATGTAATGATTTATAATCTAAAAGAAGCCAATAGTGACAGCTCAGAAATCAGAAAAGAAAAAGATACACAACTAATGTCAGAACTAAGCTCTTCTCTAGGGTTGCAGGTCATTATAAAAACTGGATTTAGAATAGGCAATAGATCACGTGAAAAAACCAGGCCCTACTAAATAGTTTTAGATAGCAAGAAAGATAGACGAAACCTCCTAATAGAAGCAAAAAATATCAGAGCAAAAACCCCACAACACCTCAAACATGTCATAATAGCTGCTGACTACAGGTTAATCAACAAAAATGCCAAAATCGGAGACGGAAAAATAGTTTTAACTGAAATACACAAAGGAGAGACAGAAATTAAAGAGATGACAGACAATGGGAATATAAAGATTGAATCCTCAACTAGGAAAACATTAGCAGCCCCCAGTCCAATAACAAAACCTATAAACGCAAATTTGTCAAGTGAAACTACAGCAATGTACATGGACTCAACGCTGTTAAACATAGATGCCACTGTTGTGGGGGGCATTACATCTGAAATGATAATAGGAGAACCTACATCACCAGAGGTAAACAGAGCATAGGATGGCAGTTTTATTTTTTTAAATGTAAATATACAGAAGAATGTAAATAATAACAATGGAACCAGTCATATGACAAACTTAAAATTATCTACACAAATGCTGATACACTTACTAATAAGTTAGTCGAACTGAAAATAATAATCGAAGAAAAAGAACCTGACATTGTAGCATTTATATCAAAGATAACCTCAATAGTTCTAATGTGGATTTTGAAAGAGATAACATCGAATCAATATTGACCAAAGTAAAACTAAACAATCAAGACAATATGCTTATAGGGTGTATTTACAGAAGTCCTAATTCTTCAAAAACTCAGTTTTAGAACTTGGTAAACTGCTTGAAGAGGCTTGCTCATATGGCTGCTCCCACCTGTGTATAATGGGAGATTTCAACTTCAAAGAAATAAACTGGGATAAAAATGATACCAATACAAATGAAACCCACCCAGCAAATATATTTTTAATCAGATACAACTTCTTGACACAAAATGTAAAACAAGCTACTCGATATCGAGACAACACACCATCAATACTAGACCTAGTATTAACTAACGAAGAAGACATGAAAGACGAAGTAACGCATTTACCAGGTCTAGGCAAAAGCGACAATGAGATTCTAGAGATAAAATTCTCATGTTATACAACAAGGGTGAAGAAATTAACACATAATTTTGTTATCATAAAGGCAATTATATTGAAATTGGTGAAGAGATTTTATCAACAGACTGGGACTCAGTTCTTGACGGAAATATTTACGAATCATGGGATTCCTTAGCCGATAAACTTAACAAATTCATTGATGATCACGTACCTGTGTGCAAGGAAAACCCAAGACACAGTAATAAACTACCGTTCATTGACAGAGAAACCAAAGAAAAATTGAACAAAAAGCATGGAACAAATATATTCACTGCAAAACTAATGAAAACTTTGAAAAATTCAAATGTGCGAGAAACAAAGCAACAGAAGCGATCAAATTAGCCAAATACAACTACGAAAAAGAACTATCGATAACAATTAATCTTAACAATAAACTCTTTTGGAACTATGTCAGAAATAATAGTAAAACAGAGTCAACTATTGGATATCTACACGACACCGAAGGTAACATTATAGACTATTCTCAAAACACCAATTTGGGTTCATGCAAGGGAAATCGTGTCCAATACAACTATTAGAGGCACTAGAAGATTGGACAGACGCCCTCGACAATGGAAATGAATTAGACATTATATTCTACGACTTCAGGAAGGCATTCGATACCTTACCACATAACAAATTACTTCCAAAAATAGAAGTCAATGGAATCAAAGGAAAACTTCTTGCTTGAATAAAAGACTTCCTATCGAATAGAACACAAGAAGTGGTCATCATTACTGTACACTCAAATGAAGTACCAATTCTCAACGGGGTACCCCAAGGTAGTGTCCTGGGACCTGCACTGTTTCTAATGTTCATCAATGCCCTTCCTGATGTCGCAGAAACATCGTAAAATTATTCGCAGATAACACAAAAGCATACAATATTGTCAACAGTCAAGAGGATCACGAGCTTCTCCAAAGAAACACCGACCAATTAAGTGAGTGTCACATACATGGGACCTCGAGATCAACGCAAAAAAATGCAAAATACTTCATCTAGGAAACAATTCGCAAACAGGATACTTTTTTATGAAAGGCAGGGATCTAAGCAGGGATCTAAGCAGAGAAGCAATTACAAATTCCGCTCCAATATCACTTCTAAAATTAAAATTGTAAATCGAAACCTGGGAATAATATTCAGAACCTTCACATACATGGACACAACTTTATTCCTACATCTATACAAATAGTTAGTCAGACTACGGTCATCCTCGGTACCCAGGCTATTCATAACATATATGATACCCTGGGCAAATTGGCTAGCGAAACTTCGTAAAGCGTGCACCTCGATTTTCTCCGTAACTACGAGGGGTGTTCGGAAAGTTTCGGGACAAGTGCCGTAACATTTTTTTTTAAATATGCGTACACAATTCTTTCAACATACATATATGTAGCTCTATATAACTAGCGTCTTATTTTTTTATTTTGTAATTTTGCTTTTGAAAATGAATAAATGGTATATAAAGCTATGTATGTTTAAAGAATTGTGTTCAATTATAAAAAAATAAGAATGTTAAGGCACTTGTCCCGATACTTTCCGAACACCCCTCGTACACTGTTATTACTGTACATCGCCTGAAATTTGTAGCATGCAACCAATCAAGCGGCTGGATTTCACCTCATGAATTATTCATGACTACGAAGTTTCGCTAGCCAATTTGCCCAGGGTATCATATATGTTATGAATAGCCTGGGTACCGAGGATGGACTACGGTATGGTCACCATATCTAGGAAAACACCAGATTGCCATAGAAAATGTCAAAAAACGAGCAACAAAACTGCTATCAAATATACAATTCCTTCCTTATACTGATAGACTAAAACACCTAGGAATCCAATCATTAGAATACAGAAGACTAAGAGCAGACATGTTACAAGTCTTCAAAATTCTCAACAAATATGATTTAACTTCAAAAGAGGACTTTTTAACCATTTCAAAATACACAAAATCAAGAGGAAATAATCTAAAACAATTAAAAAAATCAAAAACAGACCTGAGGAAAAATGCCTTTAGCATTAGGTTAGTGGATCCTTGGAACTCGCTGTCAGACGTAGTCGTAATATCACCTAGCATAAATGCCTATAAAAATAGTCTAAACAAACACTGGGTTAACCACCCATTTCAATTCAACCCACGCTGCTACTTGTCATCAAATACAAGAAATGTTATAAACATAAGAGATGGACCATTAGAAGCCGAAGGCTATCCAGCGGTCTCAGAACCGTAAGTAACCGTAAGTAACAAAACTCGAACATTTCATTATTCGAATATAATTATCATTTAGCTTGAACTATTTTAAACAGGGATGTACATTGTATTTGGAAAACAATGTTTATCATAACTTGTTTTTCATATTGAATGAATTTAAACTTTTCCCTCATACATACGCTTCCTGACGCTTCAGCAGCAGCAGACGACTTTTGAAAACATTGTGGCAAAAGGAGAAATTGCTCCTTTTGCAACAATGTTTTTCTTATAACATTATTCAATACTTGTTCTTTCAATTCTAGCGAATTTCAATATTTTGTCTGGATGTTTTCTAAGCCGTCGACTGCATATTGGCTGTGTGGTGGAAATAGTTAAGGAAGTTTAACTGAATACAGCACGATTCCAGCGATCACATGATCGCATATACGAGTTAACCCTTTCCCAATTAAATACGCATGTTGACGCATCTGCAGCAGACGACTTTTTAAAACATTGTGACAAAAGAAGAAATGGCTCAAAACGAGTAATTATACCATCTTTTCTAAAGATTTTACGTATCTTGAGTAGATGTTTTCAAAGTCGTCTGCTGCAGATATGCTGTATGTGGGAAAGGAATTAATAAACAGGTCACTTCAACTTTTAGTTATCCCGAGGCCATTTTATCTATCACTAGCATACCATTGTTTATGTTTTCTCCATATAGGATTTGATTGACACAATACAGACGTTGGCATGCGGCAGACGGTTCTCTTACACAGAGGGTACTAAACTGGCTCGAAGGTTCTTTTTAACCGTATGTTAACTGTGTTGTTTAAACATATATGAGCCGTTACAAGAAAGAAAAAAGTGTGGACTTAGATCAGTGGATCAGCCGAAGCATGCCGCGCAGGCTAACCCGGACAGACACTTTTGGCCCCTGTGGATTTTCTGTTTAGGGAATAATGTCCCTATATCTCTATTCCCCTGAGACGGAATATGTCGGCCCAGATAAGCGGACTGCGCAGGCTCATCTGAGTTGATACACTAAGCGTCCATAATGTTGGTTTTCTTGTGGAACGGCTCATATCTTTTCAAGTTAGAACAGAGTATAATTAAATCTACTTCGTTCCTTTGCATGATCAATGTTTACAAACATATCATACTAATATTAAAATTATAAATATGTTTAATTATAATGTGTTGGTATTGACATTCTTGCTTTCTGCGCGTTACTTAATCCATGACAGTGTTTGTCTTCCAAAGAAATTTTTCGTATTTTCAATAATAGTTTCTCTAGTCATTATCTTACTCTAGAAGTGATTTGGATTTTCAATTATGAAATGTTTACAATTCATTATTTCATATTTCTTAGAACAAATCCCCAATAGGGTTGGCTGGTATTGGAGGTATTGATGGTTTACCTGGAATGAGTGGTCTACAGGGCATGCTAGATCTCGGTAGTTTAGCGTTATCCGGGATTGATTTCTCAGATATGGAGGGACTGGCCGGCCGCTCCAGTGATTTTCAGGTGAATGATATCCGTCTCTGTCCTAGACAGCATTTGATGTTTAAGCAGCAAATGTGTTCTGGAAAAAGGAGTGGAAAATGATAAAATTTCTCATTATGAGGAAAAATTGTCTTTCAGAAAGTATACGAATCGGGTAATAAAGGTAATTTAACCGTATCCTTTAACACCCAACTTTCATCAAAGTATGCTTAGTCTACTATACACACTTGTATACACTATTTACATGACCTACTGTACTACACATGCCTTTGAACAGTATTTACTTAACTTACTGAACTACACATGCTTTTAAACACATTTTGCGAACAATTTACCGCAAGGCCAACCTCACGTTCGTGTGAAGTCTAAATTAGTTTTACAGTTTTTGCTACTCGTTTTAAATTCGTCTGTTTTTCGGGTTATTGTAACATACCCTTTGCGTCGTCGTAAACAAACTTTAACATAACTTAAATTTAAAAGCCGTCTAATAATATTTTCAAGTCACTTTCATGTAGCTGTAGCTGTAATTATTATTCAGTCATTCCCCTCTTTCGACTTAGATCAAAGCGCTGATGGCACAGTAGTGGCGATCGTGTAGAGAATCCTGCAAAGTAACAAGCAGTATCTCAGTGTAGGCTTTGCAATTTTCAATATATATAGGCATATACGATAATGCTCGATCTCCAACTGAATTCGGCTACACTTTAAATATTGATTACTAATTGACGCGAGAACGTACAGACGTGTCTAACTTGTACACTGCATGACATCGAGTCCTTTAAACCTTTGTAAACTAGTCTTATCATCTAGACGCTTTCATATATTGCAACAACTGCAAAATAAAGAGTTTATAATATTGAGATTTAAGAACAATCGATAATCATTCTCGCGAGCTATTTATAGAATCTTTTGGAATTTCCAGACGCCTGAGGTGTTTTGATTATCATAGAACGCGCAATGATATTTGTTATCTGCCCATTCGAACATTGACTGCAAAATGTCGTATTAATTTCTAACATTGACTGCAAAACGCAGTACACTTTTCGAACATTGACTGCAAAACGCCGACCACTTTTCAAACACTGACGGCAAAATGTCGTTTGAAGTTCTAACATTGACTGCAAAACGCCGTACACTTTTCAAACACTGACGGCAAAATGTCGTATGAATTTCTAACATTGACTGCAAAACGGCGTACATTTTTCGAACATTGACTGCAAAACACCTATACATATCTTACATCAGTCTGGATGAGCCCTCGAATTGAAATTTGAGACATGTCTGGTTGTTCTAAACTAAGGGCCAGTTTTGAATGTTTTACACTGAATTTATGGAATGGTGTTATACACTCGATTTAACACCAGTTCAGTTGTTTTACATAAGACTTGTCTGGGGTCTAGGCCGTGTTGTTGTTCTGGACTCGAGTGCTTATCGTATTTACTCAAGTTACGGTCATTGTATTGTTCTAAACTCATTGTAAGGTAGATTAAGTCTTGTCAGTCTTGTTGTTTTACAGTCAATTTTAGGCCAATCGGATCGTTCTACACAGCGTATAAGACCAATGGAAATGTTCTTCATTCAATTATAGGCCATTCAGGTTGTTCAACACAACGTATACCGAAATCTATCGAAATATTCTAAACCCAATTTAAGGTTATTCAAATCGTTCTACACTGCGTGTATGACCTATCGAAATATTCGACACCCAATCTAAAGTAATTCAAATCGTTCTACACTGCGTATACGACCTATTGAAATATTCTACATCAAATTTATGGTGATTCAAATCGAAATATTCTACACTCAATTAAAGATAATTGTGATCGTTCTACACTGCGTATACAACCTATCGAACTATTCTACACTGTGTATACGACCTAACGTAATATTCTACACTCAATTTAAGGTCTTTGAGATCGTTCAACACTGCGTATACTACCTATCGAAATATTCTTCACTGCGCATACGACCTATAGAAATATTCTATACTCAATTAAAGGTAATTGTGATCGTTATACACTGCGTATACGCCCTATCGAAATATTCTACATTCTATTTAAGGTCATTCAGATCATTAAACACTGCGTATACGACCTATCGAAATATTCTACACTCACTTAAGGTCATTGGGATCGTTCTACATTGCGTATACGACCTATCGAAATATTCTACACTGTGTATACGACCTATCGAAATATTCTACACTGTGTATACGACCTATCGAAATATTCTACACTCAATTTAAGTTCATTGACATCGTTCAACACTGCGTATACTACCTATCGAACTAGTTTACGCTGCGAATACGACCTATCGAAATATTCTACACTCAATAAAAGGTAATTGTGATCGTTATACACTGCGTATACGACCTATTGAAATATTATACACTCTATTTTAGGTCATTCAGATCGTTATACACTGCGTATACGACCTATCGAAATATTCTACACTGTGTATACGACCTATCGGAGTATTCTACACTCTATTTAACGGGACTGAACACCATAATGGTCCAAAATCGTTATATTTTATACTTATTCTAACTAATCCACAATACGTCGATATATATGTAACGGAATGTTGTAGAAGGTCGTACAAGTCTTGTTTTTCATTATTTCATAGGAAATAAGCTGTTAAAAAAACGTCGGCTCCGTGTTTTCCCGTTTAAAATTACCGTGGAGTTTTCTCTTGCTCATTTGAATTTTTGGATTCAATTCGGCATTCTCTAACACTATCGACTCATTACATTCATGTATGCGTGAGTGTAAGGAACAACAACTCTGGGAAGGAGATTGTCAATTCGGTTGTAGTGATCATGTGATAAATATACAGCGATATTTTTAGATTTACTGGTTTACTAACCCAGTAGATTTTACAATGCAAAATAATGAAAAATCTCCGCAATATTAATAGTGTGCATATATTGTAGTACATCAGTCAGCAAATCTCAATGCCTTACATGCAAAAACATCAAGGTAATATCAATTTTTAACAATTTTCTTTTTTTTCCACTTTTTTCTCATTCAGTCCCTTTAAGGTCATTTAGATCATTATACACTACGCTTGTTTTAGTTCATTTAGATCGTTCTTCACTGCGTATACGACATATTGAAATATTTTACACTTAATTTGAGGCCATTTCGATCGTTCTACACTTTGTATGCGACCTTCGAAATATTCTACACTCACTTTAAGGTCATTTAGATCGTTATACACTGCGTATACGACTTATCGAAATATTCTACTAAATTTAAGGTCATTGAGATCGTTATACACTGCGTATACGACCTATTGAAATATTCTACACTCATTTAAGGTCATTGAGATCGTTATACACTGCGTATACGACCTATCGAAATATTCTACACTGTGTATACGACCCATCGAAATATTCTACACACACGTTAAGGTCATTGAGATAATTCTACACTGCGTATACTACCTATCGAAATATTCTACACTGCGCATACGACCTATCGAAATATTCTACACTCAAGTAAAGGTCATTGAGATCGTTATACACTGTGTATACGACCTATCGAAATAGTCTACACTTAATTTAAGGTCATTCAGATCGTTCTACACTGCGTATACGACCTATCGAACTATTCTACACTCAATTTAAGGTCATTCAGATCGTTCTACACTGCAAATACCACCTATCGAAATACTCAACACTCAAGTAAAGGTCATTGGGATCGTTATACACTGCGTATACAACCTATCGAAATATTTTACTCTCAATTTAAGGTCATTCAGACCGTTCTACACTGCGAATACGACCTACCGAAATATTCCACACTCAATTTAAGGTCATTCAGATCGTTCTACACTGCGTTTACGATCTACCGAAACATTCTACGCTCCATTTAAGGTAATATGAAAGTTCTTGAATTATATCTACTCCCATTCAATTTTTAGAGTATTCACGTTTATGTTGTTGACAATTACAGGCACAATTACAGACACAGGTATCGCAATTACAAGGTTTAATTGGTATGTCTGGTGTGTCAACCAGCACAGACATTACCGGACTGTCCAAGGAAGATCAAGTGAGTAAAACGCATTAAGTGTATAACTGTTACAGACTTGATAACATTCGCGACATACACTGAAATGTTTAAACATACAACGCCGAGCCCCGGTAGCTCAGTCATTAGCAACGCAGGCTGTAAATTCAAGGGCTGTGAGTTCGAACCCCAGCTGGGCCTACATTCTTTCCGACGTTTGACAAGAGTAATTTCTCTTCCACCAATCGGCTAACAGTCTACGTGGAAAAGAAGCTATTTGCTTGGAAAGTATGCTGTGTGGGAAGTTGGTGAGAATTAGCCAGGGAACACATGAGTATATGAACAGACCGCCGTGATATGACTGAACAATTGTTAAAAACGACGTTAAACCCCAATCAGTCATAACATATACAAAAACATTATTAACAGACCTTTGTTTAATGATGTATATAATTGTATCACATAAACCCCTCTATAAGAGTGTCAAAATCCTATGACATAAATATCATATGACACTACTAATTTGGTTTCCTGTCTTACGCTCAATTCTTTGTTCCAACGCGGAAACTAAACTATGAAAATGGCGTAACATATAACGTTTTTATTATATGTAATGTATTTATTGTTAAGAAATATAACGTTCGTCACTTTGACGCAAAAACCGTCAAATTGTATGTTCATTTTTTCGAAATACGCATCATAACTCATTTTATGTGATTTTTTATTATCACTTTTAATAAACTCGTTAACTAAGCTGAATATTACGATCGCCAAGGCTCGCGGCATATCATCTTAGTAAACTCATTATTAAAAGTGATAATAAATATGCACTCATGAAATATATGTATGTCACTGACACTAATTTGTAATTCATCCCACCATGTGTGGTTTTGAATAACAAATCAAAATTAAAATTTAAATACACGTAAATCACAATATGTCATTCATTTACGCTTGCACTAGGAACATATCAAGGAAATAGTAGAGGATCACAAAGAACTCACCGCTGAATCGCTTAAAGGAAAAATAACAGGAGCCTCCGATAAACAATATGTCGAAAGTAACAGCAAGACCCTTCCTAGGATCGGGTCTCGGGTCCGGAGGGGCCCGGATTGGAAATGGCAAAACCAAGATGGTAAGGGACCGGGCACTGTTGTTGGGCATGATGCAGAAGGTAAAATTAGTTACTGTTTTTTTCTTTATAAAACTAATTTTAAGGGGTTGGGGTTTCCATGTAAGTTGAACAGATTGATCGATTGATTTATTGTTTGGTAGTTCACGCCGCGTCCAACACTTTTTCATTTATATCACGGGGTATCCTTGGTAAGTTACTAATACTATTGATCCGTTTACCCTGACACCAGCCAGTCAGTCGTAATGTTAACCCCGCAACCATGAGCGCCAAGGAGGGCAGCCATTCTCCCAACTTTTAAAGTCGTAAATTTGACTGTCGCAGTGACATGAGCGATAGGTTAGTGTACACTATATATCGGTTTCTGTTAACCGGCCTTGTTATTTATTAAGTATGTGGCAATTTCAATTCACACGGTTTATATACGTATGCACCCTTTACCTCATGCTTTCTGACGCCTCTGCAACAGACGGCTTTTTGAAAACATAGTGACAAAAGAAGAAATTGCTCAAAACGAGCAATTTCTCCTTTTGCCGCCACAATGTTTTCCACTTTTAGTCATAAGTTATCCATTTAAGTATAGAGATTTTTTATTTGTTGACAAAATATGTTCAAAATCGTCTGCTGCAGATTTGTCGTATGTGGGAAAGGGTTAAGAATATGTCCTGTTATTTCAGTCGCTCGTCAAATAGTTAATTATGCACGAGGCGGGTAAATACAAACAAAGAATGATTACATGCTATTTCAGTTCTTGCAGTGTTTAGTAACTTACGTCAACCTTCGTGAAGATTTCACTCATGCACTTATATCAATGTTGGAATAGAAACGGTCTAAATACTTTTAGCATTCTAACCCTTTCCAAAATAAAGCAAATCTGCATCAGACGAAGAGTTGAACACATGATGGTATCGTTATAAATTTGAAGGTTTGCGTCAACGGTCATTGTCGAGTGCCCTTGGTCAAGGCATGTTTCCTATTCTAGTACTATACTGGTTTGTTTACCCTAGGGATCATCAACTGTCGCCGTGATATAACTGAAACAAGGGCACCTCAAAGCGGATGCATCCCCTCGATATTTAATCATCACATCGAGTTCTCTTGTGATCAAGATCAGGCTTCTAGACCTTGCCATATACTAACTGTACCAAGTTTGGTTAAGATCAGTCAAAGGATGTTCAGTGTAGAGTGGTCACAAGGTTGTTACGCACGGAAAGTCCAATTTTGACATTGACCTTGACCCTATGACCTTAAAAATAAATGAAAATAACTAGGCTTCTACACCTTACCATATACTAACTATATACCAAGTTTGGTTAGGATCAGTCAAAGGATGTTCAGTGTAGAGTGGTCACAAGGTTGTTATATGGGAAAATAGTCAAAGTCCAATTTTTACCTTGACCTTCACCGTATGACCTTGACAATTAATAGGCTGCTAGACCTTGCCATATACTAACTGTATACCAAGTTTAGTTAAGATCAGTCAAAGGATGTTCAGTGAAGAGTGGTCACAAGGTTGTTATATGGGAAAATAGTCAAAGTCCAATTTTGACCTTGACCGTATATTTTGACCTTGACCTTGACCCTATGACCTTGAAAATAAATAAGCTTCTAGACCTTGCCATATACTAACTGTATACCCAGTTTAGTTAAGATCAGTCAACGGATGTTCAGTGTAGAGTGGTCACAAAGTTGTTATATGGGAAAATAGTCAAAAGTCCAATTTTGACCTTGACCGTATGACCTTGAAAATAAATTGGCTTCTAGACCTTGCCATATACTAACTGTATACCAAGTTTGGTTAGGATCGGTTAAAGGATGTTCAGTGCAGAGTGGTCACAAGGTTGTTACGGACGGACGAACAAACGAACAAACGGACAGCCCCGTTACTATATCCCCTCTCAAACTCTGTTTGACGAGGGGATAATTAATGTGAAAACGGCGGAAAAACACCAATTAAATGAAAATGAAATTAACGAATTTGAAGGAAGAAACTAGTTCATTGTGAAACAAGCCGTGAGAAAAGGTGCAACTTGGCATTTCTGAACAATGTAGTTTCAGAGAAACCTGTGGATCTTCTCCGTCTAATAAAAGTGTAAACAAGTTAACAGACACTTCTTACATGCTTATGTCATTAATATTTGAAAAGTGCATATCTGGGTCAACACTTTTCACAAAAGTCATCTAGTACACTTTTCAATACTACGGTATAACAAGCCACCATTGTATTTGATAAAGTGAACTATATTTCCAAGCCATCCCTGTTTTGAGCGATTCCATTTATGTGAACTGATGGATAATCGATTACAAGTAATTGATGCCTTTCTAATACAATACAATACAAATATGTTATTGCTTTAAAGGGTATCAAGAATGACATTCAAATACGCGATTAATATGTAGGGAAAAGTCATAAAAACCTAATGTGATAAGAATTTTCTTTGAAAAATATAAAAAAAGATAACTTTAATAAGCATTTAAAATCCGGGCTCAAAATAAGCCAGGTCGAGATTAACGAAAAAAAATGATCGGCAATTTCCGTAAAAATACCGGAAGTGACGTGCTGATGAGGAATTCAATGCAGGCTCTCATTATGTTGACAGTGTAAATCGTGGACGCATCGATATATTTGGAATAATTAAAGAGAAATAAAACGTGAAAATGCGTGTGGTAGGGGGGTGTTTAAATATGCCGAAGGACGGTGTTAGCTTTTATAGCTTCCCAAAGGACGACACAGTAAGGAAAATGTGGATAAAAGCGGTGGACTCAACGCGAACACTTTGGAAATGTCCGACAAACCATACCGTGGTTTGTTCCGACAAGTACATTTTTCGTGTGAAAAGGTCCTCCGAAAGTTTATCACCATACAATTTGATTATTTACAAAGGGATCTCAGACTTTAAATCATAGTGTCACTATATAAAGTTTGTTAGTAAAAAGCGTCCAAACAGGTGTAGTGTTTAAAAATTCAGTAACCAGGTTGAATGAAATGCGTCGGGAACTCATATGATTGAAAATACCTTATTCCTATGAAAAATATCCGTTTCCATTTGTAATTGTTTAATGTTATTATTTCACAAGGGTTTTCTACATTACATCACTATGCACCCTATAAAGATTGAGCCACGACACATACAAGTAGACACTCAGTTTTGTTTTACGAACACTGATGACCCTGATCAGTCTTAACAAAAGAGCATATTGATCTAAATAATCCCAACTATCGGATAGCGGGTTTTCATTTGACACGGTATTATTATGTGTGAACCACGTGCAACCCAGATCAAATGGAAATTTACTGACGCATGCAGTAAAAATGACCTTGACAACAGTGCTTTGTAGTTCATTTCTCCCTTTCTTCATATTAAAAAATCTGGAGCAGACGACATTTGAAAACGAGAGAAATTGCTCACAGCGTAATGACCCCAAACACAATGAAGCAACCCCGTATGAATATATTCTTCTGCTGTAGAATTTGTCTGTACGTGAGAATGGGTTAAAGAGTTTTATTTTTTTGTCAAGATGTTTTTAATTTCGTCGGCAAATTTGTTGAAAGAGGAAAGGGTTTACGCACACGTGTTAAGTCGGTTCTTTGTTTGACCGATCAAAAGTCATAATTTATATCCGGTGTATACCTGTTTTGACAATCAAGTAAGCTACTGGGTGAACTAATACCCCTTTCACAGATGTACATTCATTTTGACGCAACTAAAGCTGACGAGTTTGGTAAACATTGCAGTAAAATGAGAAAGCCTAAATGCATTAAATTTAATAGATAACTTTTGCCACAATGATTAGAATTAATTCAGTAATTATACTTTCATTTTTTATAGACTTTCTTTACTTTTGTCTCGACATTTTCACAATCGTTTGCTGTGGTTTGTTGTAATGGGGAAAGGGATGAACAGCTGACTTAAGTGGTTATTGTTTTCATCTACACAATACCGGCGGGTCTTTGATTGATTGATCTAGTTACACTCCGGAAAGAAATCAGAAGGGCTATAAAATGGGTCATTCACGGGAGCAAATTTGAATCGCGTGTTGTGACACTTACACAATACTGAAGCTGCTTTTTTTTCTGGCTTCACCCCGTCTGACATTCAATCAGATATTTCTGATTTGGAAGTCGTTTCCAGATTGTTCTTGTCTTGGAAAAATGAGTTTCAACAACCAAGGGTTAGTAAACAAAGAACTAAATCGTCCTTGAGAATCGGGGAAATACGCAAACATGTGTTTAAATTTGACTTTTTTTTTTAGTTGACAATTTTCTATTGCCGATCTATTTCTTCAAAAGGAAATGGTTAGAAATGAAAATGTAAGGACATTAGACATTCAATAACTTGGTAATCTTATTTATATGGGATGTTTTTACATTTATTCTCGTGGAATCGACTTTGAATCATGACAGGAAAATAGGTCATTTCTGCATTAAAAATCAGGAAAATACGCGAACATGTGTTTAAATTTGACTTATGTAGTAGAAACAAAAATCCCTGTCAAAACGAACAGTAATCAAACTAAAAGTAGTTCTAGATATAAATAATTAACGTTTAAATGCTTCTTAATAACCTTTTACAAAAGTTAATTTATTCTCGCATGTTATCAATACTTTCATTCATCACGAACACTTTCACGTCCTGCTTCGTCTTCAGACTCGCTGCTCGTTTCAGATCGTTTTACTGACTCAAACTGGTATGGTCTGATCCCTAAATGTGCTAGACCGTTGCCTAGGTCATCTGTCTCACTGTAAATAGCTGACTCATCACTGTTTTCTTCGAAAGAAGACGATGAACAGTACAATTCTTCATCTAAAGCTTCGTAATTCAACTCATCTGCCATTATTGAAATCGAAACAACTCCTCATCACTACGTCATCACGGTAAACCGGAAGTCAGTTTTATTTTCACTTTCACACTCGGCAATTTCCGTGAAAGCGTAATTTTATTTGCACAAAATTGATCTGATCATACTTAAACACCTTTCTTATTTTTTTTTTTTTGTTCTTATGTTATTATTTAAACATTTTTTTTTTTGATTCTTGGTACCCTTTAAACAATCAATATGCATATAGCAAAAAATACAAACAATAATAAAGGAACACCGATCAACATATTTTAATGTTTGCTTGCAAAACCCCATTTATTTGGTAAAGCAATAGGTCAAAACTCGTGATTATCAGATATATATCGAGCGTTGAAAAAATAAAGTTTTTGGAAAATGGGGAATCATCAAAAACTTTACTTAGCATTGTTGACTCCTCAGGACACTTTGGTATAAGCCTTACCGCGAGAAAACCAACATTATGGCCTATGCGTAATGTATCGCAGGCTAATCCGGGCCGATACATTCCGTCTCAGGGGGACTGAGGTATATATTAATGATTCCTGAAACAGAAAATCCACAGGGGGCGAAAAGTGTTTATCCGGGTAAGCCTGCATAAATGGAAATCCAGAGGTTGTGAGTTCGAATGCCGGCTCGGCCAACTTTCTTTCCGACGATTGACAAAAATCAATGCGACATGCGTCATTCGTCTTCCACCAATGGGCTTAGTCTATGTGGAAAAGCAGCCAGTTGCTTGGGAAGATTGTTGTGTGGAGTACTGGTATGAGAACACCAGGAAATGCATGAGTAGGTGAACTGGCCGCCGTGATATAACTGAGAAATTGTTGAAAACGGCGTTAAACCCCAATCAATCAATCAATCATATATGGAAGCGTTTAATCTATTTGAATGTTATTAAAACTGTATTATTGTACAGATGGTCAGGTATGGATACACTGGGATGCTGATGAAAACACAAACATCTATGACTATGGCGGTTCAATGCAGTATGATGTGTTATTGGTAGACGAACCAAGGCTCTTTGGGGAATATGACATATTAAAGGTGGGATGCGTCGTCAAACCAGGTAAATGTGATTGTTTTTATATGTAAATGAACCAAAGATCTTCAGGGGTGAAGGATAACTTAAGTGGTTGAGGTATCTTCAAAGCATGTTACTATAGTAGGCAGAAGAACCAAATAACGTATTGGGAAATGATAAATTAAAGGTTAGATGCGTCGTCAAACCAGGTACATATAATTGTAGTTATTGGTAGATCAACCGAGAGACTTTGGGAATAATGATAAATTGATGGTTGGTGCGTCGTCAGTGAATCCATATTTTTGTTTTCAAAGTCGTATGTAGGCAATTATTTAGTACTAATGGAAATTCGCTGTTTGGATTTCTGACCAAAATAGTGGGGGAGTCAGTCCCGTTCATACTGATCTCATAATGAGAATCTTGGCTATGTTTTAATTTGGATATGAATATTTAAAAATTGATTAAAAAAGCAAAGGTGAAGTTCTGATTAATAATCAGTAGAATTACCCGTAACAATTAAACTATTAGTTATCTGTGCAATTCAAACTAATTGCACAAGACATTATTAACCTCTGATTAATATCCTTATGAATATGCATGTCTCATTGAAAAGTAGTCTAACGTAGCTCATGAATATTCTTTAATTAAGATTACAGTATTTGGAAGAGTGAGACGTCGCGCAAGCTAACCCGGCACATCAACGTAACGTCAAATTACGTTAGAATTACGTCAAAATCTTACCGTCGGATAATTTGATACGTTCGTGGTATACTGTTTGACAGTAGGGGCCGTTTTGAATAATTTAAACATATTTCATTTTTTAAAATAAAAAATTAAAAGTACATGTATAACAATAGCAACTATATGGATATTAGAATTCGCCGATGCAGCGAATCTGTCAAATTAATAGTTCCGTTGCACCAATTTAGTTCACTGCATATATATTCAATACTGCGTGCAAGAAAAGTTGCCTTATTTCTTTTAATCAAAATTTGATTCAACAGTGTTTGATCTGTTGCTTTGAAATAGTTCCCAGGAATAACTTCATCTCCAGCTTCAAAAATACCACCCCATTTGTCTTGGTGAGGCTTCTTAACCGTATCACGCTTGACGAAGCTCGCAAAACATAATATGGGTATGACTCATCCTCTATGTTTCTTACGGCAACAATATATCCTGGGTAGACAAGCTCTACCAACGATTCGTCTAAACCACTTTCTGTGCCAGATGGGTTTTTTTTTCAGGCAATTCATCTGTTGTTGTCTTTTTGGTCCTAGAGTACGACCCGTTTGTTCACAGTTCATACAACTCAATAAAACAGTGTTCACATGCGTAACACGATAAATCACGGACACTAAGAGACCCATCATCGTACGTGCGATGGTGAATCTTTCTGTTTTCTTTTATAGGTTAAAAATATCTGTCATCTCGAGCTCTATTGATGGTCTCAACTTATCTGAATATGCGTTTAGAACATAAGGTTTGTCTTTCGTTTCGAAACCTGTGAACAATACAGGAACAATAAACAAGTTTAAGACGTCAAAATGACCAAGCGTGACAATTTTTCTCCACACAGATAAAGGTCGTAATAAGATATTATATGTCGCTTGTCTTTACTGAAAATTACTGTATCGATAAAAGAGAAAAATAATATTATGTAAATTTAATTATAAGATTTTAGTTTGACTACATCTTTAAATTTCGGTATACCGATTTTACGCATTCATAATTAAACAACGTTTTATATAGGAGCGTGACAATTTTTCTCCACACGCCTTTTCCTCATTTTTTTGAAAAGTATTAAGTCATTTGCTATATAATTCAGCACACAATAATAAAAGAAAAATAATATTGTATATTTGAGATTTCAACCCGGTTGGAGTAAAATTAATATTAAAAACCTACTTGCCATTTCTGCGTTGTTTGTTTTCCGACGTCGTTTTTTCAGATCTTACATGATTTATGTACAATTTATTTGTATTAATTTGCCAAAAAAGTGACACGCGTTGTATTTTGTGTTATGATGCTGAATGACATCATCTCCGGAAACTTGTGCAGTGTTTTCCCGGCAAAAAAAGCACGCGAAGTTTATATATCATAGGTGTGAATACCAAAAGAGAGCGTTTGACTGTTACATCTTACACAACGTTTTTCCATGGTTTTTTCCCCGTTTTATGCTGTATTTGAAATTCTGTTAAACTAATGATAATTTTATTAAAACCATATTCATCTACGTTTTGTACAGCACATATTGGTATATCATACTTTACATTCATTTCTAAAACTGAATTATCAAGGACTGACCTCGTCCTGTTGGTAGGTGCATTTGACGTTGTACCGGGTTAGCTTGCGCGACGTCTATAAGAAAGTGTAAAGTAATTTGGTTAACCATTTGACTACAGGAACTAGTTGTGTGCCACCAGTATAGAGCCTATGCACCCGCACGGCCTAACCAGGCTCTATACTTTTTTCTGCTGAATGCAACCATTTTATTTCTATTCCGGCCTAGTATTGGATAAAGACATTTCTATATTCAAACTTTGAGCGGACAAGTCCATTTTAAATATTCGACATTGAAAGGGTTAACCTCTCTATGTTTTTATGTTGGACAGGTGATAACTGGAGATTTGACTTTCGATGTGTTCAACGGAATGAAAAAGGAGTCGTGATAAGGTTGTTAAAAAGCAAAGTGCAGGTAAACTATAAATGAGCGGCATCCAGCGGAATAGGGTATCATTGCATCTACAAACAGTTAAACCTTTACCTACATGCAGATGCTTTCTGGCATCTATGAAGCAGGCGATTTTCTAAATTCAAATAATTGTGGCAAATGAATAAATTGCTCGTGAGGAATTTCTCCATTTGCCACAAAGATTTCAACTCGATTCAATAATTACACTTTCGTTTATAGAGATTTTCCATATTTTGGCCTTATCTACATGCAGTTGCTTTATGGCATCTATGAAGCAGACGGCTTTCTTAATTCAAACTATTGTGACAATTGAATACAATTCTCTAGAGCAATTTCTCCATATGTCACAAAGATTTAAACTCTATTCAATAGTTACACTTTCGTTTATAGACATTTTCCGTATTTTGGCCATGGCGTCTCGAAAGTCGTTTGCTGCTGATTATTTGTACGTGGGAAAGGATAAAACATGGTCAGATGGGCCAGTACATACGCACAGTCTCACCAGAGCATTACTTTACACTTGCATGTACTAACGATTAAGATGCAACTTCTGAGAAACATTTCAAGTCCTTATAGTGTAATTATAATGTTATAATATATTATTATACCTCACGTGACTTTGTAATGTTAAATTCTCATATATTCATCATGGGCAATTTCTTATTATTATACCTCAATTTCTTTGTCCATATAAAACTCCCATTGACAAAAAGTTGCTATTTTTACTGTCAAGACAAATGTACCACGTGACCATGAGACAGTTCTTGTACTATCTCACGGCGGTATGCACATTTTTTACTGTCTCACGGCCGTATGCAAATTTGTTTACTGGCAGGTAGGATGTTAACGAAACTCATTTAAACTAGACATGTAGAGCGCTCTATGTTGTACTTTTTTGTGCTATGAAACATTTTACAGATCATAAAATAATTATAATTTTATCATTTATATTTTATTATTTATTATTTTATTATTTTTTGGTATTATAAAATAAATAACAAATTGCTTTGAACTGGACAGTAATATTGTCATCCTTCGGAGAAGTGCGGCTCGGGTGACAGTATTCCCCTCAGTCTGACAATATTACTGTCCAATTCAAAGAAATGTATTATTTATATACTGTCTCATGCTAACAGTACGTTTTTGACCGGTTAACAGTATACTGTTACATTGCACGCGCGTTAAAATGTTGGTTATAACGTCACCTTTTAGACGCGCGTGACATGTAACAGTATACTGTTAACCGGTATATTCATATGTGTGTTTTACATTGAAGTAGATCTACCCATATTCACCTCCACTACAAAGGTACAGAATAAATTAAATAAACGTGTAATTTTGTTATGTATAATACGAAAAAAAACCATAAATGGGTTTTTTCGCTTATAGTTAACAGGTGTGAGATTTTTTTTTTTTTTTCAATAACCCATGACGCTTTCTGAAATGAAACTTGAAAAATCCATAGGGGCCGCCATTTTGGATATGTATAAAAAGCAGACGTAAAGCACAGATTGAAAATTTTTTTTTTTTTTTTTTTTTTTTTTTTTTTAAATCGGTATTTTGGGTATGTATAAAATGAGCAGAAAAACACGGATTGAAAATTATTGTCGTCTTTTTAATCATTTTTTTTAAAATCGATATTTAAGATCATTTAAGTGCTGTGAGAAATATGTTTTCCCCGTTCGTCAAAAAAACGACAGCATAAGCCTTCTACGCCCGAAACTAAATTTTGAATGTATCGTAGCCAAAGAAGGACGTGACGTCATTTCCGTTACACTTCATCTTGGCGTAACGTCAATGGAGCGACGTCGTTTCCCGCAAAAAAGTGGTATCAACATAAAAGACCCGAAATTCCTATACATGAGCTATTGACATTCAAAGTATAATTATTTATCAAACATTGTGGCAAAAGGATAACTTTCTCATAAGAAGCAATTGCTCTTGTGGCGACAATCTTTTCCTAAATCGTCTGTTGCATAGACCTCAGACACCGTCTCTAATAGGGAAAGGGTTTAGCAGAAATGTGACCCCTTACATAATTTGTTCCAGTCATATTGACTGGTTGAAAAAGGCAGTCGCCAGGTGGCATCAGAAAAGGGCTGATCTATTTGCTTCTTTGTCATAATGCAGGTGATCGATTAAGGATCATCTTGGCCCTCATGTTTTAACCTCGTTCATTATTATTTTCTGTTCATATATATAATAGACAACAGCAATACGAATTCCAAATATGTTTTGATAATGCAAGAAACATGACATTAACATTATTATTGTCTAGTCAATTACTTATAAATCCTTTTTTATGGCCAAAGTATGCTCTTTAATTTTTGTTTATAATTATCTTGCGTTTTTTTTCGAAAATAGGTAGCACCTATAGATATATTAAAATAAATATTAGGTAAACAGTATTTTCCTCATGTTGACAATATGTACTGTCACACTGGAAGCCATGCAATATTTATATAATGTTATCACGTTGACGAGATGCAGTCATACCTCCCGTTCGCTTTAATGGGGTTCAAACGTTTTTTGTGTGGAAGACAGTGGTGCAGAGGTAGAGCGTCGGCCTCTCACATCAAAGGTCCCTGGTTCGAGTCCCGTGATGAGCGGGTCCCAACTTTGGGATTTTCCACACAATCGGCGCGAGTACTGGTTAAGTATCCAGGAAGCAAACATCGAGCGTGATTAATATAAGCTTAAAGCTTGTTTCGCAATCGATTTAAAATAAATAAGTTTAAACTAAACGTTTTTTTCAACCAAGCAATTATACCACTTAGCTTTCATATTTTGTACATTAAACTGCTTTCATAACATAAAGGGAAGTCTAATTTCCTCTGGAAAATGGGATTTATACTTTAAAATATATATATATATGAAATTCTGTTTGGAAAGAAGAAACAAATGATCGTGATCAAATTCTTGCATCTCAACAATACTTTTAAATAACCGTCTGCAGCAAAGGTACAAGGTATCGTCTGTTCGGGGAAATGATTTTGAAAAACCTGGAAAAGACCAAAAGCAGAAAGGTGACCCATGTACCCTAACAAGAGTATTTTGTTGTATCAGGGAAAAGGTTCATTTGAACGAGTTGTAGAAAATACACCGTAGGGTTTTTTCCGATTGTCGTAACATACACAGTAGGGTAATACGAACATTCACTGAAAATTCATTGAACATTCACGAAGTTATCCACATTTATGCCGAATGCGTTTAACTGAATGATGTATTCAGAGTCCTCGGTCAATTTATTATTTCAACTTTAAATTTTTACTTTCTGTCTTGGTCCAACACTGGAGATTTATTTGTTTGCAAGTGAAGTGCTCTATTAATGTTTGCTATTGATTCTCAGGTGAAATGGCGCCATGGCTATAGGGGAGACTATACATACAGTCCTAATGGGTCATCGGAGTTAAAGATAGCGAAGCGTTCTCTCAGGTATGTTTTACATTTATTGTTAAGGAAAGAATACGCTTAATAATGAAAGTAAGGGGAAAATGATGGAATGAGAGTTCAAGAAAAAGGAAAAAGGAACAAAAGAACAGAATAAAGAGAGAAAGGAGAATGAACGCATGAGAGTTAGACAGAAAGAAGAGAGTAATGGTTATTAAGTGAACATTATTAAAGGAGGAATATGCTAAGGAAAAGAAATGGAAATTGAAAGAAAAGACTATAATGAAAAGAACGGTTTACTTTTGGGAAATATCGAAAGATAGTTTTATAAGAATTTCGCTAATGTTAAATCATATTTTTTTCTTGCAGCAATCCATCTCAAGCAACAGGATCGACACAAAATAAAAGGTCAAACAAAAATAAGAATATTCTTACTTGAAACAATGTACAGTCGAACGAATTACAGAGATCAACAGTTTGCTGTTCATGTAACCCAAATCAACGATACTTGGAATTTTTATCTTTGAAGTCTGAACAAGACCTTGACATTTTAGATTTAGTATAAAAGAGTGTGAATTATTATCAATGAGAACTAACTTAACTAGACCAGGAAATATTGTCTATGAGAAGTATAAATAAGGAATTTCTGCTTCATCACTGTGGTCTTTCATTGTGACTTTTATATTTTCTGAAATATCATTACTAAGAACGAATTCGACATGGACTTTAAATCATACTTATGCCTTTGTTATGTTTTCATTTCTGCTGAACACTAGATTATAGATAGTATAGTAAAACTTTTAAATCCAGTACAATTATCATTTGATTATTGATCGTTAATGCTTTATTTTTACTGGGTAGACATACCCAGTAAACCAAATTTTGTACATTTTCATTGACTTTCATTTACTGCTTTTCAACATTTACTGCCAAAATAGTTGAGAACTATGTATAACTTACTTTGTTGTTACTAATCGCAATATTTGCAGATGTTTCATCATTTTAAAATATTGATCTCCATCTTGAGTTCAGTACCTTTAAAGGGATGGTATCAATGCTATGATCAAAGTACTTTGAACTGTTTTCATGTCAGCTGTATCTAAGCCGTCGTATTGCCGTATGTCTGTCTGTCCATCAGCCCGACACGTTTTGCATTAATTAGTCATAACTATGTTCCTGGATTTTGGGATTCACTAAAGTATTGCAATACTGATATCTAGTCATAAGGAGAATTGAACAGTACAAAATCATATCTACTTTTTCTTGTTCGGACAGTTGTAACATATTTCTAATTCATCCCATTTAATCTTGGTGCAGTCTGTGACTTTCAGATGTTCAGCACAAAAGAACCGAAGTTCTAAGATGCAAAGTATTTGAGCTATGTACTTCCTCACGATTAGACTTGCCATTTTCTAACTAATTTTTCAACTTCCAACAGGCGGCACACGTCTTCCATTGAACGCTCGCGTAAAGTTGATTATATCCTTAAAACATGATGTTTCAACATAGAACATAACGATAGCTTCATTCGACCAGTACATAGTCATTGTGTCTTGATCAATAGTTTAATAGTGGTAGGTTACCTCGAAGATTATGGTTGGAAATTGTTCAGCTTTAAAAAACAATTAATTGATTGGTTACCGCTTACAACAATTTTTCAGTTATATTACGGCGTTTCCTGGGTAAGTAACCGGTACTACTGGTCCATTTATCCTGACACCGGCCTGCCAGTCAGTCGTAATACGAACCGCACAACCCATAGCGCCAAGGAGGGCATCCATTACTACTATTTTTAAAGGTTTTGGTATGACCCGGCCGGTGATCGAACACGCGACCTCCCGCAACCAAGGCGGACTCTCTAGCAATAATCTAACGATTCGGTCTTAAAAAAAAAAGTATCCATACCATTACTGCAGACAACAGTCAAATCCATGTTGTGTTTGGTTAGTTAAGACAGGAAGTGTTAATTGATGTAGTTTTTAGCGTTTTAAACTTGAGACCCATAGCAATGAGACCGTCCCCATTAAGTTCAGTTCAAGGTACATTTTTATCTCATGCTTGGCAGTTTTTGCTTTTTATTTTGGGGTTAAGGAATAAATTTTCATACAATTCTTGCATAATGATGTATTTAGAATTGACATTTAAATGTTCATTAAAAGACAAAGGCATAATCACGTTTTGTTTCCATTCTTTTGATGTGATTTTTCAATTAACAAAATGAACACATTTAGAATCAAACTTCAGAATTAATTTTGTATTAATTTTAAACTTTTACACAAAATTATTTATCTGTATTGAACAGCTTTTTCAAATCATATCGATTCTTAACTTCTTTCTAGCATGTATTTTCTCCACAAGTTATCGAATTCCTAAACCGATCATTTTAACACGCTTTTTTTTATCAGACATTTAGGAAATATATCTCATTTTGAGTGATATACCGGCTCTTATGTCACGCTTTGGAGTTCAGGTGTGTAGAAATTAATCACGAAGGCCGAATGGCCTTAGTGATATATTTTTTAATACACCTGAACGACAAATCGTGATATAAGAGCCGGTATATCACTCAAAATGAGATCTATTTCCATTCTAGCAACTTTTTTTAACTTAAAGGGATACAACTTAGGGGGAACTATGTTTTGACATGACGTTGCTTTCCTTGATAAAATCACGTATAGGTTATTCTATCTTTACTCCCCATTGTATTTGTTCGGGTTTATCAACTTAAAAAACATCTTGAAATCAGTTTTATTAACAGTCTATTTTATTGAACATTTTATTTTGATTATATCTTTTTCAATTTTCATATACTCATCATGGGCAATTTGTTAATGTCTCATACTAACCGAACGGCGCTTTTGACCGGCTAACAGTATTCATTTAAAACATTTACGTCACCGTTATAATTCAACTTTCCAAACGGCATTTACAACAAAAGCTCTCGACTTCATTCATAAAATGTGAAGAACAGGGAAGTAACGCATGCGCACTTAGAAACGGTGTATGAAAAATACCCGGGAGGAAATTTCAACAGCAAAAATAGTTCCGGAAGTTTGGAGTGATATAACGTATGATATATATCACGCTCAAATCCCTCTTTGCGCATAGATCAGATATTGTCAAAAATGTTAAAATTAATCATTCTAGCACTATTGACAATATCTGAGCTATGCGCAAAGAGGGATTTGAGCATGTGGTTTGAATTTTGAGTATTTTGTTTACGCACGGGTGAACCCGTGCGCAGTTTGTGTAAGCAAATCATTCTACCAGTCAGTCATGTATTGGCAAGACGTGTTTAATTCCGTAGAGTGGAGGACCACGTGTTATCATGGATGAGCAGAACAATTTACTTTCGCCGATGCAAACTTTAATTATCAGCCTTTTGAAGGGTTTGAGACGCGCATCGTTCAACCAGTTACACGCTGCCCGGAAGATGAAGAACAGAAAACCAAAACACACCGATATGTCCCATATGGTGCTGCATAGACTACTTACACATCAAAACCCCGCAGCCACATGGGCATAACCAATACAGAAGTTGCGGCGAGGTTTATTGCAAGTGTGGAAAGTCCAGATTGTAGAGTAAGAGGCACAGCTTTTCAGCTGCAAGAGAGAAGCACTATTCAGATACGTACACTTATAGATTGTTCCTTTTGTATTTGACGTATTATTTCACCAGTGAGGTGTTTAAAACGTAAAACGGATAATTGGAAAAAAAGGTAACTATCTACTAGACTTGTTAAGGACCGGGTATAATCTTCCTTTTTTTTTTTAACTATTCCTCCTATGTATAGTTGAACAAATAGAGTCTTCTTTAAATAATCCAGGTATAGTGAATACTGAGATAGAAAAAGTTATTGAAAAAGGGTTGTATAATAAAAGTTAAAGACATTCCCAAAGTGGTAAATCCATTGACAGTAACGTTTAATAAATCGAATAAGCCTCACTGCACAAACATTGAGATTTTATTTAGAGTAAATTTCCTTCAATTCAATCAGGAAATTTAAGGAAATTGACTTCTAAATTAAATCCCAATGTTCGTGCAGTGCCTCGTCCTGTTTTAGACTGTAGACATATAAATTAACACTTATTTAAATGCAAGGTAAAGTTTGAAGATTAGTCAGTTGCACGAGATCCGTCCATTGTTTGGTTAGGTTACTTATTGAATACGAGTAACGGTTACTTTATCAGTAACAGAAGAACGGATATCTGGTTTTGAAATCAGCATTGGGTCTATTATCAAGAGGGTTTCAAATGGAAAATATTTTATATACGCACGCGTTCTCGCGCGAGTAGTAGGGCAACTGATTTCGATGAAATGCACGATTGGTCCGGACGTTCGGCTTAGAACGCGCGCTATGTATAATTGTCTAAATCAGCAAATAAGCTGGAATTCACCTGTGAGGGTTAGTGCAGAGGCATGTCTGAGATGTTGTTCTGGAAGGAATATGTCCGATCAAGAAATAAGGCAGATTTTGTCTGCTGCTTAAAGGAGCAAGATACTGCATATTTACCGTCGCTATTGACTATTCTCTGGTAATGGCCGACCAAGAATGATCTTGGTGAATGAAATGCAAATGTGCTGATAATAAGGTAAACTTGGAAGCCAAGGTATTCACATTGCCAAATATCTCACGCTTCAAGATCGACATAAACTTGATGAACTCAAACAACAGGGCCGTCGAGGGTATTTTTCAAATGGCAAGCTTTTTGTCTTAGAATATAATACTACACACACAGAACGTTTCCGTTACCGTGAAGTTCACCAAGCTCAAGGACGTTCGTTTTAACAACTGGTGCGGGCTATGGAAACAACCTATCCTGAGGCCAACGCATAGGGGGTGGTCAAGGCCCATCACTATCACATAGACTGACTAACTTTATTTCATGGAAAGTATGTGGTTTGTATGACAAACTTAGTAATATTAATTTTATGAACTACTTAAGAATGTTTGATGTTATCTCTCTTCAAGAGACTTGGTGAACTGACGATGACTGTATAGGTGACATTATTACTGGATATACCAGTTACATATGTAGTGCTAAGCAATCTAACGTATCAAGCAGAAACATGGGTGGTGGTTTTTTTTTGTCAAGGATTGTTTATATAATTATTTGTTCTCAATTGGTCAGTTTCCTTCTGATTTGAGCAAATATGTACTTGTAACAATTACAAGAGGGGCAGTATACATATTCCTGACAATTATAGAGGAAATGCTCTCATTGATGTTGTTAGCAAAGTTAATTTTAGTACTTTGACCAAACGCATTACAGTCTATACAGAAATCTTTGGTTGCATAAAAGAAGAACACTCTGGATTCAGAAAAGGTTACATCACTATAGACAATGCATTTATTTTATACAAAGTAGTCAGTAAGTATTTGTCCATTAAAGACAAGACACTTTACGTTGCGTTTGTTGACTTTCGTAAGGAATTCGACTATGTAAACAGGTCTAAATTGTATGAAATAGTATTGAAACATAAAATAAAAGGTCGACTCTTTGACTCTATAAGAGCATTCATTATATAGCAAATGTGTGTAAGATGCAAAGGTGGTTTAACTGACAAATTCAACTGCCCGCTTGGTTTAAGACTAGGCTGCAATTTAAGCCCCATCCTCTTTTCTTTGTTCATTAATGAGCTAAAATCTGACATGTCTAATAATGGAGTGCATGTTGTCCAACTTTCACTATCACTGGTGAAAGTATTTCTTTATTGTTTGTTAGCGATGTGGCACTCGTGTCAGACAAAGTTATAGGGTTGCAAAAACACCTTAATACATTACATACATTTTGTCAGCAAAATAAACTTCAAGTCAATACAGATAAGACAAAAGTTTAAGTATTTAGAATGGGTGGTCCTTTGTCACAAATGGAGAAATGGTACTACGATAATGTAAAAGTAGATGTAGATTCCGGTTTCCCCTATGTTGGACTGCACTTTACCAGTACATTGTCTTTTAATAAGATGACAGAAGTGACTGCCACAAAAGCAAAGAAGGTTCTTATGATGGTACTGAAAGGTGTTTCATCACTATCTCATATAAATATGAACGCATTATACAAAGTGTTTGACTCAAAAGTTTCACCTATTATGTTGTACGGATGTGAATTGTGGGTATTATGTAACACAAATATTATAGAAAAGGTACATATGTATGTAAACGGTTTATTAGTCATCTCTTAAAGCTAGTAATAGTGCTGTCAGTGGTGACCTTGGTCTCTATCCAATGAGGATAACAGCCGCAAAAAGATGTGTGAAGTTTTGGTTAAGAATATTAAGGTTACCAGATGATAGGAATACAGGCAAAAGATCCCATGGACAAAAGCTCCCATGCTATTTTTGACAGGGTGGACAAAAGTCCCAAATCATTTTAACAGGGTGGACAAAAGATATTTTAACAGGGTGCACAAATGGTCCCACACCATTTTGATAGGGTGGACAAAAGATCCCATATTGATGAGCCATCTTGGTGTTTGTCATACATTTACTTCTTATTAAATGATTTCATAGAAAAATAAACCAGAAAAAAACAAAGATTAATAAAGTCAAATTTATTTCCTGTAAATAAAAATGGTAACTACTTGTGTAGAAAATATAGCACATCATGATAATAAAATAATGAAAAGTGGATATACATGTATTAACAAACAAAACTGCTTTCAAAGTAGTTAAGACATATTCAATCAACACACAGTCCAGGGACACTATATACAGGGATATGAAGCGAATTGATAAGCTCCGTTATCTTCGCCTCGCTGTAAGAAAAGCGGTCATTAGCCGCTCTGGTCATTATTCACTTCGTACATTCATTTCCGCGATGGCTATCGATGTAGATAGACGGATGTTTTATTAAAATTAATAAGTTTAAAAAGGAATAACCGAGAATGTAAGTACATAACATAATTTCTATCTTTTTTTCTTACATTTACGTTAATTTTGAGCTTGTATTTAAACAAAAAATGATAGTTATTGCAACGAGTTTTTGAAGTCGATATTTTCCACAAAATTGTGGTCAAAAAATTCAAAACGAAGAATATAGGCTATGTGGGGGACCGCTATGTGTTCTATATTGCCGTTATAAACACATTTCAATGTTATATTATAAAAGATCATTGGCCAAACTGTGTCCCTATTATTTTAATATAGCTGATGTTTGCCGGAAATTTTCTAGAATTGTTTGTGAAAACTTGTGAAAAAATGCGATGAATTTTAAAAAAGATGACGACCATTTTGTCAAAATAACGAATCGGGGCTATACAAAACACCATTTACTGTTCAATGTGGCCTTTGTAAATACATTGAAAGGTCAGATTGTAAAAGTTAAATGATCAATCTTGGTTTAAATTATTTTTACAAATCTGTTGTATGCAATGAAGAATCTAATATTGTCAGAGAAAAAATGATAAAAAATGCGATGAAATTTAACAAAATTGTGGTCAATAAAGTCAAAACGAAGAATATAGGCTATGCGGGGGACCGCCATGTGTTCTATGTTGCCGTTATAAACACATTTCAATGTTATATTATAAAAGATCATTGGCCAAACTGTGTCCCTATTATTTTAATATAGCTGATGTTTGCCGGAAATTTTCTAGAATTGTTTGTGAAAACTTGTGAAAAAATGCGATGAATTTTAAAAAAGATGACGGCCATTTTGTCAAAATAACAAATAGGGGCTATGCAAAACATCAATTACTGTTAAATATTGCTGTTATAAACACATTCAAAGGTCAGATTGTAAATGTTAAATGATCAATCTTGGTTTAAATTATTTTACAAACCTGTATGTATTCAATGGAGAATCTAATATTGTCTGAGAAAAAATGCGATGAAATTTTAAAAAAATGGCGGACATTTAGAAAAATAACGAATCGGGTTTATACAAAACATTATTTGCGGTTCTATATTGCCAATATATATACATTTAAAGGTCAGATTGATAATGTTGAATGATCAATGTTGGTTTAAATTATTTTCACAAACCTGTTGTATGCCGAGATTCACCTAGAATTGTTTGAGAAAAACGCGGATAAATTTTAACAAAGGGCGACCAATTAATGAAATTTATGGGTACCTAGATTTGTGTGTAACTTTCCAACAATTAATTCATGATATAAGGTTTTTAATCAATGAAATATATCCCTGTTTTAACAACGAAGGCAAAGTGTATAATCATTATTCAATGTTAATTTATTTCAGAATGGGCAAACTTCATGGCAGCAGAAGGGGACGAATTGGCAGGAGGCCAAAGAAAACGAAAAACAAATGCACTCCTTTAGCAAAGAAAGCTAGGAAATCAATAATTATATGATATACAGTATAATATTAAAACATTGGTACATGTACATGAATGAATGTATATACGTAACATGTATTAAAATATTGGTATATGAATGAAAGTGAAAGTTAACCCTTTCTCACATAAAACAAATCTGCAGTAGACGACCTAGAACATCATAGACAAAATATCAAAGAACAAGTGTTGAATAAAGTTAAAAACATTGTGACAAAAGGAGCCATTATGAACAATTTCTCCTTTTGTTGTACTGTTTTCAAAAGTCGTGTGCTGCATCCAAAAATGATTGTCAAGATTCTTGAGCATTTTTTTTCCTTTAAAAAAATGGTTTGCCCTTTTTTATTAAATCATAATTACATTTACAATCTTAGATATATTTGCAAAATGAATGGCCAAGTATGAATTCGAATTTGTCTGCTGCAGATGTTTGAATGTCGAGAAGGGTTATTAATAAGAGTTTAATTACCAATTAGCCCATTTCCCTGTATGAACAATGAAAGGGTTATAAAACCAATTAATTAGTATGTAACCAACACATATGGAACACGACAGGAACACGACAGGAAATGATTGCATAATGTTACATAACATAAGTCACCCTGCCATCTGGTCAGTGTGATATTATAGACCTCTTTAGAATTGCATATATTTTATTGTTTTGGGCCACCTCAATCAAGAGATAATCTCATGTTTTCAATAACAATCTGTTTTTCCATCAAACGATTTTTTAATAAAAAAATAATGTATTGTAATAACCAGTTATTGTTTTTATTTTGAAAAGATTAAAATACCACTTGACTAAGACTTCTTGATAAAGAATAAATTATTTTACACAAATTTGAATCTTTTGTCTATATTTTGTGTCCCTGGTTACTGTAAAGAGCGCTAGCAAATCAACGAAAACAGCCGTATTTGCACGCAAGTTACCGTTATCATACGCAAGTGAAGGTCTAATTATCACCAGCTTGCATTGAAATCATTTAAAAAACAAAAGGACGGAGAATATCAAAGCAGACCTCTAAATTTATCTTTTAATATGATAATTATAAGGTCATATTTGGACAGCTTTTTTAACCCATTAGTAAATATCTCTCTTTCGACGTTCTCAAATATCAGGGAGGTACACGCAGTGTCATGAACCCCTAAAACAGCATTTTTTTTTTACTTCGCTTGGAACTTTTTAAAGAATTCGAAGAATCGTGGCAGGTATGAAATAAATATGCTGGGAGTCTATATTTTGTGTCCCTGGTTACTGTTACTGTAAAGAGCGCTAGAAAATCAACGAAAACAGCCGTATTTACACGCAAGTAACCGTTATCATACGCAAGTGAAGGTCGTTATCTATCGGAATGGGTAAATCAAAATGGCCGATACCTGTACGAAGTGAGGCCAACATATTACTGATAAGGCTGATGAAACCGCACGCGTTGCATATCCCTGTAATATAGTGTCCCTGCACAGTCTGATCATTGTCATTAGCACAGTTATTTACTAAGTCTAATACACAGTCCAACAATACAACGGAATTCACTCACAGTTTTTTGTCCTTCTACAAGTTGTGTACATAGTTCTTTCATTTGTTTTTGATGTTTAACAGTTTTCTTCCTCTGTCTCTTTGCTGACTGTATTCAATGTTGATGTTGGAAGTTACTGTTTCAACGATTGTGCTGTCTTTCTTTAGGCAGTTAATCGCAGTCCATATGGATGGATGTTTGTGCCCAACCAGGTGCTTGAATCCATTACTCCAAGACTCACACACATTGTTGGTACGATGGCCATCTGTCATTGTTGCTTCATGGACATTCTAGGTTTCTGGTGCAACTCTTGTTGGTAACGAAGAATACCTCCTGGTGCCATAACACTTCTATATGACCCTGTCACGTATGATGAGTCAAAGTATTGTAAAATAGCTGTTAGCTCTTCTGGGACGTCTTCCTTCAAGATGGCTATACATTCGCTGACTTTGTCCAGTGGGAGGAAGGCCAGCCCATCTAACTTTCCACAGAAAACCCTAATGACATCGTTTACTCTGTATGCTGCCTGTAGCCCTTCAGCCTGGTTTCGTCTCCATGTACACTGTGTCAAGTAATATGTATATATATATTGGGTGCTGTGTACTCCGTCACAGTTTGAAAACATTCTGAAAAAATTTAAACTTTGATTGCATTTAATTTTCATTTAAAATAGCAGGTGATAACTTACATCTTTCATTGTTAATTACCTAATTAGAATTTCTGCTGAAAAACATTAATTGTCTGTTTACCTTGAAATTCACACCCATAATATGCTCAATATTTTATTTTTCACAGTTTATGTAAAGAGTTCAATTAACAACACAATTTTAACTTTGATTGCCTTTAATTTAAAATAGCAGGTGATAACTTTCATCTTTCTACATTAATTAGCTGTTTACCTTGAAATTCACATCCATAATATGCTCAATGGCTAGGAATTATATATTCATATAGTTCATTCATTTCAATATATTTATTACTGACTGATATATAATATTATATATGTGGGATCCTTTGTCCACCCTGCCAAAATGATGTGAGAGCTTTTGTCCACCCTGTCAAAATGATGTTGTAGCTTTTGTCCACCCTGCTAACAATAGCATGGGATCTTTTGTCCATGGGATCTTTTGTCCGTCTCCCGATGATAGATATGTTAAGCTGTGTTACAACATTCTATTCTATACCACCCTTTCTCGTTGGAAGAAGTAGCAAATGTTGTTATGGCGACAAAAGCTAAGTCCGCAAGTTGTCTGGACTCTATCCCATACGCGGCTCTAAAAAATCCACCGATCATCGCAGTACTCCAAAAACTATTTCAGTTAATATTTGACACAAGTATTGTGCCCAGTGATTGGAGAAAAGCCATAATAATTCCAATTCATAAGGACCCTAGCTCGGACAAAAGGACGCCGTTAAATTACCGCGGGATTAGCCTCCTTTCTTGCATCAGCAAGGTGTACAGTGCCCTCGTGAATAAAATATTAACTTGTTACCTTGAAGAATACAACTTACTCGCCGACGAACCAAATGGGTTTAGAAAGGACCGCTCGTGTGAGGACCACATTTTTACTCTAAACAGCATTGTCAAGAATAACGCAAATGTGTTCACTGCCTACATCGACTTTAAGAAGGCGTTTGATTTTGTGGACAGGGACTTGATGCTATACAAACTATTGCGTTTGGGTGTCGATGGTAACATATATAACAGCATTAAGTCAATCTACAAGCATACGACGTCCACAATTAAAATAAACAACAAGTTGACAGAATGGTTTGACTGCAACTCTGGGTTAGCTCAAGGAAATAATTTGTCGCCGACAATTTTTGCCGCATTTGTTAATGACCTAGTAACTGAAATCAATGACCTTGGCATTGGTGTGCAAGTTGGTGACCTCTTCGTGTCCATGTTACTTTATGCTGATGATATAGTGCTAATTGCTAACTCTAAAAGGAACTAACAAACTATGCTCAATACTCTTCACGGTTGGTGCAAGAAATGGCGGTTCTAAAAAAAAAACTCTAAATCTAAATGCATGCATTTCCGGCGTCCACGGACGAGGCAAACAGACTTTCGTTTCCAAGTCAGTGACAACGTGCTCGAAACTGTTTCCGAATATAGATATCTCGGAGTAATAATCGCAGACAAAGGTAACTTTGTATCTCACGCAGAAGCGTTCAGTCGCGGGGCAGGAAGAGCCCTAGGTAGCCTTATTCACAAAATAAGCGGCCGTAAAGACTTCGGCTTCAAATCTTATGAAAAGTTATTCAACAGTTGCATTGTACCGATACTGGATTACTGTTCAAGTATATGGGGTTATAAACATTACCAAGCTATAATGTTAATGTTCAACACAGAGCCATACGTTACTTTTTGGGTGTTCATCGTTTCGCTCCTACTGCTGCCATTTCCGGTGACGTCGGATGGCTCTCAGCACAGTCGCGGAGAATGCTAAATATGCTCCGCTTATGGAACAGGCTCATAATTATGGACAGCGATAGAATTACAAAACGGGTGTTTGAAAGTGAATATAACAACCCGCGCACGAACAATTGGTGTAATGAGATAAATCGATCATGGATGACCTTCAATATTCCGCTCACTACAACTCCAAATCTACAGTCGACCTACAATCAGCAAGACTACTCATATGCAACGTTCACAACGTACGCTGGGCCCGATCATTACAGTCGTCGCCAAAATTACGGACATACAGGTCGTTTAAAGACACCTTAGAAGTGGAGAAATATGTGACGCTAAATTTCTCAAAACATGAACGCTCCACCATGGCTCAATTCCGTTGTGGAATCCTCCCTTTGCGGATCGAGACTGGTCGTTACGTCAACGAGCCACTGGACGAAAGATTATGCTCCATGTGCGACGCCGAACAAATCGAGTCTGAGATTCACTTTCTCCTCGACTGCAAACTTTATGAGGAACTAAGACGAGATATTTACCTCAATTTATTAGGTGAAAATACATTTAGCTTAAAAACGCCCCTCGAAAAATTAAAGTACCTTTTAAATGAGTGCACTAGAAAAACTGCAAAATTCTTAGTAAAAGTTTATGCTCTTAGGAGAAGCAGGTTATATAGTCGTGTTTAAAAGTGCAACAAGTTATTTAACATTTACCATGAAGTATGTGATAGCTTTTTGTATGAAAATGCCATATTATTGTATCAACTAATTTATGTATAATGAGTGTGACTATATATGTACATTTGTAGCTAACTTTGAATAATGGTGACATATAGGCCCATATGGGGCCTGGTGTTCTCTTTTTCTTTAATGTTTCATTTACTGATGTATATAACACATGTCACGGTAATAAACAACTTACTTACTTACTTACTTACAACATGTTGACAACATGTTGAAGCTTTATGATAATATCGACCATGTAAATTGGGTTACCAAAGTTCGAACAAATCTGGACGACAATGGTTTGGGATATATTTGGGAATCACAAGAAGTTCATAATGCAGATTTGTTTTAAACGGAATACACGATTAGACAACGAGACTAAATTTACAATCATGGTCCCTTGTATGTAGTAATAATAATAAATTAGACACGTTCTTTACTTACATTATACCAACTTTTGGAGTTGAGATCTACATTAGTTGTATTGATATACCAAAGTTCAAGAGAACTTTTGCTAATTTCAGATTTTCCTGTCATAAATTTTTGATCGAAAACGGGCGTTGTACTAAGGTTACAAGGAATGAGCGATTTTATGTTTATTGCCAAAAACATTCTTGAAAATGAATACCACTTTGTTATCCACTGCAAATTGTATTGTGAATTACGTAAGTCCAGATAAATACATAACTAACCCTACTTACCACAAATTTCAAGATTTGTGTGCAGGCAGTTATACCACAATTATTAGAAATCTGGCAATGTATTTATACCATGCCAATAATGATACAGATACTTTTCTTTTCAGCAATGTATAATTATCTATTTTTCCAACAGTTCATGTACATTGATGTAATCAGATCACGTATACATGCATTATTTCCACATGTGTTTATATTTTTTCTTCACAGGAAAATAACTACTTTTGATGTATTATGTATATATGTTATATGTATATGGGTCGGAGGCCTAAGTATAAATAAATAAACTATTAATACTGTTCCATTTACTTAAAATATTTTGGGAAAAAGGAGACAGTGTCCTTGTATATCATGGATTACATAATTGTATACAAACAACTGCAAATTTATATGATTGTTGTCATAATTTGCCAATATTGTAAATACAGGATGAGATTTTCAGATGAAACAATAGTAAACTGAGATAGCACATATGGACAGGAGTTTCTCCTTTCCACACAATGTTGTCTGATCTATCCTAAGTTACTACGTTCCGTTATTTTTCCATACTGTTGAAGACGGCGTTAAACCTGAATAAAACATACAAATAACTTATAATTCCAAGGTTCCTCCTCAGATGTTTCCTACATGTATAGCATTGAGTGCGCTATTTATTAGGATTAACTTGTATTATATTGTTATATATCAGAATTTCTTGTAACCTTTGGCAATTTTGACAGTATGATCAATGGAAAATTTGATATGCACGTTAAACACCAGTTTTTTGTTGTTGTTTATATTACTAGATTGACCATCCTCGCGATTAGATCTCCCAGTAAAATAGTCATTATCCCAAGAGAAATAGTCTCATTGTTTGTATTTGCCGTCATTAACAATATTTTGTTTGTTTATCCGAGAGGAGTTATACTGTAAAAGAAAGTTTGTTATAATTCCTCAGATGGAAGAAATGTATAGATGATTGATTTTCGAATTAGGTAGTAACTGTGAAAAGGGTTTCACAAGCAATGGGCCCCTTTATAATGGAAATGTGTGAAAACATTTACATTCTGTCAACTTCTTATTGAACAATTTATGTCAAATAAACAAGAGAAAGTTGATGCAACGCATCAATGTCGCCGGATATCCATAGTGCAGTTATGCATAACACTAACATTATAGTAGTTGAATAAACAGTTATCAACTGAGGGGCATATTGGAACATCAGGGGTGGGGTTAAGTGAAAATGTATCATAACTTGCATTGTTTTGTCAACGAAGTGAATGATAATTGAAGCCTTTCATTGTTTATGATCAATCTCCATTCCAAAGTAGATTGACCATACACACAACCAACTAATTATTAATCATAAACAGTAATGGAAATGAGTAATCTTGCTAATCATAAGTCTTAGTATGTATACAGTGCTTTCATTAAGGAATAATGATAAGATTTGTGAATTCCACATACACTTTTCAAGATGTTTGTCAGAATATTTGAATTTTATTATTTTTCAATAAAACCACAAAACAGACAATTTAGGATTTGCATGCAATAGCACGTCAATTTACCTTTCCTCTTTTAAAGTCAACAGTGAACACCTTTGCAGCAATCTACTTTTAAAACAATGAGATAAGGGTTAAATCGCTGAATACATGAGTTTTTTCTTTTTCTCAAAATGATATTAGCCTAATTATATCATACTTTAACAAATGTTGAAATGTAGTCCAATATTTATAAATTAGACCACCTTCGAAATATAACATCAACTAAACAGTTAAATCTCATTGACATTGTTGTATAATTTAAACTTAATTTCGAACATAAACTGAGCCCTACAACATGTTAATTTATTTTAATTCTTTCCTTCCTTTTTCATAATGAAAATAACAAACTACTCATGTTTTAAAATTATATTATGATGAGCGCCCTTGTGTCAATGATGCAAAACAATATGCAGATCGGAAGCAATATGCCTTTAGGGAATTAAATGACACATTTAAAATTGTCAAGGACGAAATAATTTTGTACGAAAGACCCGATTCTTTCTTATTCGCAGAGGTGTCGTTCTTGAAACTCTCTTTATAGGCAGAGAGTGTTCGTTCAAAGTAATTTTTCTATTAAAACCAGTTTCATCTTGGTTTGTTTTTTTCTTCATTTGTTTCGAACCAAATAAACATTTAAATCGCATATGATTTACTATTTGTAAGTGAGTGTAAAGAGCGGCTCTCTGCAAAGGAGATTGATCTACGCAGTTGGTATTCGCAAGTCACGCGGTCAACAGTTTTAGCTTAGAAACAGTTCATATTTTAGATATACATTGATAAACATTATAAAATGCCTTCTTCACAAATCAAGACATCTCTTTGAACATGAAAATAACATTCAGTAAGTTAAAATTGCCATTAGAAGGAGAATATTCAATGTCATTTTCATCAGCAGGTGCGCGTATGTAAACAACATTAGACTGTGCGACGTAAAAGTTTGTAGTTATAGCCTTTTGATTACATATAGTATATAGTGTAAAATACAGTATTTCATTCTAGCAAATAGGGACTGTTTTGTCTTCGTGAATAAAACAAAAAAACATAAATGCGAGTCAAAATAAAGAAACTGAAAATACCTAAAACATCGGAATATTTATTTCATTTTAGATGTGTCATTACTTAGTGTTTTAAAACAAACACATTTGTAATATGTTCAAGACATCTAAATGTGTTTCATTCTAATAATAATCCCCCCTCCCATGTGATTTCAGAAAACCTATTAAAAATAGAAGTCGCGGGCTTCTGCCCGGCGACTAATAATCAAAGTCTATGGGGTAGTTTGTCACAATCACGTAAATGTGTGAAAACACTTACTCTCTGTCAACTTCTAATTAAGACAATTATGTCAAACAGGAAATGTAATTAAAGAAATAGGGCCGTTGAATTGAAATAAAAGTCATCAACATGTAAACCATGCAAAAGTGGTTGTTTATTTATTAAAACAAATCATATAGCAACTGAACTTGATGAGTCACATTGCTGCTTGCAAAATCTCTGTTCTGTCGAGTATGATGTCAATCAAACACGGAACATCAGAAGTTGCAATTGTTATGGTGTGCCTGCACAACATATTTTCTTGATCCATTTCCATTCTCATCTTACAAAGTAGCCGGGATTAAGTAGTCGTCGGTGTGAAGGTGGCTATTTTACCAGAGACATATAAGCTTTACATATCTTTACATATCTTTAATCAGCATTAAATATAAAATATTTATAGCCAATACACATATTAATATTTTACATAATATAAGGTTGTATACAAGAAAGCCTTTTCCGAGAAGTTCCGATGGAATATGTAGAATGTATTTTTTCTTTATCTAAGGATTTGAAAAAAAAATTGATGATGTTAAATCTTTTTAAATCCTTTATTTAAGGTTTTAACGTGTGGCAGACTAGGTTGTTTTTTTTAAATAGACTTTTGAAATCAATATATATTTAGGTTAGGTTAAAACGTTTTGAAAACATTGGGAATAGTGCGAGAAGAGTTACATGTACATGACTAGAACCGCTTTACCAGAAGAAAAGGAAACAATGTATTTATATGTCTCTCTTCAATCATCAATTATCTATATTATTTGATGATGGTCCCTAAACATAAAGTTAAACAGTAGATCTTACTATGTTTACGATTAATGGTGTATTTGTTCTCGTATTCCATTATTAAACTATCAAAGATAAATAAATATCGGCGGGACAACAGACATATAACTAGTATTTTATGTTAGACAATAATCAGATGGATCAATTATATTCATTCATTCTTTCTAAGAAGTAAAACAAGATATTCCGAGAGAATAATCGGAATCGTCAGAAACTTTTAAATTTTTATAGCGCTTGCAATAAAAGGATCATGATCCGCCAGATGTATGCTATACCCGTTATAAAATTCGCGATCGCGCTTGAAAATCCCGAGTTGCTTATCTCTGTGTTTATATATCTCTAACCCAGTCTATCAATTCCAGTGAAATAACGAATCTATGACTATCATTAACAAATGCAGCAAGCGCTCTCACCTAGTCTCTTTCCAGGACAGAACAGAACATTAATACATCGCCCGGAGCGCCCGTTTTTAAGTTTAAACATCCGTGTACACTCGTTTTGTCTGGGCCGAGTGGAAGTAGTAAATCGGTAATAACTAAGATGATATTGTGCCAAGGAACAATCAAACCACCACCTGAAAGGATCATCTGGTATTATAATCAAAATTAACCATTATACGACGAAATCTAGACAGAATTGTCTAACGTTGAATTTGTTTGGGGGATTTCAGACTGTCTTGAACAAGATATGTAAACGCGCCGAACTGCATCATATTGGACGATTTGATGAGGAGGCGAAGAAGGAAGAACGAGTGGCTAATCTTTTTACTAAAGGATCTCATCATAGAAACTTGACGGTCATTTTCCTGACACAGAACGTTTTTCCTCAGGGAAAAGCGTGCCGAGATATCAGCCTTAATACAAAATATTTAATTTTGTTTAACAACCCAGTTGATAGACATCAACTTTCTGTACTTGCATAACGGATCTACTCTACCAATAGTCAGAGTTTTATGAATGTATATCGAAATGCCACAGAAAAGCCATATGGACATCTCGTTATTGATCTTCAAGCTTCTACACCCGAATACATGCGACTTAAACCCAACATTTTTGAACAGAATGTATCAGTAACTGAACCCAAGTATATAAGAGATACTCCAGCGTATGATCAGCGAGGATATTCAGTTCAGAAAACTATAAGGAACACCCCGGTGGAGTACATACAGAGTGATTCCAGCCTCGAGTCTGATAACAGTCTATACATGCCCGTTTGCGACGATTGCGGTATAGTGTTTGGTGACGTTCGGTCTTTACAGAATCACGTCAAACGATGGTGTAACAAGCGTTCTGCCAAGGAGGATGACGCGGGAACGCCTCCATTAAAACGGTGGATATCCTATGACGAGAGCGAAGTAGATGTAGAAGGTAAAGACAGCGAAGAACACAAAGTGTTTGAGCCATGTAACGTATGCCTTCGAACAACAATGAAAAATCTTGGAAACAAATAGCGGAAAAATGTGAGTGAGATGTAATGTCCAATGACGAGGCCAAGAACAAATGGAAGCGGAAGATACAACACATGTTTTACGTATGTAAAGACAACTGCTTCACGGAGTCATTCACCAACATGTCATGGAAGATGTGCCCGAACATATGTCGGAGGGAATGATACTAGAACAGGCCATAATGTTGGCCGTTCAGAAACATCGTTTTTTAAAAGAAGGTATATTGAAGTCGGAGAACGACGACGATAGCGACGACAGTGATGCTGAAGAAATGCTATAGGAGGAGGAAGTATGCAGATAATAGACAAAAATATTACTATCACTCGCTTTGTAATTCACTACCATCGACGATGGACTAAGTAAAGATGTGGACACGACATTTTCAGCGGATGGCTGAAGGGAAACAAAAACCTAATCATAAAGGACAATACGTGGTGGAAAAAACACCAATGGGTCGTTGAACCAACCTACCACCAAGTTGGTAACACCGGTAGCTCAAGCTGTCGTACAAGCCAAGTCTGAGGTAGCAAGGAAAAGACAACATATTCTGATTGAAAATGCGAGAAATGGGTATCGAATACACGGACCACCGGAACTACGTGATTAAATAACGGAAAGAAAATGCCCGGGAGCTCTTAATTAACCCACGTTTCAACATAACGGAACGGACGTCATGGATGGAGTATGAGACGAATTGACAATCATTGTCATCCCGTAATGAATCGTGATTTGTGAATACTGCGTAAATTAAATAGTGTTAGTTATTTTTATTCTGCGAACTACAATACTTGATTATATAATAAAATTATAGAAATTGTATTCATTTCTTTGTTTTTCTTTTACCCATTGCGCTGCTTATTTAAAGTACACTATCATGAAAACATTGATCGGAGATCTTTCAAATCCGAATATACTCATATCTCGATGAAAGCTTTCGGGTGATATACAAATTATAAACATCGGTTCAGAAGAAAGGAAGATATGACCATTGCAATATATAATGACGTCACTTCCCAAGTGACATCCTCAATCGATAGAGATTACGCAACCCTGTGCAACGAGTCCAAACAGGACTACAATCGGTCAATGAATGAGTGAGATATCCTCGATTTGAGTGCCAGAGAGACGTATCCGAAGTTTAACGCTTTAATGCACTAACTGACTTTAAACTGCGATAACTAGAGAACGACTAGTTCTAGGACCATAATTCTGATGTGAAAAGGGCGCACCTACATCTTTCCAACGATATATCTAACACGAGGATCGGACCAGGTTTATTTTTGGGGTTTGAAAATCTCTCATATTACACAACTCGAAAGAGGCTGAAAATTGTATCGACAACCCCTGGTTTAAATGAAAGGTTTTTGTGTCCTCTATCATTTGGTTGCATAAAACAAAAAAGTTAAAGTAAACGGTTGCACAATTGGTTAAGAACTGATTTGACGGCTTTAATGGGCTACTTTTCTCCGTATATTTCAAAACAGATCAAATTAGAAAAGGTTTGCATAACTACAGTGACACTTTTCAAGTGTCAATTTAGACATAAGAAACCTTTCATCATGAGGGATAAACTTTTAAACAGCAATGTAAAGGCTGACTTTCTATTTATGTTTTCAAATGTCGACTGCTGCACTCGCGTGAAAAGTCGCCTTTACCATGGAAATGGTTCATGAAATATGGGCAGCACTACTATAAACAAAAGTCCAGTATGAATTGAGCCTTCTATACCTGAAAATAACGACGGAGGGATTTCATTGGTGTGTGTTCAGATTGACCCAACATGTATTTTTCAATGTATGTAATGTAAGTTCATGCTGAAAGTCTAACAAGACGTTCGGTCAAAACCTGCTTAGCTAACTTAATTAATAGGCATGTAATACATCCCTGTCTGCTTTAAATAAAGCTGACTATATTTGCTGTTCGTTATATTTTTTAACCCTGTGACCGTTAAAATACATGCATGTTCACTGAGCATGTGTAAACAGTACAGGGGTGTACACTCTCGATCTAAACATGAAGCAACACATACGTCTCTTAGATCGCGCACTGATTAAATAGTTTTCATTGTATTGTGTACTGTGAATATCGGAAACCTTTGGTTAAACTCGTAAATAGCCGAGTGCGGACCGATTAAGAAAAGGGAGTGTAAGGGTTGCAACAAATATCAGACTTCGATACTAGATGCTGCAATAAAGCGGATATCTGGATATTTTCTAATGTTTATATATGTGACTGTAGATACCAATATACATGTTGACATAGTAGGTCTTTACCAATATCTATTTATAGATCCAGGAAATTAATTTTTCTACTTTCGACTTAAAACATTTGACTTCGGGTACACGGAGGATGTGTAAACAATACAGTGCTGTACAATATCGGTCTTAACATGAAGCAACACATACGTCTCTTAGATCGCTCTCTGATTAAATAGTTTTCGTATACATGTGTTGTGTACTGTGAATTCAGAAACTTTCGGGTAAACTCGTAAAAAGCCGAGTGTGGACCGATTGAGAAAAGGGAGTGTAAGGGTTGCAACAAATATCAGACTTTCATACTAGATGCAGCAATAAAGAGGATATCTGGATATTGATATTTTCTAATGTTTATATATGTGACTGTAGATACAATATACATGTTGACATAGTAGGTCTTTACCAATATCTATTTATAATCCAGGAAATTAATTTTTCTACTTTCGATTTAAAACATTTGACTTTGGGTGATCAAATCGTTCACTTCCTGAATAATGACCGGATAGAGTTTTGGATTAAAAAGGAGGACATACATCTCTTACGATGATGGAAAAGGTAACTTATGATTTTCTGTATTCTGTTCGCAACGTGTGTAGGGAATAAGACTAACATGAGCCTGTGAATGGGCGTACACGTACTTTTGACATACGTGTACTAGAGTATTTTACACACAGTTACACCACTGTATGTGCTGGGCCCAACATTACGGAGATATATATATTGTGTCCTTAACCCTTTCCCACATATAACAAATCTGTATCAGTAGACTTTTGAAACATATATGCAAAATATGGACATTCTCATACAAATAGCAGTAGGGCATATAATTCATGAACATAGTTGAAAGCATTGTGGTAAAAGGAGAAATTGCACTATTTTCACAAGTCGTCTGCTGCAGAGGCGTCAGAAATGGGAAGGATAATAGCTGGCTGCTGCTCGCTTGTATTGTTGATAATTAGAAGTTCCTCTCCAAGAAACCCAACCAAAAGGCATACCATTTGCAGCTCATATATATCTTACTCGACCTGTACAACCGGATAGACCAATCTGAAAATGTACTGCACAAAACTAGTTGAAACAACATTTCTAGATATTCCATATGTGCTAATGCTATAGTATAAGTCAGATGGGTGTTGCTCGAGTATAAGCAATACTTTTCAACTTACAGTGATGTATCAATGGGTCCACAGACATTTGGTTTAAGCATATCTATTTTACATCGATTGCGATATTATCGTCCAGCTTTTGTGTTGAAAATTCTAAAGGCAGAACCCACTCATCACAGGATTCGAACTAGGGACCTTTGGTAAGAGAGGCCGACGCCCTTCAATTGCACCAATGTCTTCCAGACATTACTTTATCTACACTGTGAGATAATGCATGTAACATGTTCAAGCAGATGCAAGACCCGATTTTTTAATCTCTTTCAGAGCAGAGATACTAGCCAATACATACAGGAACTAAAAGAAAGCAGTCAAACTATCTTACACAGACTACACGATGTGCTTGAAGGAAACGAAAACACTTGCACGTACGTTTGATAAGTCCTATTATTGTGTTTTAGGCTTAACCGGTCTTATAAGCATAACTTATTCGAGTTCTAACACTGGTCCATTACTACACTCTTAGCATATTAGTCGCGTCTAGCGATTTTGAGTCTTAATGCATACATCCTGTGCATTCGCATAGTCTCACCAGATCATTCGCTGTCCGCCTATATATTATCTGGACCTCATTCAGAGGTCCAGATAAGGAGGGGGTAAACAACTGTTTCTTCCACAATATCTCTCTTATTATCCAAGCAATTCCTATGTTGTGGGTACCCACTGAGACGATTCTTTTTAGTATACACGACATAGGGTCTCAGGGTCAAATAAGAATTGTTAGAACATGCAAAACGCCCCTTATTTAGAGCTCTGCCAGGCATTGTATCTTTGAATAATAACCTAGAAGTGTAATGTGCCTGTATATGATCCCGTTATCCACAGTCTACAAGACTCAAGTCTCTGGACGTGGCTCAACTATAAGATAACAACGGTAATTAAAGGGGTATTCCTCTATCTATTCCCTTATTTCATTTTGTATTTTTTATTTACAAATAACAATCAATTATAATTTTAACCTATGTTTTATCAAGAATGTCATCGTTTAACTCAAACCTTGATGAACCCACGTAGGAAACATCTTAATAAAATACTGCTGACAGAAATAAAATAGAGCATCAACAAATTAATTTATTTGACTCTGTAATAATCTACATCGGGTGATTGTAATATTGTTGAAAGGGTTATTGATTCGTGTATTTTCGAACGTCAAATAATCAACAAAAACAGGAAGTAAATAAATGCCTAAATAGATGTTTTCGATTAATTTGTGGTATGTGGTTGGTTCACTTCACATAAAGAAATAATCTATGTTATTATACGGTTAACATGTTTACATGTTATAAATCATTTTCAGCTGTGAGTGCCAGACAGTCCTTGAACAGACAGGTAGTATTTTTGAAATACCCTTGACAAACCGACCTACACATGTACACTGATAAACATTAAAGTTAAACACCAGTTATATAAGATTACACATATGAGCTAGTGCATGACAAAAAGGTACACATTGGCATTTGTGAACAGTGTAAATTCCGACCATCTTGATCACTTGCTTAGAATCTACACGATCTAACAGAATGTTTTGACAAGACTATGTAAGTATTATTTGTTAAGTGTAGATCATGATTATAATATGCGTATGAACATGCTGCTCTGGACCTATACTTTTTACAAAAGCCAACTTGTATATTTTCTCATGCATATGATAATGCATGTTAGCCGCACCGGCCTTACTATGGTAGTGTTGCAACTATGTAAATGCAACACACTAACGAAGAACACCCTTTATAGCCTCGATGTTCCGACGAAGTTGGCATTTATGAACAGTTGTTCTTTGTCCGCCCAGAATGGGAAGTGAATGTTCTTTTTAATATTGACCAAGTGGGTCAGTTATGACCTACAATAGTTCTTCTACATTTATTAAAATGTCCCTTTCACACAGCCAGACTTTAGCTTTCTTCGAGCCCCCTCGGTCGATACGATCGACTGCAATACAAAAAAAAAGGCTCGGTATTTCCAGCAGAAGTCGTTCACGAACGGTATTTCTTGTGGACATGTGGGGTTGTTTATCCTTTAGCTACATTGACGAAAATCCAACGCGGTTATTGAAGGCTCTGTTGAGATGGTGTGTATAAATGAGCTCGCCGTAGTCTGCACAATTCTGGCTAGCAACAATATCCATTCACGTATAGTGCCGGTCATACTCATTCGGACCAAAGTGTTTCAAATTGTAGACAGTTTCTAAACAATTCTATCTGGGTTTTACTTATCTTTTTACTTTGATAAAGGTCCAAGTATAACAAATACATCCACAACAAGTTTGTATACAGCGAAATAAACCCTTAAACCCCTGTCATCCCCGACTGTGAATTATCACAGTTTCAATAGATCTGTCACTGTCATAAAATCGCACAGTGTTAATAGAGCTGTCACTATCTATTTATATATGATACAGATTTATAAATTCTCTGTAGTACGTAGTAAAGCAGAGAATGTTTATCTTAACACGGTAAACACACAAAGGGTTATTGTGTATTGTAGCTGCATGGTATGTGCGCTCTGGTATGAGTACATATACGGTTGTTATAGTGCGTGTTTGTCAGTTCCACGCTAGACTTCTCTCATTAAACTGCTTACACAGAATGCTATTCGATGATTTTGAAAGTTATATTGCTCCACACATTAAACAAGGTTGAGTTCCAACAGCCTGACTTCCCTATGGGTATTCGGAGAAACACTTGTTATTTCGCGCATGCCATGGATGCACGGCTCCCCTTTTAAAAAAAGGAGGTTTTACGTGGGTGGTCAGGACCCTTTTGATAGGAGATACATGTATGTGAAGCTTGCTAAACGAAAATTACTTACTAAACTGTACAATATATTATGTCACAACCTAAGTTGGTGGATTGGGATAACCTTAATAGATGTAAATTTATGTATATATGCATGCGCATATGGGTCGCTCTGTCTAACAATCTGGGCCGTTGCAGAAATAATTGAAACTTATCATGAACAACAGTTAACACGGGCTTTTCTAATTATCTCTTTTGGACCGATTAAGCGCTGCCTCGAGCTCGTCCTACTCGATATTTGATTCTTTTCGATGATTCATAAAAGTCGTTGCGTGAAAGTTAGGATGAGGTCAATTGACTGCCGTGATACAGTAGTGATACTCGATTTTCTTTGACACCTTGTTTTTAAAATTCTTCAACTACAGATGTGTCAAAAAGCGTTAGACTAGCGAAAATAGTTAAAATTGTTCGATTTTAGAGAACGCTAACAACGAAATGTAATATTGTTTTCAGAGATCAAAACATTGGAAGCAAAAGTAAATGAACTCGATGACAGAGAAAAGCGTCGACAAGTTGAATTCGCCACGATAAAACATGACATGGAAAAGATGGAAGCAGCATTAAACGATTTGTGTAAATCAGAAAAATCCAACGCGGTCCAATTAGAACCAAGTGAAACGGGAAGTAACCAAGGTGATATTCTTGGAAATGAACTTGATGTTGCCAAACCAACTGCTGATGACACGTTTATCGTTAGAAAAACAAACGAATCCGGATATTCTGGATCAGACTATATCAAACCCACTGCAGCACCCAGGGAACAATCTGATGATCATTCACATGCATTAAAGGAGGACAGTCCTGTTAGCACTGCAAAGTCACATGAGGTGCAAACAGATGCGCAAGATGATGATACTTTGACAGTATTAGATGCTAAAGATTCAACAGCATCACAACATAACCATGCATTTAGGTTTTGTATTCGTTATTTATTAAATATTAAGGGCGGCAAATGCAGGGAAATACCATTGTCTGGCGATTTCGTTTCATAGTGCGAATCTCCGGTTTTGAATCAATAAAAGCCTACCTGGTATATTTAGCTAGAGGGTCTTTACGTCTAGTATTTCGTTCGTTAGAAAATGCATTTAAGTAAATATAACGGTTTGGTTTGTATTCGTAAATTAAGGTCTGGCAGGCGGTTGGATGTGTATATACACAAAACCTACTCCGTTTTGATTTATTTGTTTCGGCGGAGCTGCCTGTGTTATTAGAAACTTAGTATCTCATTAAACATAGTTTATTGATTGTGTAGTTTGTTGACTCTGGAACAGATGTCTGTCGACAACCGCCCCAAAAATCGGACAGTGAAGATTCTCGGGAGACTGTGCGGATGCAATAAGACCCAAATTCGTCAGAGCGGCTCCCTTGCATATGGTCACGCTTTGCGCACCTTATACGATGAACGCGATTACATCTATCACATAAATCGAACACATACCGTCTATATCGGTTACGATTCTACAAGTTAACATTGAAAACGGATCATTACGGTCATTACCAAACATTCAGGCGTCCTCGAAATCATTAAATCCATGACACACATGATTCTCTTAAGTTTGTGTTATATGTCATTAATATTGTTTGCTGGCAGTATGTACGTGATTGAAGCAAAGAGGGGTACGATTCTAATTGATTATCACAAATAACACCTTTATGTTTTGCGAAATGGAGTTGGTCAGCAAAGTCCCTGCTGAGACTGTGCGTGTACTGACCCAACCCGACTCTTCATTGTTCACAGAAATTGGCTTTCCCTCATTGGCTGTGGGATTAGAATTATGCTTGACTCGCTGGTGTCAGGATAAACGATCCAGTAGTACTTTTAAATTATCCAGGAAACGCCATGCTATGACTGCAATATTGTATACATCGGCGTTAAACACCATACAAACAAATACAATGATAATTATGTCTCCTTTTATTATACCAAGTCATAACAAAAAATAAAACGCGCTCGCTTACATGATCAAAGCATGAACAATCACGGTTGTGGAAAATAAAGCGTGAAATGTCAATTCAATAATAACACAAATTACCATTATTTTTTTTATTTACACGCATGTAAAATGGGCACCAATAGTTTAAAGTATTTTAATCCATTATTCTTCTAAATATATAAGTATGAAATTTTGACAAAACGCATCAATAATGTTTGATAGACCTCGTCAACAGCCTAGAATTGTTTGATATGTTCCATAAATGATATCTATATATACATATTCTAGTATATTGTAATGCTGAATTTTAATCTTTGAGAAATTCGAACTTATTTATTTGTAAATTGCAGGTTTTATGTAGATATGTATAATATTCGTTTTTCTTTTAGAAAAGTGGAAAATCCAAATTTTAAGAGGAAACCAGAAGATCGAAAAAAAGAGAGAAAATATCGTAAGTAAAGTTCGAAATATGTTATACAACATGGCGTTTTATGTTATACAACACTTATCGAAATCTTATCTGGAATCAGGCCCTATTGTTAAAGTATTACAATATTGGAGAATTACTGATATCAATATTCAAATATCTCTTTCTACAGTGGCCCTCCATTACTGAACACCATTTCGGGTTTAAAAAGATGTCTTGCTATTCGCAGATTGTATTTAATGTCAGTGAAAGCACATGCATCTCTGGAATATTTTTCGGCGATAGCTGATTGACGTGGGTTTTGACCTAGAGTTTAAACAAATGATCTACATTGTAGACCAATCAAATATTGTATTTAATGAATAATGTTGAAGAAATAAATGAAATGAAACGTTTTGATTGGTTCATAGTTAAGTTGGCGATCCTACGAGAGGCACCCATAAGATGAAGTTTTAAAATGAAATGTTCTGCATACTTACCTTCAATTGTTCCTTAGAAAATAAATTTCAGTGAAAAACAATCAGTGAAAACGTATGAAATACAATTTTTAAGAGCAAAATATTAATTATTTTTGAAACATAAGTTTTCAGTTATTTATCGTCAATTGAAACTTATACTGTTTTACATAATACACCTCTTGGGAGCCTCGCGTAATCACTAGTCATGTGATGAATGTTGGCCTTGAACGGAACGTCATATCGCGCTAGTGTAATGGATGTTGACTTGGGAGTGTTAAATGAAAGGTCTGTGGTTCGCTTCCCGGCAGAGGCAAGCTTTTCTCTCTCTCTCTCTCTTATTCATATTAAAACCAAAGTCTATATATGAACTGAAACATTAATAAACCAAATATGACATATTTAACGTTATTGTTTTCTGGCATTCTAATAAGTAAGGTCAAATATCATATAATATGCATATGTTCCATTTCTTAGTGTTTTCTCATATTGATCGCCGTTTATCTCTTTTAACGATATTTTTTGTTTTGCCTAACCCTGCAGTATCGTACCGACAATTGGTCCGTCACTAACAACGAAATGGGGACATCAAATGGAAAATGGATTTGATTTGACATCAATTACGCAATAGAAAGAACTCCAAAGAAATGTGCTGTTAAAATATATGAATTTCAGAATTGAAAATAAAAATGTATTGCTGCACTGTCAACAAACAAATTCATGGAAAAACATGTACATGTCTGTGAATAGAGTCGAAACAGATGTTCGATTCCGACCCAAACATTATTTTAACAGATAGTCAAGTTCCAGTGTTTAAATAGATACCATAGGAGGAATCAAATTAATGGAATGAAACAAACAATGGTTAATATTATTGAAGATATAACGAAATGGGGTAATTTGTTGGGATATCAAACGGAAAATGGATTTGATTTGACATCACTTACGCAATAGAAAGAACTCCAATAAAATGTGCTGTTAAAATATATAAATTTCAGAATTAAAAATGAAAAATGTATTGCTGCACTGTCAACAAACAATGGTAAATATTATTGAAGATATAACAAATTGACACGCTTTATACTATATAAACTTTATAATCTTGTTTTAGTAACACATTGTATGTATGGACCATATTTAACTATATACATTTACTTAATACACAATCAATTAGTCAAGCTGGTGCAAATGTTAGCATGTGCAATTTACACACGGGAGAAAAGGGTTCGATTCCCGGTTAAGGCATATTCTTTTTTTATATATTTATTAAAACAAAATAAATTTTAATTATCATTTTAACTTTTGTCTCTTAAATTCCTCATATCAGTGGTGCAAAGCTAAAGGAGACAACTCCTTTAAAATGTTGGGATTGAAAATAAAACCAGCATTGCATTTAATTTAACACCCTTGCTTTGTGAAAATCTATTAACTCTTTCCCTCATATTGACGCTTTCTGACGTCTCTGCAGCAGACGGCTTTTTGAAAACATAGTGACAAAAGAAGAAATTGCTCAAAACGAGCAATTTCTCCCTTTGCTACAATGTTTTCCACTTATAGTCATAGGTTATCCATTCAGTAATAGAGATTTTCAAATTGTTGGTAAAAATATGTTTAATGTCGTCTGCTGCAGATTTGTTGTATGTGGGAAAGGGTTAATCAATTATTAGTTTGTTTGTTTGATGTTTAATGTCGCTTTTAATAATATTTCAGTTATATCACGCCGTAAAAAAAAATGTAGAATACACAGGATTTTATTTCTGCTTTGATATTAGAATTGACTCTAAAAATAATGTCTTAAATACATTGTAAACCAGTAGGTGTGCTAAACAGGAACTACACAGATAGTAGATGGCCATAATTGAAGGAAGTAAGTTGTGTCAAATGTTAATATATATCGGTAGACCACTATTCTGTGTGTGCAGTATTTTGCATATATGGACATAACAACATGCTATTGTAAAGTGTTCTTGTTAGAATTTCGGGATTGGTAAATCCATGTTAAAATGTAATCTGCAGTTAGCCCTTTGCTGGTGTCAGCACGTTTAGTGATTTGATCTATTTTCTCTGTGCAATCATGACGTTGAAATAGGCTTGCCATGCTTCCTTCAGCTTCAAGCGTGATTTAATAACGTCATGCAGGCTGAAACGACACATTCCAGAAGAAACTATGTACATGTATAGCTTACTATACTCAGGCTGATTCGAATCTATGCTGCTGCTCTTATATCATACGGCTCAAGTATTTCTTTTGTTGTATTTTCAGGGAAGCCTCGAGTGAATCATGAAGGAAAACGACAATACAAATCAGTTAGACAATGGTGGGAACTTGGCGGCTTGGCGGCAATTGAAGGTACGTATACAATACAATACAATACAAAACAATACAGTGTATTGATTTCATACACCTACACGTTTAATTATACATTATATCACATGTAGACATGTAAACTCCTATGTTGAGCCGAACACAGCCTACCGGGTCAGCCATAAGTATCAAAAGTTCTATTTGGGAAACGTTATGCGAAAACCGAAAAAAAAAAACATACGTGTATACATAGTCACAGGCGTCCACATTTTCATTAAAGAAAAATATGGGAAAAACGCACAATAACTCATTAAGATACTACAGATAGTCTCTTTATATGGTCCTTATTCTGTAATAATTATGACCGCAATGTTATCGTATGGGAACATTTGGGGAATCCTACACAGGACCATGTTACTATGAATAGCCTCTCTACATGTATATGGTATTATATAAAAAGTAATTATTATTATACTATATGAACCATACAGATGCTATTTATAGTAACACGGTTCTTGGAGGGATTCCCTAAAATGTTCTCATTCGAAATCATTACGGTCATAATATAGAGATACTACGTGTAGTATCTTAACGAGGTAGTGTGTGTTATTTTAATTGCTCTCAAATGAAAACTCGAACACCTGTGGTATTGTCAGCTTTTAGGACATACTCGTTCTCGAGGAGCTCCAGGTCGCTTGTATCACTAGATGGCGAACAGGGAAGATCCTGATGCTTATTTGGATCTTTCCTTGTCACAAAACTCTAAAGGTCGGTGGTCGTGTGACGTGGCCTTTTTCCAGGTCGATTGATTGATTTTGATTGATTTCCAGGATTGACCACAGAAGTTCAGTCCTTAGATGGTGTACACACCATACTGTGTGTGGATATATCAGAGAGCATGGTCGATGCTTGGTCACAGGTTCAAACCTTCGTCCATGAGTATTTAGACGGTGAGTATACGCATGTTTAAACATTTTGGGAGAATGAGAACAGGGTCAAAACGATCAATTAGACTTTTCCAACAATATGTTATTTTAAGCTCGTCTTTTTTTTTTGGCGTCGTCGTCATCTGCGTCGTCTGTGTCGACTGCGTCATCACAAAATGTTAACCTTACCTCATTACTCAACATTTTGAAATGAAGCTTGGTACACATGTTCATAGGAACAATACGCATATGTATATACTAAGTTACATAACTATGGCTTTCATAATTATTAAGTTATGTCCCTTTTTCGACTTAGCAAAAAACAGACGATCGTTGGCGTTCGCTATCGGCGCTCTTATTTTAAGAATATGACACTTCTATTAATTCAGATTTTAAATTGTTGTCCACAGTTTCCTCCTTAGCAGAGGACTCTAATATATGAGCCGTTCCACGTGAAACCCAACATTACGGATAATGTATCCACCCAGATATATAGGGGAATAGAGGCATAGATTAATGATTCCCCGAACAGAAAGTCCATTGGAGGCGAAACGTATCTGTGCGAGTTAGCCTGCGCGGCATGCTAAGGCTGATCCGGGTCTATACATTTCGCAGAGTCCACATTGTTGGTTTTCTCGTGGAACGGCTCATATGTATTTATTATTAATAATAGCGGTTTGTTTTCAATACAAAATATGGAAAATGTATAAAATAGGTTTTGTCTGATCAAGATCTACAGTGTTCACATATTACTTACATAAGCTTGTTAACTTATGTAGATTCTGATAAGACTGAGCATATGGACATGTTGATCTGAACCTTTACTGTACAGAAATGCCAACCTGTACCTTTTCCCAATGGACAGGCCACAGGTGTCCGAGTCTTTATTTGATAGAACATTGGGAACAAACACACACACTACCTCGTTAAGATACTACAAATAGTCTCTCTATAATGTCCATATGCTATAATAATATCTGTATGAGAACATTTGGGCAATCCCACCCAGGATCCTGTTACTAAAACTAGCCTTTATATGGTTCATATAATATAATAATAATGGGTTTTTTATCAGATGACAATGCTTGTATCAGATCTAATATACCGATTACGTATTTCTTTATATGTAATATGTGTAATTAACATGACCGAATCACTATTTTTCTATTCAACCGCGAATGTTTACAAAATGGTTGAGAACGTGTATCCGGTAAAAACAAACTACACGATATGTGGACGGGACTATTTTCTGACCGCGAAAACCCGATTTTCTTTTTGTGTTTCGTCATGTGATAAAAAGAATCCGACATTCGTTATCATTTCATAAAGTTTTATTAAACTCGTCCAAAGCTCGCTTAATAACAAATTTCTTGAACTCGTTTAATAAAACTTTATATGAAATGACAACTCATGTCAGATCCTATACTTATTAATACCATATATAGATGCTATCTATAGTGTAACACGGTCCTGTGTGGGTTTCCCCGGTTTTTCTCATACGATTACATTACGGTCATTATTATTTCAGCATAGGATCAAATAGAGAGTCTATTTGTATTATATTTACAACGTACTGTGTTTTTCCCACCAGTTTTGTTTTCAAATGAAAATTCGGACGCCTGTGGACAGGATGTGATTAATAAAGGATGAAGAATGGGAAATTTAACACAACGATTTCCACTTTGGTGCATTACAATCAGCAAAAATATAGATCCGTCTTAGCTTCAGCTCAGCCTAATTATGATCTTTCCTGCTTGCCACTTACTTGGAAGCCTCTGATATGACAAGACCTAAGGATACACCTGAATTATTTCACAAAATTGTGGAATCTAATTTATTAGCTCACATGCTTTTGGCCAGCTGTTTTGTGATAACTTATAATCTGAACGTCCAGTTGAATCAGGTGTGTGAAGTTAGCACGTAGATCGTACCATAACCATTGAATTTCTACTTTAAAACACTTGGTCAGATTTACAAAAGGATTCCTTAGGTTGACCCCTTCGAAATGTTATTCAAAGAATTGAAGTCCTTGCAGGAATCTGATTATCATGGCTATGGAAGGAAAATATTTTTGACCAACATTAATGGTCTGTTTTGAATAATGTGGTACACATGTTTTGGTCATATGTAATTTTAAATTATAGATTCGTGTTTCTCATAACTCTCGAACGATATTTCAGTTTAATCACGGGTTCTGTTCTCCTAAAATGTATTTCTTGACTTGTATGAACCTTTCATTCATACTCCAAACGGCTACCGTCCGACATATACTATTCAGCCCAGCGATGGTAGAAGAATGACTCTAATTACAATGTATCTTGCCAATCATCGGACAGATGGAATGGCCGAGACCAGGTTCGAACTCACGAACACTTGATTGATGACCCTTGTCGTTATCGACTGAGCTAACGCCGTTGGATGGACAACTAGAAGCACAGACCAGTATGCTTCAATCTCATGTAGCATTATTTGAATCCCATTATATGAACTCCGACCTGCTGGCCTTTGCGATCTGCTAATAGCCAGAGTTTGATATAATATGTTCGCCACCTGGTCGTGCAAGCATATAAAGAAATAGTATGACCAGCAGCCGGCTATACAAGTATTCAATTAGGTTGTTGTTGTTAACTAAGGTCTTTTTTTTTGTGGCGTTGATCATCAGACACCAAGACGGGGAATGTTATACGACCCGTTTGGCCTGATGCGATTCGTAATGAGTCTTTCTTTTTCGTTGTCTACCATGCTTATAAAAAGTTTTTGTCTTGCAAGCAAGGAAGTCAAGGTGTATTTTCTAAAATTCCTTATTCATTTTGCCAGGGCTTGAAAAGTTGGTATCAGAAGAGAATTTCAGCGAAGAGAACGTCGCATTGGTTACCTTTGGACACGAGACAAAATTACATGTTAGGTCAACAAAGGAGCTGTCAAAAATTCGCAACGCCTTTGGTAAGTTACGAGTGTGTATTATTACACACTTTGATTTCGTTTACATAGACAAGGGTTGCCATTCAATAGTATACTGATATGCGTTGTCGTGTATATACAATTGGAATATCAACCGTAAACTACCAATCCGCATGTTTCCTGGAATAGCACATCGTACACTAAGCGTTGCGCAAAGGGCATAAGGTTTTTAGAAATATGATACCGATATTAAAATATAGAACAATGGTAAATCCTTCCATACCGGTAACTAAACAATGACATTTCTTAAACTTAAGTCGTACCTAGCGAAATAGAGTCATGTCACACATGCGATTAGGCTTCATTGCGCATGCACAGTATCACCAGAACCTTTGTTGTTCGCCTGTTTGTCATATATTGACCTAGATTCATAGAATTGTAGTTCTTCCGGTTTCACGTCAATCATTAAATTATGTAAACCCACCGGAGTCAATATGACACCAAATCACCAGGAGCGGGTCATAAACAGGGAGTGGGGTCTACTACGGTGCTATATTTAGTTATTTTATTAAACTGATGATGCCGTTAACATTTGACTTGTTATTGCAGAGTCCATTACGCTAGGGGGACCAACTCCAATGTTCGGCGGAATTCTGATGGCTGTGAGTGCGGCAGAATCTAACTCAAGTAAGTTTAGGCCGGCGTTAGTTATGTAGTTATGTTTCGTGAATAAATGGAAAGTTTACCGTCTAATGAACGCACCCCAGTTTTACTTTGCTCAAAAAGTGATTATTTTGACACCTTATAATACACAGGAACACAATTTTAAAATTTCTTCCGGCATGTTTTATTCTGTGTATACATAAATACATGTATCAAACAATGACAAAAATGTTGACTCTTTCGGTTTTACTTGTCTGTATAAATGCATTATTGACGATTGTTCTTTGTACTTGCATACTGTCTTTTAAAAGTAAGTGACGTCAACATTTCTAGGGGAAATAGTCCAAATCTATGCGATTTCACACATGACTCAGTGCGAATTTTAGTAGGGTTGTACCTTCTAGTCTTCGACCTTCTTCAAAGAAGAAGTCGCATATCGTATTAGAATAAACATTTTTATATTTGAATGAAATTTATCCATTTAAAGGTTGCCTTTCAAAGTTTTAACACATGCGTAGGTGTACAGATCGCTGTGGTATGTCTGAAAAATTGATAATGGCTTTAAGCCCCAATCAATCAATCAGTTAATCAATCGATATACTTTCAGAAACCTGCTATGTCAATGGAGCAGAGATACACAAAAGAATAGTTCTGATAAGTGATGGTCATTCCACTGAGGCGGAACTGTCCTCTGGACCTGACGTGACTGACATGTCTAAACTGGACGCGGTCAGTTGTATAAATAACCTTCAATGTGCTTTTTACTGTCTCGTTTTGATGCATCTGTAGCATAGCAGAAGTCTTTTGAAACCATTGTGGCAAAGAAAGAAATTGCTCATGATGAGCAATTTCAACTTCTTTTCAGTATGTTATCAACTCTCTTCATTAAATATAATTACATTTACAGATAATTTCCATATTACTGCCAAATGTTTTCAAAATCATCTGATGTAGATTTGATGTATTTGGGTCGAGAAATGTATCACCATATCTTTCAAGTACATTTGAACACTTGCTGGTTAACAGTTTATATGGCGTATATGCATGAGTTGATGTTGAAGGCGTAAAACACCAAACAATTAATCAATAAATCAACAATATGTAGGCCGCATAGGGTGATTGAGGGGTACTACGGCATCTGCGTAAAGTGAAGACAGAGCTTAGCATGTCAATACGTACACTGTATTGTTGCTATATATAGCTTGAATCCCGATGTAAAGTTCTTCTGACCAAACTAAATGAGTCAAATTGAGCCTTAGTAGCCTATACATGTTTCTGCGTAATGTAAAGGCTGAATCGAACCTTGGCATCCACAAAGTATGTCTCACCAGAGCCTTCAGTGTCCATTTACATATGTTTTGATCATATAATATGCTGCTATCTCTTTCACTGCCAAATTTCACAAAGTCGACTCTTACCATGTTGAGATTTGGACCACTACATTTTTCGTCTAACAAGAAATTTGGTGAAATTTAATCTCTAAGTGGCAAACAATGCATATTTCAGGAGAGACAGCAAGTTATGAGATGTCTCATCTGAATCTGCATCTTTAGCAAAGCCTTGCACCTCTAGTTTTACTACACTTTACCTGTATATTATTATTTTTACGGAGCGTAAAAAAAAAAAAAATCCAGAAAGCGGCTCTTATCAATATGAATGCATTAATTATCAGTGGTACCTGTGTACCACTCGTGGGAACACAACAATATGGTCTTTGTTCACAAGTGGTCTTTAATGTCAGTGTCATATATGCAGAAAGTGAGTATTTGGGAAACTAAAAGTGCCGTTGCTATAGACAGTGGTTTGCTATTCCAAATTGGTCTTTAGCACAGGTTTGACTGTATATGTCAAACTTCCTCATAAACTATTTATTCACAATGTTTCGGCCATTTGGCCTTCATCAGGTTGAATGTATCCAATGTCAAGCAATAAGTATATACAAATATTTGTTTTTGCTTTCTTTTTTAGACTGTTGCACTAATAGTGGATATTTTAGAAAAGTTTCCTCAGTCAGGAAAGGAACTGATATGTGTGCCAGTTGGGAATGCAAATACGGTAAAGTTGAGCGGACTCAAAATTTATATTTTTAACTTTATAACAGATTCATGTAGATTGAATATTTGACTCGCCAGTGTGGGGCTTGATACGAATCTCTGCACATTGTGGGGTCAAGGAAGACGTTACGGTTGCAGTCATAATGACCTTCAGTAATCCTTCACGCGTACGGAATTCTTTCAACATGCTTACACTATCACAAGCTGCTATAACCGAATGTCTACGTAAACAGTTTATTTTCTTACCCCCGAAACCGTTATGTAAAGATCCGTATCAAGCTCCGTCATGCTACGTCAAACAATACAGTTTATTGGTCTGTCATGGTCGTCACTGAAATTTAACCGTTAGATTGAGGTTACAGAATTATCCTATATCACCATTTATTACACCTTTCGTTTGGTCATTGCATTGTGTAAACAGTTGGTCTTTATGTGACTTTTAGAAAATATGTCTGTTTTTAGAAGAAAAAACAATCATTTTTTTATTTGAGCTTTACTGAAGGGTCGGTTTAAACTTGGCATACTTTGTTAATTTCTCTTTGGCTAATTTGCCTGAGCGCCAAGAAAAGGTAATAGAAATATGCAGTTTGTTTACGATTATGCCAATTGTATCGCACAAAACTTGAACATTCCACGATTCTAATATATTATTAAGCTCGAACTATTTGAAACAGGGATAGTTAATGAAAAGGTCACTTCAACTTTTAGTTATCGGGAGGCCATTGTACCTACTTCTACTTTACCATTGTTTATTTTTCTCCATTTAGGATTTGATTGACACAATGCAGACATGTGCATGCGGCAGACGGTTATCATACACAGAGGGGACAAAGCTGGCTCGAAGGTTTTATCTAACCGTATGTGTTGTTCAAACAAATAATAGAGACGTCCCGCGAGAAAGCAACATTATGGCCTCTGCATATATATATATGTAATAGAGTATTTATCCGAAAACAGAAAATCCACTGAAGGCGAAACGTGTCTATGCGTAATGCATCTACACAGATCAGCCTGCGCAGTCCGCGCAAGCTAATCCGGGCCGACAAATTCCGTCTCAGTGGGATAGAGATATATACATGTAGTAATAATTCCTGAAAAAGAAAATCAACAGTAGACGAAAAGTGTCTATCCGGGTAAACCTGCGCTGCATGCTTAGGCTGAACAGGATCGACACTTTACTTAGAATCCACAATGTTGGTTTTCACGTGGAACGGATCATATCTTTTCAAGATAGAACAGAGTATAATTAAATCTACTTCGTTCCTTTGCAAAATTAATGTTTATGAACATATCATACTTATATTAAACTATTAAGTATGTTTAACTTTAATTTGTTGGTATTGCGATTCTTGCTTTCTTGCTATTTAATCCATGACATCATCATTATCATCATTATCATCATCATCATAGTTCGTATTTTCAAGAACAGTTTCTCAAGTCAATATCTTTCTCTAGAAGTGATTTGGATATTCATTTATGAAATGTTCATAATTCAATATTTGAGCCGTTCCACGAGAAAACAAACATTATTGACTCTGCGTTATGAAATCCGCGCAGGCTTATCCTGGCCGACAAACTCCGTCTCAGTGGGATAGAGATATATACATGTAGAAATAATTCCTGAAACAGAAAATCCACAGTATGCGAAAAAGTGTATATCCGTGTAAACCTGCGCTGCATGCTTAGGCTGATCCGGAACGATACTTTACGTAAAATCCACAATGTTGTTTTTCACGTGGAACGGCTCATTTTATATTTTCAGAACAAATCCCAAATAAGGTTGGCAGGTATTGGCGGGATTGGTGGTCTAAGTGGCATGCTAAGTCTCGGTGGTTTATCGGCATCCGGGATTGATTTGTCAGAGATGGGCGGCATGGAGGGACTGTCCGGCATTCAGGTGAATGATATCCGTCTCTGTCACAGACAACGTTTGTTGCCTTAGCAGCAATGTCTTCTGAAAACATGAGTGGAAAATGATAAAAATGTCTCGTTATGAGAAAAAATTGTCTTTCAGAAAGCATACGAATCGGTTCTTGGGGAATAAAGGTAGTTAAACCATACCCTTATACGCCCAACTTTAAGTTAATCAATACATGCTTAGCCTACTATATTTACTTAACTTACTGTACTACAAGTGCCTTTAAAGACATTTTCCGATCAATCTACACCAAGACCAACCTTCACGTTCCTGTGAAGTCTAAAATGAGTTTTACCGTTTTCGCTACTCGTTTTAAACTCGTCTGTTTTTCTCAGAAAAAAAAATCGGGCTTTTTTTATACCCTTGGTGTCGTCGTCAAAAAACTTGAACATTACTTAAACTCAATAGCCGTTCAATATCTTCAGACGCAAGTATATACCAAGTAACTTAGCTCTAGCTGTAATTATTATTCAGTCATTCCCCTCTTTCGACTTAGATAGATAAAAGCACTGCAGTGCTGACGGCCTGGGGGATGCTGGAAGGTTGGATTTTTCGACGCACGGGCCATACGGCCCTGGTTAATCCGCCACTGTATATGTCACTGTATATGGGGAGGGGGAGTCGGGCACGGGCCCTATGGGCCGCCGCTTAATCAGCCAATACATTTGACACGCTTTTTCTTTGTTTACCATTAATCTTTCGTCGCACGCACGTAGAGAGCGGCCGTTACTCCCGCCGTCTCTCCGCGCTGCTGGCGGGGAAGTGCTCGCCCCGAGTCTGTAGGCAGCACTCTTGCGTATGGCTGGGGGAAATGTGCGCTGGGGTAATACGGCTGTCCCCTGCGTGCCAGCCCGAAGAGAGTGGCCGTTACTCCCGCCGTCTACCCGCGCTGCTGACGGGGAAGTGCTCGCCTCGAGTCTGTAGGCAGCACTCTGCGTACGGCTGGGGGAAATGTGCGCTGGGCCCTAAGGCCCCCCGGGTAATCCGCCACTGCATATTTCACGTCACTTCTTTCTTTTTTCCGTTCCTCTTCGCGAATGTTAATAATGTTAACAAGCGTCCATATTTGATTTCTAAATTTCTAAAGCATTTCTTAAACTAAGTTTTTCACTGATGTTCCAACAACATTAAAATGATATTTATGGGGCAGATCCTAACCGTTTAAATGCTGTTCTGTTGAATCAATGATAAACTATTTTTCTCGCGCAGTTTCTCATGCGTTGTTTGGTGCCAACAGCAATTGGCAGGCTGCCAACTCCGAAACAAACGGTATTACTACTATGACCAGGGGCTAAAACCCCAGACCAAAAATGGACAAGCGTTGGCGTTCGCCCCGCGGTGCTCCGGTTTAATCTCGACCAAAGACTACTTCATTGTAATAAGAACGTGGCAAATAATTTGATTTATTTTGTCAATTTAGAAACAGGATTCTATGACAAGGTCTAAAGTAATAGCACAGTTTGACATAATAAAGACATAGACGGCAAAACGCCGTATTCAGTTCTAACATTGACGGCAAAACGCCGTATTCAGTTCTCACATTGACGGGAAATCGCCATATACATTATTTACATTGACCGCAAAACGCCGTAAATATTTCTAACATTGACGGCAAAACGACGTATTCAGTTCTCACATTGACGGGAAATCGCCGTATACATTATTTACATTGACCGCAAAACGCCGTAAATATTTATAACATTGACGGCAAAACGCCATTTACATGCTTACTAAGACGGCAAAACGAAGTATACATTGCTAACATTGATGGCAAAACGTCATGAGTTTCTAACTTTGACGGCAAAACGAAGTAGAATAATAATAATAATAAAGGCTTTATTTAGAGAGGCCCTCATTTGACATAGTACATGTATGCAAGTCAATCTTTCATGAGAGCCTCAAACATAAAGAAAATGAAACGAAACATGAACACACGTGTGTTACATATGAACAACTCAATGTTACAAAATATACATGCATATATAAATATGGACTTAAAATTGAGATGTCTATTACTGTATCGTAGAACAGCCACAGATCCAAATATTGTGCCTAGTTTCATGAAATACAATTGTACTACAGTTATCATCGAATTAAGATTGGTTTATCCAACGTAAATATTGGGACTTGAAATGCTGAATAGACGTTGAGTTTTGAATATATGAAGGAAAGGAATTCCAAACTGATTAACCGGAAAATATAAATGTATTTCGATATATTTCCAAATTAGCTTTTGGTGTATACAACTGAAATGAAGTGGATGAACGTAAGAGTCTTGCATGAATATCAGATGTAAAAGTAAATGATGTCCTTCGGTAACCAGTGGCATTTCCTCGTAATGTTTTAAACATTTGAATGGCTTTCTGATAAATAACTCGTTCGGGAAATGTCATCCATTTAAGTTCAGCAAACATTAAAGATGAAGGGGTTGTAAAATCATAATCAAGGATTACCCTGGCAGCCCTTTTCTGAAGTTTCACTAGTTTGTTTTCAAGTTTATTTGTGCAATTTCCCCAGATAACACAACACAAATCAAAATGTGAAAGTATGTATGCATTGTAAAGACGTTTACATCGACGGCAATACAGAGTATACATTGCTAACATTGACAGAAAAAAAAAATGTCGTATGAATTTCTTACATTGACTGCAAAACGCTGTACACTTTTTTTGAACATTGACGGCAAAATGTCGTATGAATTTCTCACATTGACTGAAAATGGCCGTACACTTTTCGAACATTGACGCCAAATGTCGCATGAATTTCTAACATTGACAGCAAAACACAGTACTTTTTTTGAAAATTTACGTCAAAATGTCGTACGATTTTCTAATATTGACTGCAAAACGCCGTACACTTTTCGAACACTGACGATAAAATGTCGTATGAATTTCTAACATTGATTGCAAAACGCCGTACACTTTTCGAACACTGACTTCTGACATTGACTGTAAAACGCCGTACACTTTTCGAACATTGACGGCAAAACACCTTTATATATCTTACATCAGTCTGGATGAGCCCCCGAATTGAAATTTGAGACATGTCTTGTTGTACTAAACTAAGGGCCAGCTTTGCATGTTTTACACTGAATTTATGGAATGGTTGTTGTACACTCGATTTAACACCAGTTCAGTTGTTTTACATAAGACTAGTCTAGGGTCCAGGCCGTGTTGTTTTTCTGGACTCGAGTGCTTATCGTGTTTACTCAAGTTACGGTCATTTTGTTGTTCTAAACTCATTGTAAGGTAAATTCAGTCTTGTCAGTTTTGTTGTTTTACAGCCAAGTTTAGGCCAATCGGGTTGTTCTACACAGCGTTTACCGAAATATATCGACTGCATATACAACTGATTTAAGGTCATTCAAATCGTTCTACACTGCGCATACGACTGTGACGACGACCTATCGAAATATTCTACACTCAATGTAAGGTCATTCAGATCGTTATACACTGCGTATACAAGAGAAAGTTGATGCAACGCATCAATGTCGCCGGAAATCGATACTGCAGTTATGCACTAACATTATAGTAGTTGAATAAAAAGTTATCAACTGAGGGGCATATTGGAACATCAGGGATGGGGTCAAGTGAAAATGTATCCTAACTTGCATTGTTTTGTCAACGAAGTGAATGATAATTGAAGCCTTTCATTGTTTATGATCAATCTCCATTCCAAAGTAGGTTGACCATACACACAACCAACTAATTATTGATCATAAAAAGTAATGGAAATGAGAAATCTTGCCAATCATTAGTCTTAGTATGTATACAGTGCTTTCATTAAGGAATAATTATAAGATTTGTGAATCCCACATACACTTTTCAAGATGTTTGTCAGAATATTTGAATTTTATTATTTTTCAATGAAACCACAAAACAGACAATGTAGGATTTGCATGCAATAGCACGTCATTTTACCTTTCCTCTATTAAAGTCAACAGTGGACACCTTTGCAACAATCTACTTTTAAAACAATGAGATAATGGTTAAATCGCTGAAGACATGAGTTTTCTCTTTTATCAAAATGATATTAGCTTCGCATCCTAATCATAGCATACTTTAACAAATGTTGAAATGTAGTCCAATATTTAAAAACTAGACCACCTTCGAAATATAATATCAACTAAACAGTTAAATCTCATTAAAATTTTGGATAATTTAAACTTAATTTCGAACATAAACTGAGCCCTACAATATGTTAATTTATTTTAATAATTTCCTTCCTTTTTTATAATGAAAATAACAAACTACTCATGTTTTAAAATTATATTATGATGAGCGCCCTTGTGTCAATGATGCATAACAATATGCAGATCGGAAGCAATATGCCTTTAGGGAATTAAATGACACATTTAAAATTGTCAAGGATGAAATAATTTTGTACGAAAGACCCCGATTCTTTTTTATTCGCAGAGGTGTCAATCTTGAAACTCTCTTCATAGGCAGAGAGTGTTCGTTCAAAGTAATTTTTCTATTCAAACCAGTTTATCTCGGTTTGTTCTTTTCTTCATTTGTTTCGAACCAAATAAATATTTTAAATCACCTATGATTTACTATTTGTAAGTGAGTGCAAAGAGTGGCTCTCTGCAAAGGAGATTGATCTACGCAGTTGGTATTCGCGAGTCACGCGATCAACAGTTTTAGCTTAGAAACAGTTCATATTTTAGGTATACATGGATAAACATTATAAAATGCCTTCTTCACAAATCAAGACATCTCTTTGAACATGAAAATAACATTCAGTAAGAGAATATTCGACGTCATTTTCATCTCGACAGTCTGCTGCAAGCAGGTGCGCGTATGTAAATAAATTAGACTGTGCGACGTATAGGTTTGTAGTTATCACCTCTTGATTACATGTAGTATATAGCGTAAAATAAAGTATACCAGTCTAGCTAATAGGGACTGTTTTGTCTTCGTAAATAAAACAAAAAAACATAAAAGCGAGTCAAAATAAAGAAACTGAAAATACCTAAAACATCGGAATATTTATTTCATTTTAGATGTGTCATTACTTAGTGTTTTTAAACAAACACAATTGTAATATGTTCAAGACATCTAAATGTGTTTCTTTCTAATAATAATCCCCCCTCCCATGTCATTTCCGAAAACCTATTAAAAATAGAAGTCGCGGGCTTCTGCCCGGCGACTAATGACCTATCGAAATATTCTACACTCAATTTAAGGTCATTGAGATAGTTCTACACTGCGTATACGACCTTTCGAAATATTCTACACTGCGTATACGACCTTTCGAAATATTCTACACTGTGTATATGACCTATCGAAATATTCTACACTCAATTTAAGGTCATTGAGATCGTTCAACACTGCGTATACGACCTATTGACATATTTCACACTCAAGTTAGGTCATTTAGATCGTTATTCACTGCGTATACGACCTATCGAAATATTCTACGATGCGTAAACGACCTATCGAAATATTCTACACTCAATTAAAGGTCATTGAGATCGTTATACACTGCGTATACGATCTATCGAAATATTCTACATTCTATTTAAGGTCATTCAGATCTTTATCCATGCGTATACGACCTATCGAAATATTCTAAACTCATTTAAGGTCATTGAGATTGTTTTACACTGCGTATACGACAAATCGAAAAATATCCACACTGTGTATGCGACCTATCGAATTATTCTACACTCAATTGTTCTTGAAAAATATTTACTCACAGTCAATTTTAAGAGTATTCACGTTTTTGTTGTTAACAATTACAGGCACAATTACAGGCACATTTACAGGCGCAAGTATCGCAATTACAGGAATTACAAGGTTCAACTGGTATTTCTAGTGAGTCAACCAGCACAGACATTACCGGACTGTCAAAGGAAGATCAAGTGAGTAAAACGCATTATGTGTACAACTGTAACAGACTTGATAACATTCGCGACATACAACGAAATGTTTAAAATACAATGCCGAGACCCGGTAGCTCAATCATTAGCAACGCGGGCTGTCAATTTCAAGGGTTGTGAGTTCGAACCCTATCTGGGCCAACAATCTTTCCGACGTTTAACAAGAGTAATTCGTCTTCAACCAATCGGCTAACAGTCCACATGGAAAAGCAGCCATTTGTTTGGAAAGTATGCTGTATGGGAACTTGGTAAGGGTTAGCCAGGGAACACATGAGTATATGAACAGACCGCCATGATATGACTGAACACTTATTAAAAACGACGTTTAAACCCCAATCAATCATAACATATACAACGACATTATAAACTGACCTTTGTTCAATGATGTATATACTTGTATCACATAAAGCCCTCTCTAAGAGTGTCAAAATCCCATTACATTAATATCATATGACACTACTAATTTGGTTTCCAGTCTTAGGCTCAATTCTTTGTTCCAACGTGGAAACCAAACTATGAAAATGGCGTAACGTCAGCGGTTTGACGTTATAATGTTCGTCACTTTGACGCAAACAACGTCAAATTGTATGTTCATTTTTTCGAAATACGCATCATAACTCATTTTATGTGAGACATAGAATATCTCATTCGTGTTTATTTATTATCACTTTTTAATAAACTCGTTAACTAAGCTGAATATGACGATCGCCAAGGCTCGCGGCATATCATCTTAGTAAACTCATTATTAAAAGTGATACAAAATAAGTACTCATGAAATACATGTATGTCACTGACACTAATTGGTAATTCATCCCACCATGTGTGATTTTGAATAACAAATCAAAATTAAAATTGAAATACATGTAAATCACAATATGTCATTCATTTACGCTTGCAATAGGACCACATTAAGGAAATAGTAGAGGATCACAAAGAACTCACCCTTGAATCGCTCAAAAGAAAAATAACAGTAAGATCCGATATGCAATATGTCGAAAGTAACAGCAAGACCCTTCCTAAAATCGGGTCTCGGGTCCGGAGAGGCCCAGATTGGAAATGGCGAAACCAAGATGGTGAGGGACCGGGCACTGTTATTGGGCATCGTGAACAAGGTAAAATTTGTTACGGTTATTTTCTGTATACAACTAATTTTAAGTGGTTAGGTTTTCCAGTAAGTTGAACTGATTGATTGATTGTTTGGTACTTTACGCCAACAGTTTATACCTCTACTAAAGGCCAGAAGAGCTTATGCCATGGCGTTGTGACCGTCGTCCATGCGTGCGGGCGTGCGTGCGTCCGTATACAATTACTTGTGAACGCGATAAAGTATCTCAATCAAACTTATACAGCAGTGAGATATCCACGAGAGCTCGAAAACCAGCCAGATCCGTCAATGCAAGACTGGATTATGGCCATTGAAATTGTTAAAATTGCTATAATAGAGCTTGTGAACACAATAGAGGCTCCATTTACTATCTGAAATTCATCAAACTTAGATAGTAGTTAAATATTGATAAAAGCTCGGTTCCTTCCGAAAACCAGCCAAATCCGCTCATGCATGACTGGATTATTGCCCTTGAAATTGTTAAAGTTGCTATAATACAGCTTGTGAACACAATAGAGCATCCATTTACTATCCGATCTTCATTAAACTTAGATAGTAGTTAAATATTGATGAGAGCTCGGTTCCTTTCGAAAACCAGCCAGATCCGCCTAAATATGACTGAATTACGGCCCTTGAAATTGTCAAAATTCCTTTGTTGCCCTTACATACATGTTCTGGATTGAAAATGACCAAAGAACCATGCCAGTGGAGCATAGACTATCATGGGCCTCTTGTTCATTTATATCGCTGCGTTTCCTGGGTAAGTTACTAGTACTATTGATCCGTTTATCCTGACAACAGCCAGTCAATCGTAATGCTAACCCCGCCACCATGAACGCCAAGACATGACCGATAGGTTAGTGTGCACTATATATCGGTTTCTGTTAATCGGCCTAGTTATGAATTCAGTATGTGACAGTTCAATTTACACGGACTATATACGTATAAACCCATTTCCTCATATAGACGCTTTCTGATGCCTCTGCAACAAACGGCTTTTTGAAAACATAGTGACAAAAGATAAAATTGCTCAAATCGAGCAATTTCTCCTTTAGCCACAATGTTTTCCTCTTTTAATCATAGGTTATCGATTCAATTATAGAGATTTTCTTTTTGTTGACAAATGTTCAAAGTCGTCTGCTGCAGAATTGTCGTATGTGGGAAAGGGTTAAGAACATCGGGTATTTGCAACTGTGCGTCCCGGGTTCGATCCCCAGTCGCTAAGCGACGGTCATTGTGACGTGCCCTTGGACAAGGCACATTTCCTAGACTTGTACTGGTGTGTTTACCCACGGATCATGAATAAGTCAACTGTCGCCGTGATATAACTAAAATTAATGTTGAAAATGGCGAAAAACCCAAATTAAATTAAATAAACGAATCTGAAGGAGGATACTAGTTGACTATAAACGAGCCGTAAGAAAAGGTGCAACTTGGCATTTCTGAACAGTGTAGGTTCATAGAAACCTGTGAACAAAATTGTACACAAGTTAATAGAGGATTCTTACATGCTTATGTCAGTAATATTTGAAAAGTTCATATCTGTGTCAACACTTTTCACAAAAGTCATCTAGTACAATTTTCAATACCACGGCAAAACCATTATATTTGATAAAGTGAACTGTATATCCAAGCCATCCCTGTTTGGAGCTATTCCATTTATGTGAACTGATGGATAATCGATTACAAGTAATTGATGCCTTTCTAATACAGTACAATACAAATATGTTATTGCGTTAAACACTCAATATACTTATAGCAAAACATACAAACAATAATTAAGGAACACCGATCAAAATAGTTTAATGATTGCTGGCAAAAACCCATTTACTTGGTAAAGCAATAGGTCAAAACTCGTGATATATATCGAGCGTTAAAAAAACCAAAGGTTTTTGGAAAATGGGAAATCATCAAAAACTTTACTTAGCGTTGTTGACTCCTCAGGACACATTGATATGAGCTGTACCGCGAGAAAACTAACATTATGGCCTCTGCGTAATGTATCGCAGGCTAATCTGGGCCGATACATTACGTCTCAGTGGGATATAGGTATTGATTAATGGTTCCTGAAAAAGAAATTCCACAGGAGGCAAAAAATGTCGATCCGGGTAAGCCTGCGCAGCATGTTTAGCCTGAACCGAGTCGATACTTTAAGAAGATTCCACAATGTTTTTTTTTTTTCGCGAGACGGCTCATATATGGAAGCGTTTAATCTACGTGAATGTTATCAAAACTGTATTATTGTACAGATGGCAAGGTCTGGGTACACTGGGATGCCGATGACAACACAAACGTCTATGACTATGGCGGTTCAATGCAGTATGATGTGTTATTGGTAGACGAACCAAGGCTCTTTGGGGGGAATGACATATTAAATGTGGGATGCGTCGTCAAACCAGGTAAATGTGATTGTTTTTATATGTAAATGAACCAAAGATCTTCAGGGGTGAAGGATAACTTAAGTGATTGAGGTATCTTCAAAGCATGTTAATATAGTAGGCAGAAGAACCAAATAACGTATTGTAAAATGATAAATTAAAGGTTAGATGTGTCGTCAAACCAGGTACATATAATTGTAGTTATTGGTAGATCAACCGAGAGACTTTGGGAATAATGATAAATTGATGGTTGGTGCGTCGTCAGTGAATCCATATTTTTGTTTTCAAAGTCGTTTGTAGGAAATTATTTAGTACTAATGGAAATTCGCTGTTTGGATTTCTGACCAAAATAGTGGGGGAGTCAGGACCGTTCATACTGATCTCATAATGAGAATCTTGGCTATGTTTTAATTTGGATATGAATATTTAAAAATTGATTAAAAAAGCAAAGGTGAAGTTCTGATTAATAATCAGTAGAATTACCCGTAACAATTAAACGTTTAGTTATCTGTGCAATTCAAATTTGAAAAGTAGTCTAACGTAGCTCATGAATAGTCTTTAATAAAGATTACAGTATTTGGAAGAGTATAAGAAAGTGTAAAGTAATTTGGTTAACCATTTGACTACAGGAACTAGTTTTGTGCCACCAGTATAGAGCCTATGCACCCGCACGGCCTAACCAGGCTCTATACTTTTTTCTGCTAATGCAACCATTTTATTTCTATTCCGGCCTAGTATTGGATAAAGACATTTCTATATTCAAACTTTGAGCGGACAAGTCCATTTTAAATATTCGACATTGAAAGGGTTAACCTCTCTTTATTTTTATGTTGGACAGGTGATAACTGGAGATTTGACTTTCGATGTGTTCAACGGAATGAAGAAGGAGTCGTGATAAGGTTGTTAAAAAGCAAAGTGCAGGTAAACTATAAATGAGCGGCATCCAGCGGAATAGGGTATCATTGCATCTACAAATAGTTAAACCTTTACCTACATGCAGATGCTTTCTGGCATCTATGAAGCAGGCGATTTTCTAAATTCAAATAATTGCGGCAAATGAATAAATTGCTCGTGAGGAATGTCTCCATTTGCCACAAAGATTTCAACTCGATTCAATAATTACACTTTCGTTTATAGAGATTTTCCATATTTTGGCCATATCTAAATGCAGTTGCTTTATGGCATCTATGAAGCAGACGGCTTTCTTAATTCAAACTATTGTGACAATTGAATACAATTCTCTAGAGCAATTTCTCCATATGTCACAAAGATTTTAACTCTATTCAATAATTACACTTTTGGCCATGGCGTCTCGAAAGGATAAAACATGGTCACATGGCCAGTACATACGCACATTCTCACCAGAGCCCTTACTTTACACTTGCATGTACTAACGCTTAAGATGCAACCTCTGAGAAACATTAAAGGCCTTATAATGTTATTATAATGTTATAATATATTATTATACCTCACGTGACTTTGTAATGTTAAATTCTCATATACTCATCATGGGCAATTTCTTATTATTATACCTCAATTTCTTTGTCCATATAAAACTCCCATTGACAAAAAGTTGCTATTTTTACTGTCAAGACAAATGTACCACGTGACCATGAGACAGTTTTTGTACTGTCTCTGGGCGGTATGCAAATGTGTTACTGTCTCACGGCCGTATGCAAATTTGTTTACTGGCAGGTAGGATGTTAACGAAACTCATTAAAACTAGACATGTAGAGCGCTCTATGTTGTACTTTTGTGCTATGAAACATTTAACAGATCATAAAATAATTATAATTTTATAATTTATATTTTATTATTTATTATTTTATTATTTTTTGGTATTATAAAATAAATAACAAATTGCTTTGAATTGGACAGTTATATTGTCATCCTTCGGAGAAGTACGGCTCGGGTGACAGTATTCTCCTCAGGCTGACAATATTACTGACAAATTCAAAGAAATGTATTATTTATATACTGTCTCATGCTAACAGTACGTTTTTTACCGGTTAACAGTATACTGTTACATTGCACGCGCGTTAAAATGTTGGTTATAACGTCACCTTTTAGACGCGCGTGCCATGTAACACTATACTGTTAACCGGTATATTTATATGTGTGTTTTACATTGAAGTAGATCTACCCATATTCACCTCCCCTACAAAGGTACAGAATAAATTGAATAAACGTGTAATTTTGTTATGTATAATAAAATAAATATTGGGTAAACAGTATTTTCCTCATGTTGACAATATGTACTGTCACACTGGAAGCCATGCAATATTTATATAATGTTATCACGTTGACCAGATGCAGTCATACCTCCCGTTCGCTTTAATGGGGTTCAAACGTTTTTTTCAACCTAGCAATTATACCACTTAGCTTTTATATTTTGTACATTAAACTGCTTTCATAACATAAAGGGAAGTCTCAATTCCTCTGGAAAATGGGATTTATACTTTAAAATATATATAACTGAAATTCTGTTTGGAAAGAAAAAGCAAATGATCGTGATCAAATTCTTGCATCTCAACAATACTTTTAAATAACCGTCTGCAGCAAAGGTACAAGGTATCGTCTGTTCGGGGGAAGGATTAAAGAAACCTGTAAAAAAGACCAAAAGCAGCAAGGAGACCCATGTACGCTAAGAGAGAGATTAATAACGAGAGTATTTTGTTGCATCAGGGAAAAGGTTAATTTGAACGAGTTGTAGATGTTCCTAGGGGTTTTCCGATTGTCGTAACATACACAGTAGGGTAATACGAACATTCACTGAAAATTCATTGAACATTCACGAAGTTATCCACATTTATGCCGAATGCGTTTAACTGAATGATGTATTCAGAGTCCTCGGTCAATTTATTATTTCAACTTTAAATTTTTACTTTCTGTCTTGGTCCAACACTGGAGATTTATTTGTTTGCAAGTGAAGTGCTCCATTAAGGTTTGCTATTGATTCTCAGGTGAAATGGATCCATGGATATAGGGGAGACTATACATACAGTCCTAATGGGCCATCGGAGTTAAAGATAGCGAAGTGTTCTCTCAGGTATGTTTTACATTTATTATTAAGGAATGAATACGCTTAATAATGAAAGTAAGGGGAAAATGATGAAATGAGAGTTCAAGAAAAAGTAAAAAAGAACGAAAGAACAGAATAAAGAGAGAAAGGAGAATGAACGCATGAGAGTTAGACAGAAAGAAGAGAGTAATGGTTATAAAGTGAACATTATTAAAGAAAGAATAGGCTAAGGAAAAGAAATGGAAATTGAAAGAAAAGACAATAATGAAAAGAACGGTTTACTTTTGGGAAATATCTAAAGATAGTTTTATAAGAATTTCGCTAATGTTAAATCATATTTTTTACTTGCAGCAATCCATCTCAAGTAACAGGATCGACAAAAAATAAAAGGTTAAACAAAAATAAGAATATTCTTCCTTGAAACAATGTACAGTCGAACGAACTACAGAGATCAACAGTTTGTCCAGTTCATGTAACCCAAATCAAAGATACTTGGAATTTTTATCTTTGAAGTCGGAACAAGACCTTGACATTTTAGATTTATTATAAAAGAGTGTGAATTATTATCAATGAGAACTAACTTAACTAGACCAGGAAATATTGTCTATGAGAACTAACTTAGCTAGATAAGGAAATATTGTTTATGAGAACTAACTTAACTAGACCAGGAAATATTGTTAATGAGAACTAACTTAACTAGACCAGGAAATATTGTCTATGAGAACTAACTTAACTAGACCAGGAAATATTGTTTATCAGAAATATAATCAAGGAATTTCTGCTTCATCACTGTAGTCTTTCATTGTAACTTTTATATTTTCTGAAATATCATTACTAAGAACGAATTCGACATGGTCTTTAAATCATACTTATGCCTATGTTATGTTTTCATTTCTGCTGAACACTAGATTATAGATAGTATAGTAACACTTTTAAATCCAGTACAATTATCATTTAATTATTGATCGTTAATGCTTTATTTTTACTCGGTAGACATACCCAGTAAACCAAATTGTGTACATGTTCATTGACTTTCATTTACTGCTTTTCAACATTTACTGCCAAAATAGTTGTGAACTATGTATAACTTACTTTGTTGTCACTATTAGGAATATTTGCAGATGTTTCATCATTTTAAAATATTGATATCCATCTTGAGTTCAGCACCTTTACTGGGATGGTAGCAATGCTATGATCAAAGTACTTCGAACTGTTTTCATGTCAGCTGTATCTAAGCCGTCGTATTGCCGTATGTCTGTCTGTCCATCTGCCCGACACGTTTTGCATTAATTAGTCATAACTATGTTCCTGGATTTTGGGATTCACTAAAGAATTGCAATACTGATATCTAGTCATAAGGAGAATTGAACAGTTCAACATCATAACTACTTTTTCTTGTTCGGAAAGTTGTAACATATTTCTAATTCATCCCATTTAATCTTGGTGCAGTCTGTGACTTTCAGATGTTCAGCACAAAAGAACCGAAGTTCTAAGATGCATAGTATTTGAGTTATGTACTTCCTCACGATTAGACTTGTCATTTTCTAACTAATTTTTCAACTTCCATCAGGCGGCACACGTCCTCCATTGAACGCTCGCGTAAAGTTGATTATATCCTTAAAACATGATGTTTCAAATAGAACATAACAATAGCTTCATTCGACCAGTACATAATCATTGGTTCTTGATCAATAGTTTAATAGCGGTAGGTTACCTTGAAGATTATGGTTGGAAATTGTTCAGCTTTAAAAAACAATTAATTGATTGGTTGTTTTACGCCGCTTACAACAATTTTTCAGTTATATTACGGCGTTTCCTGGGTAAGTAACCGGTACTACTGGTCCATTTATCCTGACACCGGCCTGTCAGTCAGTCGTAATGCGAACCGCACAACCCATAGCGCCAAGGAGGGCATCTATTACTACCATTTTTAAAGGTTTTAGTATGACCCGGCCGGTGAGCGAACCCGCGACCTCCCGCAACCAAGGCGGACTCTCTAGCAATAATCTAACGATTCGGTCTTAAAAAAAAAAAGTATCCATACCATTACTGCAGACAACACATCAAAATCCATATTGTGTTTGGTTAGTTAAGACAGGAAGTGTTAATTGATGTTGTTTTTAGCGTTTTAAACTTGAGACCCATAGCAATGAGACCGTCCCCATTAAGTTCAGTTCAAGGTACATTTTTTTCTCATGCTTTGCTGTTTTTGCTTTTTATTTACGGGTTAAGGAATAAATGTTCATACAATTCTTGCATAATGATGTATTTAGAATTGACATTTAAATGTTCATTAAAAGACAAAGGCATAATCACGTTTTGTTTCCATTCTTTTAATGTGATTTTTCAATTAACAAAATGTACACATTTAGAATCAAACTTCAAAATTAATTTTGTATTAATTTTAAACTTTTACACAAAATTGTTTATCTGTATTGAACAGCTTTTTCAAATCATATCGATTCTTAACTTCTTTCTAGCATATATTTTCTCCACAAGTTATCGAATTCCTAAACCGATCATTTTAACACGCTTTTTTTTATCAGACATTTAGGAAATATATCTCATTTTGAGTGATATACCGGCTCTTATGTCACGATTTTGAGTTCAGGTGTGTAGAAATTAATCACGAAGGCCGAATGGCCTTAGTGATATATTTTTTAATACACCTGAACGACAAATCATGATATAAGAGCCGGTATATCACTCAAAATGAGATCTATTTCCATTCTAGAAACTTTTTTTAACTTAAAGGGATACAACTTAGGCGGAACTATGTTTTGACATGACGTTGCTTTCCTTGATAAAATCACGTATAGGTTATTCTATCTTTACTCCCCATTGTATTTGTTCGGGTTTATCAACTTAAAAAACATCTTGAAATCAGTTTTATTAACAGTCTATTTTATTGAACATTTTATTTTGATTATATCTTTTTCAATTTTCATATACTCATCATGGGCAATTTGTTAATGTCTCATACTAACCGAACGGCGCTTTTGACCGGCTAACAGTATGCATGCCCGTCTAAAATGTTGGTCATGCACGTGCATGTCTTCATTTAAAACATTTACGTCACCGTTATAATTCAACTTTCCAAACGGCATTTACAACAAAAGCTCTCGACTTCATTCATAAAATGTCAAGAACAGCGAAGTAACGCATGCGCACTTAGAAACGGTGTATGAAAAATACCCGGGAGGGAATTTCAACAGTAAAAATTGTTCCGGAAGTTTAGAGTGATATAACGTATGATATATATCACGCTCAAATCCCTCTTTGCGCATAGATCAGATATTGTCAAAAATGTTCAAATTAATCATTCTAACACTATTGACAATATCTGAGCTATGCGCAAACACAGGAATTTGACTCATGAAAAAAAAAATCTGAAAAAAAAAATCCACCAATACTATATATAAAGAAAAGGACTACAACTCCGAACTCGCCGAAAACCGGCTAAGCCTACTGTTACCATCGATTTCTCTAACAATGTTCAAGATATCTTAACATGCTGTACATATCCATTTAGCTGAATCCCTAACCTATCCAACGGTATATAACACTTTACCCTTTTTAAGCAAACCAACGATTAATTGAGCCATTTATTAACCAAATCTGGGTATTGCTTAGTCGGAAAAGTAGTGGGACACCTACAACGGCTCTACAACAATGTCGTTAAGAAGGGAAATCACGCTTAAACTACAATCAGCAGCCATTTAACGGTCTGAATAGATCAATACCTTCATTATTTAACAATTTCGGCTGTCATAGCTTACCTTTTTAGTGTTTACCATGCACAATCCGTCGATTTACATCGCCACTGATAGAAAATTTCTCGCTACGGCTATTTACTATTGCAAGCGCGCACGTGATGCAGATCGGTGATTGCTGATTCTTCGCTGGATCTCCGCTGCGCTTCTATATTACCGTTGCGAGCCGGGTCAAAGTAAGCAATATGATTGAAAACGAAAGTAAATAGATGAGCCAATAAGATTCGAGGTCACCGATCTGCATTATGTATTGTATTGAATAATTTGTTGTAAAATGGCATTTAAATGTTACTGGTAGCTTTGATATACTCATTTGAAACCTTATCAAGACCAGTTGCTTTACCATTTTTTAGTTCGTTTATACAACGTTTAATTTCTTCAATTGTTATAGTATCGTTCAAATTATTGTCAATAGTTATATTTGGGTTCTGTTTGAATGTTTTCATTTATATTAACATTATCACTATTCAGATTGTTATAGAAATCATAAAACGCTTCGATATCGACATCGGTACGTTCCGTTTTGTTTTGTTTAGACTGTTGATATAGTTCCAGTATTCTTTCGGAGATTGACTACTCATTTTACGAATTCTTTTACGAACTTTCCTTTTATGCGATAGCATTGATTTTTGAATGGCTGACTTATAACTTTTAGAGGACATTAGCATTTCATCTTTAGTATCACTATTTTTAACATGGCTGTACTTACGTTTGCACATATGAAATTTATTTCTAGCTACTTCACATTCGGTATTAAACCATTTCGTGAGTTTGCGTTTCTTGTTGCATTTATTTTTCGGAAAACTAGAGTTTACACCAAATGTGTCCTTGGCGGAGTCTGTTATAGCAGTTTCAAGAGTGGCTACTATCTCATTTATACTACTTTGATCCAAAGGAACATCAGTATTACTAAGTTTTTGTTTTAGTTTCACTTATAACTGACATATTTATGTTATTTAGAAAGTCTTCCATTTTATCTGCATTCCATTTACCTATCTTATCTTTCGGTTTGCCGAATTGATTATTGCTATCAACTGTAATGCAAGATAATTTTAACTTAAGACAATGGTGTACATCAGAAAGTATAGGGCAGAAGTTTTCTACGTTAAAACCATCAAATAATGGTAGTGATTCACATGACGAAATAACAATGTCAATCACAGACGTATCTTTACATGTCAAGTGTCCAATTTTATCAGAAAATGATCTACCATTCAAAATTACAAAATCGCTTAATCTACAGAAATTTGCAAGTAATCTGCCAAGTCTGTTGACAACATTATCCTGTGAATTGCGCACAAGACTCATGTCATTTCTACACAGATACTCGTGTATACCCGTGCAAAAGATGCTGCTTATATCAACATCTATACTATCAAATATAGTTTTGTCCATATCAGCAACATCAGGAATGTTTGATGATCTGGCGTTAAAGTCGCCAAGTAACATCGTGTATTTGTTTCCACAGGAAAGACTTGATATTTCCGAATAGAAAGCATCAAGTTTCTCCTGGTTGAAAAGTTTCAGGAGGGATGTAAACCACCCCAAAGAGGACATCCTCTTCCAAAGGGAATAATTCTTTCGACAGTTTAAATCATTGAGTATAGTTGCACTCAGTTTCGATTATAGAGAAGTATTGAGACAAAGAATGTCTTACAAAAGTGGCTATACCGCCTGACTTTGTATAAGTTTTCTGTTTCCGATTTTTGAAAAATCAATCGTAACCGTCAATGCTAACTGATTCATAATCACCACAATGAGTTTCAAGACATAAAAACACATCTACAGAGTTTATAGTGTTTATAAATTCAGGAATATGCAGTTTTGGAGTTAAGCCACATATATTTACACATGCGAATGAGAGTCCACCACGGCTTTCCTATAAATGGGTTGAGTTTGTAACGGTGTTGTGATCAGTTGCCACGTATCTATTATTTGGCGTCTTTGGCATATACGCTTGGTGTCTGTCGTGCTGTTTCTTGGTATGGCGTAGTTTCAAGTTTGTGATCTGGGATGTCGTAAATAGTCTGGATGTATGTCGACTTCCCCGGCTCTTATCTCTTTACCATCGACAACCCGCTTCTTAAGATGCCTGAAGTGTCGCGCAATGGGATAAAGATCACGCCGCTTCTTCTCGATCTCCTCTGGGAATTGTTCATTTATGCCGTAGTTGGTACCTTTTAGCATGTAACCAGATCGACGTACTGCCTCGCGGTCTTTGAAATATGTGAACTTGGCAACTATTGGTCGTGGACCAATACGGTCTGGAACGTGATGTGTTGGTATGCGATGTACTCGTTTAAACTTGATAGGGTCTACACGTAATTTTGTTGAAAGAAGCACTATAAGGGCTCACAAGTATACACATTAAAGACATGACAAATCAAAGGAAAATTTTACAGCAGGTTTAGGCATACTATTTTGAAGTTTCTGCCTTATCATATTGAGAAATAGGTCAATGTTAAATCAACTTCCATCAAGTAGAACTAATTATCTAAACCATGTACTAGACTGGGAGAAAGTGTTTGATCAATGCAAAACTATCATGCCAATTATTCTGACAAAGATTCAAAATGCAACATCCAGTGTTATCAAGATTTTCTTTCATTTGGCCTAGTGACCTATCTTTTACCTGATATGACCCATATTTGGAAATGGACTAAATATTATCAATACAAATATTCTGACAAAGTGTCAAGCTGCTGAAGCAAAGAATGCGGCTTCCAGGCTATCAACAAGATTTTCCTTCAATGTGTCCTAGTGACCTAGTTATTAACCCGGCATGACCCATATTCGAACTTGGCCTAGATATCATTCAGATTAACATACTGACCACATTTTAAAAAATGTGGCTTCTACATTGTTGACAAGATTTTCATTCAATTTGGCCTAGTGACCTAGTTTTCGAACATACATGACCAATATTCGAACTTGGCCTACATATCATCAAGCCAAACATTCTGATATGCTTAAGTTAAAAATGCAGCCTCCAGAGTGTTATCAAGATTTCTCACTCAATTTGGCCAAGTGACCTAGTTTTTGACACAATAAGACTTCAATATGACCCATATTCGAACTTGACTTAGATAGCATTAAGACAAACATTCTTACGAGAATGCCGTTGATACCTCCACATCGTTTGCGGTGACCTGCACAGCGCAATCGGGTCGCCCTGTTGAGGGAGAGGTTGGCGTTTGCACTCTATCGCTACAAATTAGTTATTGGTGCATTGGTGCATTTATGGCTGAAGAGGAAAAGCCTCATTCACTGCCAGTATCCTTCTCTTGTGGGTTCTGTACTCTCCTTCTCCTTCATTCATCCCATCTTGTCTATGGCATATTGTAGTATTGTTATTCTGACACTTTTGTGATAAACTGTGTGCTAACTTGTTGCCTTCGTGAAGAGTGCGACTGGATGATCTGATGAATGATGCGATGAGCCAGCTTTCATAACCAGAGTGGGTGGTCGGCCAGACGCCGGCCTTTTTCCCGGTCAACGTCTGCTCGATTTCCGGCCGGGCTCTGAGCAGCGTCTGGATTGTCTGGGTAGTCCAAAATTTGGCTCGGCGCTTGTCCAATATGTGTCATGCCCGGCCGGACATCGACCAGGCATCAGCCGATTAATGTGCGATGAAGTTTTATATCCGTAACTCGATTCCCGCGAGGAGTCCCAAAGGATTCCGGCCGAAAATACCTAGAAATCCGACGCAAATTACTCGCAAGCCTATCGCAAGGTAATTGTGACTGGAATTTAAGTGATACTAGGTAGGCTACATTTTTAATTCATAAATATGCTTTTGAAAACAATATAAATCTGCAGCAAAAGACTTTTGAAAACATAATGGTTGATATCCATATCTCTATGTGCAGACATAAATCACATTCCTGTAAACATTTTCTTCGCCATCGATGATCTTCAGTCGGACTTCACGAGGCCAATATTTGAAATTCTTTTTTCGGACTCGCAACTTGTCACCAACATTGTGATCGCTATCCAACGAATTGTGTGGACATTCGGATCGCTTGTCTTCCTTAATCAAGTCCTCAATCGTTGATAAGGGTGATACACCACCCTTTTGTTTCCTCCAGCACTCGATTTACACCTGGAGTGCATCGTCCGATGGCAGGTCTTCCCATATAAAGTTTACCGACTCGTCGTTAAGTGCTATATCAACTGGCGGAAACAGTAAAATTAAATAAATAAATTGCATTGACATGTGATGGTTTTCTTTGGATAATATAATAAAAGCAAAATAAATAAATAGTATAGCTGGGAACGTCGTTGCGGGGGAGATCTTAACCTTTTAAATGCAGTTTTGTTGAATCCATGATGAACTATTTTTCTCGCGCATTCTCACCCTTAAATGCGTTCTTGGGTGTTAAACAGCAATTGGCAGGCTGCCAACTCCGAGCAAATGGTTTTGCTACTATGACCAAGGGCTAAAGCCGCAGGTCAAAAATGTATACAAGTTAACTGAAGCTTCTTACATGCTTATGTCAATATTATTTGAAAAGTGCATATATGTGTCAAAGCCTTTCACAAAAGTCATCTAGTACAGTTAACAATACTACGGTATAACAAGCCACCATTATATTTGATAAAGTGAACTATATTTCCAAGTCATCCCTGTTTGGAGCGATTCCATTTATGTGAACTGATGGATAATCGATTACAAGTAATTGGTGCCTTTCTAATACAATACAATACAAATATGTTATTGCGTTAAACAATCAATATGCTTATAGCAAAAAATACAAACGATAATAAAGGAACACCGATCAACATAGTTTTACGTTTGCTTGCAAAAATACATTTATTTGATATTTTAGCAATAGGTCAAAACTCGTGATATATATCGAGCGTTAAAAAAATAAAGATTTTGGAAAATGGGAAATCGTCAAAAGCTTTACTTGGCGTTCTTGACCCCTCAGGACACATTGATATGAGCCGTACCTCGAAAAAACCAACATTATGGCCTCTGCGTAATGTATCGCAGGCTAATCCGGGCCGATACATTCCGTCTCAGGGGGATAGAGGTATAGATTAATGATTCCTGAAACAGAAAATCCACAGGATGCGAAAAGTGTTCATCCGGTTAAGCCTGCGCGGCATGCTTAGGCTGATCCGGGTCGATACTTTACGAAGATTCCACAATGTTGTTTTTTTCGCGAGACGACTCATATATGGAAGCGTTTAATCTATGTGAATGTAATTAAAACTGTATTATTGTACATATGGTCAGTTATGGGTACACTGGGATGCCGATGACAACACAAACATCTATGACTATGGCGGTTCAATGCAATATGATGTGTTATTGGTAGACGAACCAAGGCTCTTTGGGGTGAAGGACAAATTAAAGGTGGGATGCGTCGTCATACCAGGTAAATGTGATTGTAATTATATGTAAATAAAATAAAGATCGCCAGGGGTAAAGGATGACTTTTTAAAGTGGTTTAGGTATCTTCAAAGCATGTTATATAGTCGGCAGAAGAACCAGATAACGTATTGGGAAATGATGAATTAAAGGTTGGATGTGTCGTCTAACCAGGTACATATAATTGTATTTATTGGTAGATCAACCGAGGGACTTCGGGAAGAATGATAAATTGAAGGTTGGTGCGTCGTCAATGATTACATATTTTTGTTTTCAAAGTCTTCTGATGCAGATTTGTCGTATGAAGGAAATTATTTAGTAATAATTGGAACCATTTTCGCTGTTTGAAATTCTGAACAAAATAGTGGGGGAGTCAGTTCCGCTCATACTGATCTCATAATGAGAGCCTTGGCCATGTTTTAATTTCGATATGAATATTTAAAAATTGATTAAAAAAGCAACGGTGAAGTTCTGACTACTAATCAGTAACGATTAGTTATCTGTGTAATTAAAGCTAATTGCACAAGACAGTATTAACCTCTGATTAATATCCTTATGAATATGCATGTCTCATGGAAAAGAAGTCTAACGTAGCTCATGATTTTTTTTTAACCCTTTCCCTCATACGACAATTCCGCAGCAGACGATTTTGAACATATTTTGTTAACGAATATAAAATGTCTATAATTGAATGAATAACCTATGACTAAAAGTGGAAAACATTGTGGCAAAAGCAGAAATTGCTCGTTTTGAGCAATTTCTTCTTTCGTCACTACGTTTTCAAAAAGCCGTCTGCTGCAGAGGCGTCATAAAGCGTCTATCTGAGGGAAAGGGTTAATATTACAGTATTTGGAAGAGTATAATAAAAGGTATCAGTTATTTGGTTAACCATTTGACTACAGGAACTTTTTTTTGTGCCACCTGTATAGAGCCTACGCACCCGCACGTCCTAACCAGGCTCTATACCATTTGCTGCTAAACTTAACCATTTTATCCTGATATTGCGTCCTAGTATTGGATAAAAACATTTCTATATTCAAACTTTGAGTTGACAAGTCCATTTTAAATATTCGACATTGAAATAGTTAACCTCTCTATGTTGTTATGTTGGACAGGTGATAACTGGAGATTTGACTTTCGATGTGTTCAACGGAATGAAGAAGGTGTCGTCATTAGGTTGTTAAAAAGCAAAGTGCAGGTAAACTATAAATGAGCGGCATCCAGCGGAAATGGGTATTATTGCACATACAAACAGTTTAACCCTTACCTACATGCAGATGCTTCAGTCTGGCATCTATTAAGCTGACGACTTTCTAAATTAAAAAAATGGTGGCAAATGAATAAATTGTTCGTGAGGAATTTCTCCATTTGCCACAAAGCTTTCATCTCTATCAATAATTACACTTTCGTTTATAGAGATTTCGATATTTTGGCCTTGACGTCTCGAAAGTCGTCTGCTGCAGATTTGTTGTACGTGGGAAAGGGTAAAACATGCTCAGATGAGCCAGTACATACGCACAGTCTCACAAGAGCCCTGACTCTTTACACTTGCATGCACTATCGATGAGATGCAACTTCTGAGAAACATATTTTAAGTCCTTCTAGTGTTATTATCAAGTTATAATATACTGTTATCAACTTGACGAGATGCAATCATACCTCCCGTTCGCTTTACTGGTGTTGAAACGTTTGTTCAACCTAACAATTATACCATTCAACTTTTGTATTTTGTAGATTCAACTGCTTTCATGCCATAAAGGGAAGTCTAAATTTCTCAGGAAAATGGGATTTATACTTTAACAACAATATATATGAAATTCTATTTGGAAAGGAGAAACAAACGATCGTGATCAAATTCTTGCATCTCAGCAATACTTTTAAATAACCATCTGCAGCAAAGGTACAAGGTATCGTCTGTTCGGGGTAATGATTAAAAAAAAATGGAAAAGACCAAAAGCAGCAAAGTGACCCATGTACCCTAAGAGGGAGATCAATAACAAGAGTATTTTGTTGTATCAGGGAATAGGTTAATTTGAACGAGCTGTAGATAATACATCGTAGGGGGTATTCAGATTGTCGTAACACACACAGTAGGGTAATACGAAAACTCACTGAAAATTCATTGAACATTCACGAAGTTATCCAGCTTAATGCCGAATGCGTTTAACTGAATGATTTATTCAGAGTCCTCGGTCAATTTATTTGCACAATACTTTATTATGTCAACTTTAATTTTTTACTTTCTGTCCTGGTCCAACATTGGATATGTTTTTGCAAGTGAAGCGCTCCATTATTGTCTGCTATTAATTCTCAGGTGAAATGGATCAATGGATATAGGGGAGACTATTCATACAGTCCCAATGGGCCATCGGAGTTAAAGATAGCGAAGTGTTCTCTCAGGTATGTTTTACATTTATTGTTAAGGAATGAATACACCTAATAACAAACATAAGGAAATAAGGGGGAAATGATGGTATAAGAGTTGAAGAAAAAAGGAAAAAAAAAAACAACCGAAAGAACAGAATAAGGAGAGAAAGGAGAACGAACGCATGAGAGGTAGACAGAAAGAAGAGAACAATGGTTATAACATGAACATTATTAAAGGAAGGATATGCTAAGGAAAAGAAATGGGAATTGAAAGAAAAGACAATAATGAAAAGAACGGTTTACTTCTGGGAAAAGTCTAAATATATTTTTATAAGAGTTTCGCTAATGTTAAATCATATGTTTTACTTGCAGAAATCCATCTCAAGCAGCAGGATCGACAAAAGTTAAAAGGTCAAACAAAAATAAGAATGTTTTTCCTTGAAACAATGTACAGTCGAACGAATTACAGAGATCAACAGTTTGCTGTTCATGTAACCCAAATCAACGATACTTGGAATTTTTATCTTTGAAGTCTGAACAAGACCTTGACATTTTAGATTTATTATAAAAGAGTGTGAATTATTGTTATTGAGAACTGATTTAACTAGACCAGGAACTATTGATTATGAGAAATATAATCAAGGAATTTCTGCTTCATCACTGTAGTCTTTCATTGATGATTTTATATTTTATGAAATATCGTTACTAAGAACGATTCAACATGGTCTTTAAATCATAAGTATGCCTGTGTTATGTTTTTTATAACTCCGGATTATAGATAGTATAGCCAAACTTTTATTTTACTTTCCAGTACAATTAACATCTAAATATTGATCGTTTATGCTTCATTTTTACTGGGTAGACATACTCAGTAAACCAATTTTTGTACATTTTCATTGAATTTTAATTTACTGCTTTTCAACATTTACTGTCAAAATAGTTTTGAACTATGTATTACTTACTTTGTGGTCACTATTAGCAATATTTGCAGATGTTTCATCATTTTAAAATATTGATCTCCATCTTAAGTTCGGCACCTTTAAAGGGATGGCACCAATGCTATGATCAAAGTACTTCGAACTGTTTCCATGTCAGCTGTATCTAAGCCATCGTCTTGCTATATGTCTGTCTGTTCATCTGCCCGACACCTTCTGCATTAATTAGTCATAACTATGTATCTGGAATTTGGAATTAAAGTACTGCAAAACTGATATCCAGTCATAAGGATAACTGAACAGTACACAATCATAACTACTTTTCTTGTTCGGACAGATGTAACATATTTCTAATTTATCCAATTGGTGTAGTCTGTGATCTTCAGATGTTCAGCACAAACGAACCGAAGTTCTAAGATGCATAGTATTTGAGCTATGTACTCTTGCCATTTTCTCACTAATTATTCAACTTCCAACTGGCGGCACACGTGTTCCCTTGAACGCTGGAGTAAAGATGATTGTATCCATAAAACATGATGTTTCAACATAGAACATAATAATAGCTTCATTCGACCAGTTCATATTCTTAAATGTGTCTTGATCAATATCTTAATGGCAGAAGGTTACCTGGAAGATTGTGGTTGCAACTTTCAGCTATGAAAAACAATTGATTGATTGGTTCTTTACGCCGTTTTCAACAATTGTTCAGTTATATTACGGCATTTCCTGGGTAATTTACCAGTAGTACTGATCTATGTATCTTGACACTAGCCTGTCATTCAGTCGTAATGCGAACCCGACATCCCTGAGCGCCAAATTTAGAAGGGCAGCCGTAACTACGATTTTTAAAGTATTTGGTATGATCCGACCGGAGATCGAACTCGCGACCTTTAGCACCCGAGGCGGACGCTCTACCACTACACTAACGAGGCGGTCTTAAAAAACAAAGTATCCATACAATTACTACAGACAACAAATAAAATTCATATTGTGTTTGGTTAGTTTAGATCGAAAGTATTAATTGATGTAGTTTTAAACGTTTGAAACTTGAGGCCCATAACCACGAAACAGTCACGTTAACCCTTTCCCACCTGCAGACGCATTTTGAAGCAATGAATTCCATTCTTTTAAATGTGCTTTTTCAATTAACAAAATGTACAAATTTAGAATCCAACCCCAAAATTAATTTCGTAAATTAGCGATTCTTGACTTCATTCTAGCACGTATTTTCTCCACAAGTTATCGAATTCCTGAGCCGATCATTTTCAAAGCATTTTTTAAATTTGAGCTTTTCCACCCTAAAATATGTTTTAATATTTTCAAAGAACATTCTTCTTAGTTGTTTTATAAAATTGTTTGTCGTGATTGTATGTTTGTAAACCAGTGTCAAGGTGGTGGCATAAAATGAGATTTTACGACTATTATGTTCCGTATAGGAGTTAATTTCCGTTTGATAATATTGGTTTTTAATTATTTTTGGTCTTTTTGCTTTAGTCTTATAGGCTAATTCATTTAAAACATTTATATTAGAAGTATAAAAGGCCTCACGTTATCGAAAAATAAAGCTTGAGATAGCGTATTGTCAGAGTGTTCTTACAACATAATTACCTATTATTATCAAAAGTACTCTTGCCATGGTCTCATTTCAGCACAAACCATTTCATTATTATACATATCGGGCCCTCATTGCACATTCTTTTCAAGTGGACTTACCTAAACATCGTGACAAGTGAAGCGCACTCTACGACATCTATCGTGTCATAATTTCATCTGACTTCGTCGACCTTATAAAGCTATCTACAATTCTGAGTGCCTTCATTTGTTACTTTTGCGGCCTACTCCGAAGAAAGAGTCCATACGATAGAAATATCAGCGTAACATTGGTGGCCAATGTTGGGGACACTACTTACTCTTCTTGTGGCTTAAATGTGCCTGCACAGTCGCCTTGTCATACGGCATTTTAAATATATACTAAACAGTTCCCCGTTAAGTGTTTTGAAAAGAGGTCAACCAAACTTCTGGCTAACCAATCAAGAACTGTCTTTGGTTTTGTCAGAGCCCCAAGGACCTTTGGTGCATGGGGTAATTGTCGATCGTGAACACCCCAATGACTTCGTGATTTGCCCTCGGTTGGTAGCAGTGCACACAGAGAAATCATTTTCAAAGGTTCCCGTCCGGATTTGTAATATGACAGCCCATCCAATTACCTCGCTCTTTGCTGGGATTCATTACCGAGGTCAATGTTGTCAGGGAGGTTGATCCCAGGGAATAAACATCATCCTCTTCTGCCAATCCAGTTGAGAAAACTCTTGAGGAACTTGGAATTGTCATTCCCCCGTCGGATCTTTTGGCTCACAAAAAAGTAGAAACCCTCTGATTTATAGAAGAATGGAAGAACATTTTTTCAACTGGACAACTGACTTGGGTTGTGCAAATCTTGTGGAACATGAAATCACCCTTACGGAATCCACGTTTAAACAACCATACAGACGCATCCCGCCAGGTATTTTTGAGGAGGTCAGAGAGATGATTGCGGCAGAAGCCATCAGGGAATCGAAGATTTTCTAGCAATATCGTCTTGGTACGGAAGAAGGATGGCTCACTTCGTTTCTCCATTGGTTTCCGCAAACTAAATAGCCGAACCATCCCTGATGCGTATGCGTTACCAAGGATAGAGGAAACCATTGACTGCCTTGGCTGTTCGTCCATCTTTTCTAAACTTGACCTTCGCGCTGGTTATTGGCAGGTTGCCATGAAGGAAGCGGACAAGGACATCCTTTTCTGTAGGGCCTTTGTGATTTTATGAATGTAACCGAATGGCGTTTGGTTTGACTAACGCCCCGACTACATGCCGACGTCTCATGGAAAGATGTATGGGAGATTTGCATCTTCAGGAATGTCTCATGTATTTGGACGACATGATCATCTTTTTCAAGGACCTAGAGACAGACTTCAAACGACTAGAGTCCGTATATCGCCGTATTAAGGAGTCCGGATTACAATTGAAAGGCTCGAAGTGTGGAATCTTTCTTCCTCAAGTCAAGTATCTTGGACATCGTGTACGTAAAGATGGAGTATAGACAGACCCCGACAAAAATCGTTGCTTAGAAGGATTTTTCTGTCCCTACCACCATCAAGAAACTACGCAGCTTTCTTAGTTTGCTGGATATTATCGGTGTTTCGTCTCTGGCTTTGCCCAGATTGACAAACCATTAAATGCGTTATTGGTAGGATATAGAACCAACATTAAATGTTCTTAAAGAGATGCAGCTCCTTGGCACTGGGGATCAGAACAGCAAACAGCGTTTGAGAAGCTTAATGAAACGCTGACAACACCACCTGTCCTTGCTTATGCTGACTTCGCTACTTCTCATCGCTGGCTTGCTGCGTTTGCTATGTACAACTTCAGCCTCCAGTACATATCTTGAAAAGCAACATAGATGCTGATTTCTTGTCGCGACATGGTACACCATGACAGTGTTCAAGCTGTAATTCAAGCGTCTATGCTGCCTGCCGAACGATTGCCTGATTTCGAGTGTGTGTCATGTTCACAGCAGCTTGACTTGGCTGCAACAGCCACACCTCTTTCAGATGTAGACTGGAAAGTAGAGCAATAGATAGATGCATTGATTTCCAGAGTGATTTGTCTTCTGTCATCTGGACACAAACCAACAAAAGAGTCTAAGCCAGTTCGTAGATACCCCCGGTAGTGATCCAACATCTTTCTGAAGGACGGACTTCTTTATCGCAACGGAAAACGTCTGTGGACATGATGTTGACCAGCGGACAGGTTCATTCGTCAAAAGTCGATTTTTGTGGCCCAGCATTGAAAATTTCCTTGAGTATCTGATTAGGAAATGTCCACGGTGGATTCGACGAAAAACTCCTTCTACTCCTAGTACTGGTCTTGTTCCAATCCAGTCATCTTACCCATTGGAGATTGTCCGCATAGACTTCTTAACATTGGAGATGTCAAAAGGTTGGTATGAGAATGTTTTAGTCATTACTGATCACTATAACCACTTCGCTCAAGCTCTCCCTACAAAGAACCAGGAAGCACGTACCACAGCTAAGGTACTGTCTGACTCTTGTATCTGTCACTATGGGTTTCCAAGCCGCTTGCATAGTGACCAGTGTCGAAACTTTGAAAGTGCTCTGATTAAGGAACTTTGCTCTTTGGCAAATGTGTCCAAGTCCAGGACCACGCCATATCATCCTCAAGGTAATGGGATGACGGAGAGGTTTAATCAGACGCTTTTGAACATGCTTGGGACCTTAGAAGAGAAGAATAAGGAACACTGGAAGGCGCACGTTCCTGCTTTAGTTCGCGCGTACAACTCCACAAGGCATGAAACCACTGGATATACACCGCATTTCTTTCGGTGTTCGGTCGACATCCTCGCCTCGCCTCGCTATTGACGCTTTTCTTGGCATATCTGCTGACGAGTCCTCTTTTGCCTCAAACAAGTCGGAATACGTCACTGAACTAGGGTCCAGGTTATATTTCGCTTACAGAGTGGCAACTCGTGAAGCCAGGCGACGGGCCATGCGCCACAAGAAGCGCTACGACCTACGAGTCAGGGAAGCAAAATTAGAATCAGGAGACCTGGTTCTCGTTAAGAATGTAGGGTTGAAAGGTAAGCGCAAACTTGCAGGCCGATGGAGTAAAGACATCTTTGTTGTTTTGTCTAGACCTTCAGTTTTTAAGGTCCAGCAGAAAGATACCAATGCGAACTCCTGTATTGAGTATGTCACAGTTTCTTTAAACCTTCTCTTCTCATATTACTCACGTTCATTTGCATGTAGTACTTACCAATATTCACTTAACGTTCATCTCTCATTACTCATAATTATTAAAAGTACTCATGCCATGGCCTCATTTCAGCACATACCATTTCATTATTATACATATCGGGCCTCATTGCACATTCTTTTCACGTGGACTTACCTAAACATCGTGACAAGTGAACCGCACTCTACGACACCTATCTTGTCATCTTTTTTAACCTGACTGAGTCGACTAAGTCGCACTGCGTCGACCTTATAAAGCTATCTACAATTCTGAGTGCCTTCATTAGTTGCTTTTGCAGCCTACCCCGAAGAAGAGTACATACGATAGAAATATCAGCGTAACGTAGATCGTCGTTAATTAATACCTGCAATGTAAGAAGGAATCTGCATCGCTGTTAATTTACATCTTCCATGCTAGAAGGTATTTAGAATGTCGTTAATTTACACCTGCGATGTTAGGAAGTATATGAATCGTCGTTACTTTAAACCTGCAGTGTCATGAGGTCTATGGATTGTCGTTAATGTATACCTGCAATGTTAGAAGATGATCGATCTGCGTTAATTTACACATTCAATGTAAGAAGGATTATGGATCGTCGTTTATTGAGAAGATGTATCGTCGCTAATTTGTAGTCAATGTACACCTGCAATGTAAGATGATATTCAGATAATCGTAAATTTACAACTGAAAAGGTAGAAGGTTTATGGATGGCCGTACATGTACACCGTCAGTATAAGAAGGTATATGAATCGAAGTTTATTTACACCGTCAATGCCCCGTACCGATACACAATACCGTGAGTACAGATCAGTTTAGTTATATGATGAAAAAAAATCGAAAGTATTGAGAGAAAACTGTCCAAACTTGACACGATTCAATCATCCGTGGAAAAAATAACGGTTAGACTAGACAAATAAGATTCTAGGATAAACCTTGTGGCAAAAAAAGTAGCGGATTTAAAGAAATGCAGATACTTTGATTCAGAAAGTGTGTTCGAATTGGGGAAAAAAAGAAATAGGCACTATGGTACATAACATAAAAACCTTAGAACAAGAACAGAGTAAGTTACCATGTTATACACATGTTATAAAGGCGGAAAGTGGTGGTGACAATGAAAGAAAGGTCTTAGAGTTAATAATTGGAAACCGCAGGGGCGAAGGCTACAGTCAGGTTACACCGGGCCCATCATTTAGGGAATTACAACAATGCCAAGACCCGCCTTATAGTCACCAAGTTTGTATATTACCCCGAGAGGGAAGAAGTCCGATAAAAAGCAAAGTGTCTGCAACACCCCTATGGAATCAGTTAGCAGTTCCAAGGGGAAATAATGGAAATGAGAAAAATACTTGTACCAATAATGCCTGAAGCCAGAAAACAGAAAAAGGAAGCCTACATTGCAGTAGATACACTTATTATAATTGGTCAGTTATACAAGGAGCCAAATAACGGAAATAGAGTATATGATACAGGAGGAAGTGTTCTTAAGTACCTAAGTTGGAATATCAAAGGATTAACTTCTGACAAATTAAATTCTTTCGACTTTATGTTATTGTTGAATAAACATGATATTACTGTCTTGAGTGAAACATGGACAGACAAGCATTCTAATATGCAGTTAAAAGATTATAAAGCAAACGTGATAAACTCTGTAGTGGCGGTTTACTAATATGCATAGACGAACGATACAGTAAAGGTGTTAAATTGGTAAAACATGATGTATACTTTATTATATGGTTAAAACTTGATAAACTATACTTTGAAATGCAGTATGATCTGTATCTATGTTCCACATATATTGCTCTCGGAAAGTCAGTTATACATACTACGTACGATTTTGAATCAGGCGTGTTACACTATGGCATTCTGAGGAAAGTATTTATATTTGTTGATTTAAACTCACGAATTGGAAACAAAGTAGATTATATAGCCAACGACAGACCGTTAACCGTGCTAGACTTGTTCGATACAGAGTATCACCTCAGATAGAGGCACACACAATTACGGTGATCTGCTGATCGATATGTGTAAGTCTACACACATGAGAATCGTTAAGGGTAGGCACGGTGAATACCATTTATTAGGACAACACATGTTGTTCTCACAATGGTGTGAGCACGCTAGATTATTTCAAATTTCAAATTGATTGACGATGTCAGTTTTTGTGGTTTTAGTATGTATTCAAATCATGCACCAATCAACTTCCAGTTTAAAATTAAATATATTTCTAATATGCAACCCACTCCAGCTGTACATTATCAATGGAAACGCGATTACAGAGATAATCTTGTTACAGATATAGCCCGAGATATTGAATTATTATGTACCAATCTAAATGAGTGTATACATAAATAATAAAAACCCAGACGTTTTAGTGGATGTATTCACGAAATGTATATTTTTAAAAACGTTTTAAAACAAAAGAAGAAAATGGTAAAGCCAATACATGTAGAAATACATTATATGGTTTAATGATTAATGTAGAAAAAGCAAAATCGACTATACAAACGCATTGCACAATATTAACTTACATGAAGCAACAGAAAATCGTAGCAAAAGTTATCAAAGTAAAAGCATATACATGTATACAAAACTTTGTCATACCAAACGGAATCCACAGCTTTATCTAATTTGGTTTTCCATTTCTCACATATAAATTGGTTTTGTTGTAGTGATTCAGAATGTGTTAAATTGTTTTTCTACAATGGTTCGTTATTGCGATAATCCATCTTTTACTTTTGAAGGATTTAGTAAGATTCTTTCGATTATAGCTAAGCGTTTTTTCAATTGAATCTTCCGGCTATAACCATAGTTGTGTTATTGAAGAGTTTAAAATTGAGGTTCTATTCATCAATTTAACCCAATTTGGAAGACTTGAACATACGTCCAGATTAACATCGACCCACTGAGAAACAGCATTACCATTCAGAGGAGACTACCTTTCTTTGATGCATATGATTACTTAAGAAGAAATTTGCATCACATCTAAAATCTTTCTATTAATATTTTCAAATGTCGACTGCTGCACTCGCGTGAAAAGTCACCTTTACTATGGAAAAGGTTCATGAAATATAGGCAGCACTACTATACAAAAAAGTCCAGTATGAATTCAGCCTTCTATATCTGAGAAATAACGACGGGTGGATTTCATGGGGGTGTGTTCAGATCGACCCAACATATATCTTTCCATGTAAGTAATGTCATGCTGAAAGCCTAACAAGCCGTTCGGTCAAAACTTGCTAAGCTAACTTAATTAATAGGCATGCTGTTCGTTATATTTGTTAACCAATTGACCGTTAAGATTATTAGATCCATGAAATGCCATAACTCTTCTACTTTCAATTTAAAATGATCAAATCGTACCATTCCTGAATGATGACTAATGACTATACAATATGTTACGCATTCTAACCGAAAATGGTCTGCTCCTTGAATAAAGGCAAATGACAGTTTGGGGTAAACAAGTTGGTCTTCATGGGGCATCTCTTGTCAGAGGGGTGTAGGGCCAGCTGAGAGTAAAGTCACCGCAGTCTTGAATGTTCGTGAACTGAAAAATGCGTCCGAGGTAAAAAGTTTCCTAGGTCTCGTGACCTACTGTTCTATGTTCATTCCTGACTTAAGTACGTTACACGAGCTGACAAAGAAAAAGACTCCATTCGAATGGGGAGACGAATAGAAAAAGTCGTTTGAACAGTTTAAAAAACTTTTGTCATCTGCTAAAGTGCTAGGTTATTACGACACACAGCGGTTTTAATGTAGAAACAAAAGGGAGAAATCCGAGTCATCTGCTACGCTAGAAAATCCTTAAGTGATGTTGAACCAAGGTACTCGCAAACAGAAAAAGAAGTGCTAGGTCTTATTTGGGCATGTGAACGTTTTCATGTGTACTTGTTTGGCACCGAGTTCGAGTTTTTGACAGGTCATAAGCCATTATAATTTATTTACTCGCCGCTTTCGAAACCGAGTGCGCGAATCGAGCGATCGGTTCTTCGTTTGCTACCGTACGACTACACGGTTTGGCACATTCAAGGGAAGAATCGCTGATAATTTGTCTAGGTTAGTGAGTAGACAAGTCTATGAGTCTCGCGAACAGAACAGAAGAGTACATTCGTTTTGTTGCAAAAGAAGCTACACCGGTAGCAATGACCACAACAGAGATCGAACAGGCGTCGGACGATGATCCCGAGATAAACGCGATTAGGGTTTGTCTTTTGAATGGAACTTGGCACAAGTTAGAATACCAGTCCGAAACGAGTTAAGTGCGATAGGCAAACATGTTCTCAGAGGTACAAGAATCGTAGTACCCAAATCGCTTCGCGAACGTGTTCTGCTATTAGCGCATGAAAGACATCCTGGTATCGTTAGTATGAAAAGGCGATGACGAGTCTAAGTATGGTGACCAGGTATAGATAGACAAATCACAATTTTATACGAGAGCTGGCATGGCTGTCAGCTAGTGTCACAAGCCAGTAAACCAGAGCAAATGGTGAGAACTGACTTTCCATCAGGTCCTTGGCAAGAGCTGGCTGCAGATAGTTTAGGACCGTTGCCGTCCGGAGACTTTATCTTTGTGGATGTTGACTATTACAGTCGATATTTAGAAATTGAGGTTGTCAAGTCAACCACTAAAGAGAAAATAATGTTTTGCTTGTACAAGATGTTCGTGACAAATGGGTTACCTCTTACATTGCGGACAGACAATGGTCCTTAGTTGGTTAGAAAAGAGTTTAAAAATTACCTTGATATAAATGGTATTTGTCACAGGAGAACTACCCCATTGTGGCCACAAGCCAATGGTGAGGTTGAGCGACAGAATCGCTCGATCATGAAACGCGTACGCATAGCGCAAAGTCAAAACATTGACTGGAAGGCCGACCTTCAGAAGTACTTGATTATGTATCGCAGTACTCCACAAAGCACAACCGGAGTCACTCCGGCTGAGATGTTGTTCAATAGACCGTACAGAACGAAATTACCGTAATTAAATGACGTTCATGTAGATGATTTAATTATCAGAGACCGTGATTCTGAACTTAAAGAAAAAGGGAAAATGTACGCGGATAAAAGACGAGGTGCGCGCAAAAGCGACATTCTGGCGGGTGACAACGTTTCGGTACGGCAAGATAAAGTCAATAAGTTCTCTACATTATTCAGTCAATCTCTACTTACTGTACGACAAAAGCACGGAAATAGTGTTTTGGTTGAATAATACAGTGGTGTGCAGTATAGAAGAAATATAACTTCTGTGAAACGGTATTATCAGCCACAACATTCTGACCAATGTATCACTTGTAACCCAAGTAACTAACGTTTATTAAATGATAGTGACAAGATGTATGAGGAAAGTACCTCTGGCAAAGAATTTAACAATGATACAGTAGTACTAGGTTGCAAGTGATTCCTGTGGTTCAAATATAAACCCCACTGTAGTTAAGAGACACGAAGATCAACTTGTAAAGCGCAAGTCAGACAGGGTTAGGAAAATGCCATCGAAGTATGGTGACTTTGGTATGAAATGACAGACTGACTAATGTTACCGCTAGAGATCACTGAAATACTTTAGTTGTAAGTGTTGCATAGTAATGCAAAGACAGTAAACACTTGCTTCCGTAGACTAGAGATATTTACAAGTGCATTATTATTGTTCTCTTTTAGAGATTTATTCCACATGTTTTGTGATTTTAAATGTTAAGTTATGAGTAATCAGGAATTCTAGTCACACTGTTTGTTTCAAAGTTATTCTTAGTTTTTAAAAAATACTGCCGATGTAAGCACTTTTCAAATGGACATATTGCATACAACTCTATTGCATTTGTCCTTATTATAGAACGTTTTTGTAATATCAGAAAATGGTTTAAGATCCACTGTTTCCATTTGAGAAAAAATAAGGGATGTAGTGTCTTAGCATCACAATATCTATTTTATAAATAACGACTGATCCCTATTTGTTTGTAAACAACAATTGGTCCCTGTCCATTGCGGATGCATATTGATGAGTATTGTTTAGTTGTTCCCGGTATTAAACGTGTAATAGCAATTTTACATTGTAGTCTTTTGTTTAACCTGGTGTAATAACAATGACCGGATAGACATTTGAATTATAAAGGAGGACATACATCTCTTACGATAATGGAAAAGGTAACTTATGCTTTTCTGTATTTTGTTCACAACGTTTGTACATAATAAGACTCACAATGGGCCTGTGACTGTGTGTACACGTACTTTTGACATACGTGTACTAGAAAAGTGTACACATACATGTAGTCAGCACTCACCACTGTGTTAATAACAGTTACAACCCTTTATGTGCTGGGCCCACCATTACGGAGATACATATTGTCCTTAATCCTTTCCCACATATAACACATCTGTATCAGTAGTCTTTTGAAACATTTAGGCAAACTATGGACAAAATCTCATACAAATAACAGTAAGGCCTATAATTCATGAAAAAGTTGAAAGCATTGTGGTAAAAGAAATAATTGCACTGTTTTCAAAAGTCGTCTGCTGCAGAGGCGTCATAAATGGAAAGGATAATAGCTGGCTACGGCTCGCTTGTATTGTTGATAATTAGAAGTACCTCTCCAAGAAACCAAAAGGTATACAATTGATCGATCTGAAAAAATGTACTGCTCAAAACTAGTTGAAACAACATTTTTAGATATTTCATTTACCATTTTGGATATATGTGCTGATGCTATAGTAAACGTCAGATGGGTGTTGCCCGAGTATAAGCAATAACTTTACAATGATGTATCAATATGTCCACAGACATATGATTTAAGCATATCTATTTTATATCGATTGCGAAATTATCGTCCCGCCTATGCCTGGACACGTAATAAGTTATCGAGCCGTTTGTGTGGGAAATTCTAAAGGCAGAACCCGCTCATCACAGGATTCGAACTAGGTACCTTTGGTAAGAGAGGCCGACGCTTTTCAAATGAACCAATGTCTTCCAGACATTACTTAAAATAGACAGTCAAATAATGCATGTACCATGTTCAGGCAGATGCAAGCTCCCTTTTCAATCTCTTACAGAGCAAAGATATTGGCCAATACCTACAGGAACTGAAAGAAACCAGTCAAACTATCTTACACAGACTACAAGATGTGCTGGAAGGAAGCGAAAACACTTGCACGTACGTTTGATAAGTCATATAATTGAATTTTAAGCATAACCAGTCTTATAGGCATACATTATTCGAGTTCTAATACTGGTCCATGACTACACTATGAGCATATAAGTCGCGTCAAGCGGTTTCGAGTCTTAATTCAAACAGCCTGTGCATCCGCGCATAGTCTCACTTGATCTTTCGCTGTCCGCCTATATATTATAATAGTGTCACTTCAGAGGTCCAGATAAGGAAGGTTAAACAGCTGTTTCCCCCCACAATATCTCTCTTACAATCCAAGCAAATCCTATGTTGTGGGTACTCAAAATCATTGTCTCACTAAGACGATTTTTTTTAGTATCCACAACATAGGGTCTCAGGGACAAATAAGAATGTTTAGAACATGCAAAATGCCCCATATCTAGAGCTCTGTCAGACATTGTATCTTTTAATAATAACCTAGAAGTGTAATGTGCCTGTATATGATCCCATTATACACAGTCTACAAGACTCGAGTCTCTCGACGCGGCTTAACTATAAGATAATAACGATAACTAAAGAAGGATTCCTCTATCTGCAATATATTGCATCTGCATCCTTTTATTTTGTAATTTTATTTACAAGTAACAATCAATTATAATAACAGAAATAAAATAGAGCATCAACAAATTAATTTATTTAACTCTGTAATGATCTACATTGGGTGATTATTAAATTGTTGATATGGTAATTGATTTGTGTTTTTTTTCAAACAAAAACAGGAAGTAAATAAATGTCTATTTTTAGTTTAAGATGTTTTCGATTAATTTGTGGTATGTGGTTGTTTCACTTCTCATAGAGCCCCGTATGTTTTTATTTTAAAGAAATTAACTATGTCATTATACGGTTAACATATTTACATTTTATGAATCATTTTCAGCTGTGAGTGCCATGCAGTCATTGAACAGACAGGTAGTATTTTTGAAATACCCTTGACAAACCGACCGACACATGTACAATGATAAACATTAAAGTTAAACACCAGTTAGATAAGATTACACATATGAGCCAGTGCATGACACAAAGGTACACATTGGCATTTGTGAACAGTGAAGATTCCGACCATCTTTTTCACTTGCTTAGAATCAACACGATCTGACAGAATCTTCTGACGAGATTGTGCAAGTAATATTTGTACAGAGTATATCTTGACCAGAATATGCAAATGCACATGCTGATCTGGGTCTATACTGTTCACAAGAGTCAACTTGTATGTTTTCTCATGCACTGGCTCATATAATAATGCGTGTTAGCCGTACAGGGTATAATATGGTAGTGTTGCAACTACGTAAAGGCAACACACTTAAGAAGAGCATGCTTTATTGCCTCGACGTTTCAATTAGGTCGGCATTTATTAATAGTTGTTCCCAGAATGGGAAGTGAATGTTTTTTTGTTTTTTATATTGACCAAGTGGATCACTTATGATTTACAATAGTTCTTCGACATTTATTAAAATTTCCTTTTTACACATGTTGAGTTTAATTCACTTTACTCTTCTTCGAGCCCTCTTGGTCGATACGATCTACTGCAATATATACAAAGGCTCGGTAATTTCCAGCAGAAGTCGTTTAAGAACAGTATTTCTCGTGGACATGTTATTGGCGAAAATCCAACGCGGTTATTGAAGGCTCAGTTGAGACGGTGTGTATAAATGGACTCGCCTAAGTCTGCTCAATTATGGCTTTCAACAAACCTCATTAACGTATGATGCCGGTCATACTCGCCAGGACCGAATTGAGAGTTTCAAACTGTAGACAGTTTCTAGACAATTTTAGCTAGGTTTTACTTATCTTTACTTTGATACAGTTCAAAGTATACCTAATACATCCACGGACAAGTTTATATACAGCGAACTAGTCCCTAAAACCGCTGTCATCCCCGACTGTGAATTATCACAGTTTCAATAGAGCTGTCACTGTCTACTTATAATCTATATGATACAGATATAAATGAAACAACACTTAACACGGGCTTTTCTAATTATCTCATTATCTCTTTTGGACCGATTTAGTGTTTGCCTCGAGCTCGTCCTATTCGACCATTGCTTCTTTCTGATGATTTACAAAAGTCGTTGTTATTAGGATCATCCCCCTTTCACTAATGAGCAGGGTCACCAAGGACGAATGTATGTGAAGTATTGTTGCGTGAAAGTTAGGATAAGGTCAAGTGTGTAAACAATCCGCACTCGAGGACTTCCAAGAACACTTCTAAAAATATATTTAATTTCTTATGTGCTCTTTAAGTGGTCACATATTTAGCGTTCTTGTAGTTAAAGATATAAAATCAAGCTGTAGTGTGAATCTGAGAATCGGCGATGGTTTGTATCCATTGACGTATGTTCTGGCGATGGAATTTTCGTTTCACTGTCTGATCTAATCTATGTATGCTCTTCGCGGTAAATTTGTCTCACCCTCAATGCTTCGCAGACTTCGCTAAAGTCGTAAGTCCTTCTGACAAAAACTACTTCGGACCGTCAAAGATCAATGCAATAATTGGTTGAACAAAACGGTTACACGAAACACCCTATGACCCAAATCAGAGACATGTATTTATGTCTCTGCCCAAATACACCAAAACAATGTTGAATCACAGGGACGTTCTCCTGTATGATCTAAATTTATGCATAGGGTCATATTTTTTTTTAAATCACACAGGAGCACGTTCTTGTGAAATCGCTTTGGGGATTTTTTTGAAAATGCAAATGGTTAAAATTTCGGAATCTTTACCACCGTACCCCATTTAGAGACAAATGCAATATGTGCACCTTAAGGTAGCCAGGGACGAATGTTGTATGAAGTTCTTTTTCGAAAAAAGCTAGTAAACACTTTGGTAATGTAAATTGACCGCCGTGAACGGTGATATAGTAGAGTAAGTAGTGTTGTAAACATTGTGACAAAAAGAGAATATTGCACTTCATACGCAAAATTTCCTTTTGACACATCGTTTTCAAAATTCTTCCGCTACAGATGTGTTCAAATGCGTTTGAATCGCGAAAATGGTTAAACTTGTTTGTTTCCAGAAGAAAGGTTACGACGAAATGTAATATCTTTTTCAGAGATCAAAGCATTGGAAGCAAAAATAAATGAATTCGATGACAGAGAAAGGCGTCGACAAGTTGAAATCGCCACGATAAAACATGACATGGAAAAGATGGAAACAGCATTATACGATTTGTGTAAATCAGAAAAATCCAACGCGGTCCAAGTAAAACCAAGACAGAGACAGATTGAGATGGGTATTTACCAAGGTGATATCCTTGATAACGCCCTTGATATTGATAAACCAACTGCTGATGACACGTCTATCGTTAAAAAATCAGACGAACCCGGATGTTCTGGATCAGACTATATCAAACCCACTGCAGGATCAAGTGAATACTCTGATGAGCATTCACATACACTAAAGGAGGACAACCCTGTTAGCACTGCAAAGTCACATGATGTGCAAAACGATGCGCAAGATGATGATACTTCGAATGTATTAGATGCTAAAGATTCAAAAGCATCACAATATAACCATGCATTTAGGTTGCGTATACGTTATTTATTCAATGCTTAGGACGGGAAATGCAAGAAAATATCAATTCAGAGAAATCATTGATTTAGTTCGGCATTGTTTAGATAGAGTAATTGTTCGTTTTTGATGATCTAACACGTTACATGCGATTCCTGTTCGTTTCACATGATTATTAATCGCCTCGGTGGTGTAGTGGCAGAGCGTCCACATCGGTTGTGGGAGGTCGGGGGTTCGATCCCCGGCCGGGTCATATTAAAGTATTTGAAAATGTTAGTAATGGCTTTCCTTCTTGGTTGTGGAATTATCATTAAAACTGACTCGCTGGTGTCGGGGATTAACGATCCAGTAGAACTGGTACATTATCCAAATATTGTTGAAAGCGTCGTTAAATGCCATACAAACAAACACAATGATAATTATTTCTTGTTTTATTATACCAAGTTATATAAAAGTAAAACGCGTTCGCTTACATTATCAAAGCATGACAAAGCAAAGTCACGGTTGCGGAAAATAAAGCGTGAACTGTCAATTCAATCATAACACAAAAAGAGAAGTATAAGTGCGTCTTAATACTACAATTTTAAAACTTTTAATACAATACATTTATGGCCTTGTTTTATACCGAAGTTAATCCATTTGATAATGTTACCATTATCATTTTTATTTACACGCATAATGGGCACTAATAGTTTAAAGTATTTTAATCCTTTATTCTTATAAATATATAAATATGAAGTTTTGACAAAACGTATCAATACTGTTAGTCCACAGCCTAGGAATTTAGTATATTCTATAAATGATATCTACATGTACATATTCTCGTATATCATAATGCTGAATATTACGGTGGCACCGAGGTGACATGTGTATGTTTTTATTTATCTCGTGCGCACGACATATTAAGTCGTGCGCACCACTTAGTAACTCGTGCGCATGACTTAGTATCTCGTGCGCACGACTTAGTATCTCGTGCGCACGACATAGTAACTCGTGCGCACGACATAGTAACTCGTGCGCACGACTTAGTATCTCGTGCGCACGACACAGTAACTCGTGCGCACGACATAGTAACTCGTGCGCACGACTTAATTATCTCGTGCGCACGACATACTATCTCGTGCTTACGACTTAGTATGTCGTGCGAACGAAAAAAATAAAAACATACACATGTCACCTCTGTGCCACAGTACGGTGGCACAGAGGTGACATGTGTATGTTTTTATTTATCTCGTGCGCACGACATACTAACTCGTGCGCACGAGTTACTTAGTGGTGCGCACAACTTAGTATGTCATGCGCACGACATAGTATCTCGTACGCACGACTTAGTAACTCGTGAGCACGACTTAATTATCTCGTGTGCACAACATAGTATCTCGTGCGCACGACTTAGTAACTCGTGCGCACGACTTAATTATCTCCTGCGCACGACATAGTATCTCGTGTGCACGAGTTACTAAGTGGTGCGCACGACTTAGTATGTCGTGCGCACGAGATAAATAAAAACATACACATGTCACCTCTGTGCCACCGTAGAATATTACTCTTTCAGCATTTTGAACTTATTTGTTTGTAATTTGCAGGTTTTATGTAGGTATGTGTAGTCTTCATTTTTCTTTTAGAAAAGTGGAAAATCCAAATTTCAAGAGGAAACCAGAAGATCGAAAGAAAGAAAGAAAATATAGTAAGTAAAGTTCAAAATATGTTATACATAATTTCTTTTTAGCAAGATGCTCGTCAGAGCCTATTGCTATAGTAGGCGAATTCCGAAGACACTCATCGAAATCTAGACTGGAATCAGTACCTATCGTTAAAGTCTTATTACAATATTGGAGAATAACTTAATATATCTCTCTCCATTACTGAACACCATCTTTGGTTCAAAGAGATGTCTTTATTTTCGTAGATTGTATATAATGCCATTAGTGAAAGCACATGCATCTGTGGAATATTGTTTTAAAATGAAAGGATTAATTCCAGTTTACCTATCCATGCAGTATCGTACAGACAATTAGTCCGTCAATAACAAAACAAATTGCGGTGCCTTGTTGGGATATCAACCGGAAAATGGATTTGATTTGACATCACTTACGAAATAGAACGAACTCCAAGACAATGTGCTACTAAAATATATGAATAACAGAATTGAAAATGAAAAATGTATTGCTGCACTGTCAACAAACAAATTCATTGAAATACATGTACATGTCTACTAATCGAGTTGAAAACGATTTTCGATTCCGACTTAGACATTATTTTAACAGATAGTCAAGTCCCAGTGATTAAATATATACCATAGGTGGAATCAAATTATTGGAATGATAGTAAATAATGGTTAATATTTTATAAAGATATAACAAATTGACACGCTTTATATTATATAAACTGTATAAGCTATTTTCAGTATGGAAATTATTTAACTATATCAATTTAATCCATACAATGAAATCGTCTGGCTGGTGCAAATGTTAGCATGCGATTTGCGCGGGAGACAAGGGTTCGGTTCCTGGTCAAGGCAGGTTTTGTTATATATGTATATATATGTACAACAATATAATGTAACAATCCGTTCAACGTCTGTCTGGAATCGTCTCTTCCGAACTAACTCCAACTCTGAGACGGTGTTGAACCTATCCGTTCAACGTCTGTTTGGAAACCTTCTTCCAAACTAAATCAAACTCTGAGCTGGTGTTGAACCTTATCCGTTCAACGTCTGTCTGGAATCGTCTCTTCCGAATCAACTCGAACTCTGAGACGGTGTTGAACCTATCCGTTCAACCTCTGTTTGGAAACTTCTCTTCCGAACCAACTCAAACTCTGAGCACCCTGTGTGAAATATCCTAGTGCTGGCCGAGCCACGTATGAAGATTCGAACTGCTCAACCGATGTAGAGTGTTTCAGCTGATACTTCTCTGCTAGAGTGGTCTATAAATGTCTAATAGACGTTTAAAGCATTGACGTTGAATTCGCATTATTTCGTGTAAAACGATAGCTTAGCGTGTTTCATTTTCTTGAGAAATATGCACTATTTATACTAGTCTTATAAAACGTTCTTGACTGAAACTTATTTAAAACTCATATAAAGATAAAAATCGAATGAAACCACTTTCGATACCACACTTTCATGTATGCCACTTTATATATTAAATAAACCTTTTAATATACATGAAACATGAAACTAAACCTTGCATAATAATAACACAGTTAAAAACCAACAATTTGTGTTTTATCAACGTAATCATAACATAATCAAAGCACGTTCGGTACTACATTTAAAAGGAACTATATACAAAAGGTTGTACTGCCTGTACATAACAGATTATTCTGACAGCCCCATACTGAAGAAAATATATATCCTATATATTTACAACAACATGCAGATTAATCTGTTACTTCATTGTCGACTCTGGCATAATCGGGCCGATGAGATCAACAATTTCACGATGAAATGGAGTGTCTATAAAGGGCGTTTCTCCTAAAGGCACTTTCGTTTCTCTGCCTTTTGATATCAACGTAATCATAACATAATCAAAGTACGTTCGGTACTACATTTAAAAGGAACTATATACAAAAGGTTGTACTGTCTGTACATAACAGATTATTCTGACAACCAATATGTGTCAAACAGGATCTACAAAGATAGCAGATGCCCATAGAATAATTTAGGGAAGTAGTTTGTGTCAAATGTTAGTATATCAGTAGACACCCATACTGTGTGTACATTATTACGCGTTCAACTCCTATATATTTATAAGTGTTATTGTAAAGTGTTCTTGTTAGACTTTCGGGACCGGTAAATCCATGTCCACATTTAATCTGCAGTAAGCCCCTTGCTGTTGTCAGCACTTTCAGTGCTTTGATTTATTTGCACAGTGCAAACATAACGTATTTCTTGCACTGTGGTCATAACTAGTTTGCTTCCGCTTCAAGCATGATCATTTGACCTCATGCATGCTGAACTGACAAATTCAAGACGAGACTACGTTTAGCTTACTAGACTCGGGATGATCCGAATATATGCTGCTGATCTTATTAATACAGCTCAATTTTTGCTTTTGTTGTATTTTTAGGGAAGCCTCGACTGAAACATGAACGAACACGACAAAACAAATCAGTTAAAGAATGGCGGGAAATTTGTGAATTGGAGGAACAAGAAGGTTCGTACATGTATACAATACAATACAATACAATACAATACATGGTATTACTTCCACACACCTATACGTTTACTTATACATTATATCACATGGACGTATCGAAGAATCTGTTCGATGTTTTCACTATAAACATTATAAGTCTCTATTGAATACAGAGAAAAATATATACTAATAGACATGTCGTTTAACCATAAAACTGCTTTATCAAAATATCGTTGCTCTAATCATAAGTTTAGAATTGTGATTGGTCGCCATAGCAAAATGACTCGGAAGGGGGGGGGGGGGGGGGGGGAAATATATGTTTGTATTGTTTTCAAAAATTTAATCATAGTAATACTGAGTGTGAACATGTATTTTTCCACGAAATCAGACAGAATTTCCTTTTCACCTGGTATAAATCTTGTACTAACATTTCTAGTTTCTACAGCTTACTACAATCTAATAACCCTTTGATAATTAGAAAATAATACATACATGCTGTTGAAAGAGTTTTAGTTTTAGGGACATTTCTCAGAATTTAATAAATATATAAATATTATGTTATATATTATGGGCCGGTGGCCTAAGTACTTTTAAATAAGATTTGTCATTGTCATTGTCATTGTTAACAAAACAACCGTGGAACAATTCCGATTTCTAATGACTTCACAAGGAGGTCACTGATTCCATTAGGAATGATCTACAATAAAGTGAGATAATGGATAACATCCAAAGATAGCCATAAACTTTCAAAGATATTCACATAAATAGTATTAACGATCAAATAACATACGTGTAAAGGCAAAGGCGTCCGAATATTTATTTGAGAAATAATGGAAGAAAAACGCACAATAACTCGTTAAGATGCTACAAATAGTCTATTTATACGGTCCTTATGCTGTAATAATAATGACCGTAATTTTATAGTATGAGAACAATTGGGGAATCTCACACAGGACAGTGTTACTATAAATAGCCTATCTATATGGTATTATATAAAAAGACATTATTATTATACTTAATGAACCACATGGAGGCTTTTTATAGAAACATGGTCCTGGGAAAGATTCCCCACAATTTCTCATTCGAAATCATGACGGTCATTGACAATGACAATTCTTTATTCAGCAATATAGGTCTGCGGCCTATAATACAAAAAAGTTTAACAAATGCTACATACATTATGCATTATATAATACAAAAGAGTTTGTCAAACAGTGTCCATTATATCTTATGTGATAAACATACAAACGAATATTATTGAGTTAACAATAAGCAGTTTAAAGAGTTGACGATTGCAAGCCATGCGATACATCATATTATCCCATCCGATATACACTATGATAATGCATATCGAAGATCATATTATACAATATATTTATACAGATACATATTGCCATGCGATACAACATGTTATATCATACCAATACATTTTATACAATTTAAACTATACTTGCTGAATTAACCTTTTAATGTTGTCCAATCTAATTTTGATTGCGAAGTATATAAACTTTGATAATTTTAAGACTGTCGTTTCATCGCTGTTAAAAAGCTGATAGCATAATTGATATGTGGGTGTAGAGTTATTTAGCTGTGTAATATATTGCTTTCTTAAGTAACTGTATAACAGGCAGATCATGATAAAATAATATTCATCTTCTACGATTTGAGTATTACAAATAGGACATAGTCTATGTTCATATGGTGTGTTGTTATTTACCAGTTTCTACCATAAATTTATGAGCAGAGCATCTAAATCTTGAAAGTGAAATTTTGAGCTTGAATGGCAAATTATAGTATTATAGTATTATAGTACAAGTATTTTGCAGCTTTCAATTCAGGCATACTATGTCTATAGAAACGACCCTTTCCAGACTCGTTCACGCTCTCATCCCATTCCTGTTTAGAGCAATCAATTCATCTTTGCTTGAACATGTGAATAAACAATTTATCATCACCAACGCCGTTATTTAACCATGCATACCCAAAACCATATTTTAATAGAAGATTTTTAACTTGTGTGGCCCATGTAATGCGTCCAACTTCATCCAACTACCTTAACATATTATAACACTGATATGGATATCTTATTGACCTCATCTGAACTAATTTTAACCAATATCTAATGCAATTGCAGTGATAATCGGTATCTACCGCATTCTCCTCTTACAAACATGCGAGCTACATTAGTTAGGAGTTTTAAATATTTCCTACAGAATTGTTCATGTACTGTTTCAATTGTTTTTGAATATTCATATCCCCATATTTCCGATGCATAAAGTAAGACTGGCTTAACCATGGGGTCAAATAGTTTAAATAATTCGTTCATTTCAAAGTAACCAACTCTATTTTGTAATTTGATCATTGATATAATTGCTTTTTAAGCTTGTGATGCTAAACATGTTTTTGGAAATGACCAGATCAATTTTGGCGTGATATATAAGCCCATATATGTATACATAGATACTGTTTCTAGCAAGATATCATTATAATATTACCTTTCTATTTTTCTTAGTGTACCTCCATTTCTGAAAACAATTAATTTTAACATTTTTACATAGATTTTCATTCCAGTTCTATCACAGAATGTAGAAATTATATTAATATATGACTGTAAGCTAGCTGTAACAGTATCACTTACATTTGCCAAGTCATCTGCATATATAACTGAAGCGACCTCTTCAGTCTCCGAGATTTGTATTCGACACATTCCAGCTCCATTTAGGTCTTGAATAAGATCATCAATAAATAAGTTTACATCCTTGCCTTTTTCCTATGCTTCATTATATATTTTTAGTATATTTAAAATCATCAACCTTGACACATGTACATAAATGTTTATACATAGCTATAAGAAGTTTTAGATATTTTCCTCCAACCCCTTTTTGCATCAAGCACAATATAAGTTCATAGTGGTTTAAGGTATCAAATGCCTTTGAAACATCGACGAATATACAATAAAATCTACCACCTGTTTGTATTTTTGTGACATAGCCATAAATGTAAATCAATTATCGATTGTACAATAACCTTTACCGAAACCCGATTGTACTTCATGTATGTATTTATGTTCCCCAGACCAATTATACAACCGTGCTTTCATCATACCAGTAGGAATTGTGTTCAAAATATCAATTAATGATATACATGTACCTCTAAAGTTGTTGGTGTCATTCATTGAACCCGATTTATAAATTGGACATAATATGCTTACTGACCAAGCAGTAGACCACTATTAAGAATAGTATTGTAAAGAGATAGAAGAGTTGGAGATATATCATGTGTAGTGTCCTTTATCATTTCTGAAATTATCCCATCGGGTTCATTAGATTTGTTTAATTTTAAGCTATTAATACATGTCTCTAGCTCTGACATATCGAAAGCGTCATTAAGCACGTCATCAACGTCTATGGAGTAATCTATTTGCGCATCATCTAAATCATTGTGTATATTATCGTTGTGTAACAGTAATTCAAAGTGATCAAACCAATGCTTACTATCAATATTATACCTACATCTTGGTTTATACCATAACTTTTTCACATCTTTCCAAAAACGATTATTATCACCTTGCGAATCAATTTAACTTGGTCTAATGCGCGCTTGAGAGGCACGTTTCTTTTTCTTTACATACATTTTTAAACATATTCATAGTTTCTTTATAAGTAATTAGGTGAGTAGCTGTACTGCTATTCCTGTAAATACGTAATGCTTTGAGTTTGTCATTCTTAAGTAGTTCGCACTTTTCGATCCACCAAGACGGTTAAACTGTCCCATTGCGACGACAAGTGCGAGCTTCCATACATTTAGCGGCATTGTGATATAAGTTAACAATTATTTGAACACTATTATGTATATCCAATTCAATGATATCATATATATTACTTTCAATATCAACTAACATATCATGAAACATTCATTCTTGAATTTTCTAATAGTTTTATCAGAAATATACTCATCATTTAAAGACTTTACTTCCACATTAATAGGTAATGTTATCATAGCATATGGACAATATAGAGAGACTATGTGTAGTATCTTAACGAGGTATTGCGTGTTTTGTCTTATTTTTCTCTAATGAAAACTCGGACGCATGTGGTATAGTCAGCTTTTGAGACATACTCGATCTCGAGGAGCTCCAGGCCGCGTGTATCACTAGCTGGCGAACAGGGAAGATCCTGATGCTTATTTGGATCTTTCCTTTTCGCAAAACCCCAAAGGTCGGTGATCGTGTGACGTGGCCTATTTCCAGGTCGATTGATTGACTTTGTTTGATTGATTTCCAGGTTCGACCACAGATGTTCAGTACTTAGAGGGTGTACATACCATACTGTGTGTGGATATATCGGAGAGCATGGTCGATGATTGGTCACAGGTTCAAACATTTGTCCATGAGTATCTAGACGGTGAGTTACTCCCCTTCCTTAAATCCGACGACATTTAACGTCTTGTTGAAACATTTTGGGAAAATGAGAACAGGGTAAAAAAAAAAAAAAAAAAGAGCAATTTTACTTTTCCAACAATATGTCATTTTAAGCTTGTCTTATTTCCGAAGAAAAAAAGTCGGGGTATTGTGATCCCTTGGCGTGGTCTTTATTTGTTTTACCTGATATGACCTATCTTCCAACATGGACTAGATATGCGGCCTCCGGAGTTTGAACACATTTTCCTTTATTAACCTTGTTTCTGACCCAATATGACCCATATTTGAACTTAATCAAGATATAATTCAGACAAACAAAACATGCGGCATCCAAAATGTTAACAAGATTTTCCTTCAATTTGGTCTAGTGACCTTGTCTTTAACCCTACATGACCCATATTCGAACTTGGCTTAGATATCATTTAGATTAACATTCTCATCAAATGTCAAGCGGCTGTTGAAATAAATGCATCTTCTACAGAGTTAACAAGATTTTCCTTCAATTTTATCTAGTGACCTAGTTTCTGACCCAATATTCGAACTTGACCTAGATATCTTTAAGACAAACATTCTGAAAAAATTTCAAACTTCTTAAGCAAGTGTTAATAAGATTTTTCTTCAACTTGACCTGGTGACCTACTTTTTGACCCAACATGACTCATGTTCGAACTTGATTTACATAATCCAAGAAAAACATTCTGATAAAGTTCATTATGCACAAGTTAAAAATGCAGTATCCAGAGTGTTAACAAGATTTTCCTTCAATTTGGCTTAGTGACCTAGTGTTTCAACCCGGCATGACCCATATTCGAACTTGGCCTAGATATCTTTTAGATAAACATTCTGACCAAATTTCAAGCTGCATTAAGCGGCTTCTACAGAGTTAACAAGATGTTCCTTCAATTTAAAATAGTGACCTAGATTCTGACCCAATATGACCCATTTTCGAGCTTGAACGACAAATATTCTGACAGAATGTCAAACTGCTGAAACAGAAATTGCGGCCTCTAGGGTGTTAACAAGATTTTCCATCAATTTGACCTATTGTCTTAGTCTTTGACCCAACATGACCCATGTTCGAACTTGGCTTACAAATCATCAAGACAAACATTCAGATAAAGTTTCAATATGCTCAAGTTGAAAATGTGACCTCATATGGCCAAGTTTCGAACTTGTCCACAATTTGATGGAGATTAACTTTCATGAAGATTGGATGCAAATTGTAGCCTGTAGATTGTTAACAAGCCCAAATGTTGACAATGGACGACGCACGACGCATAACGCACGACGCACAACGCACGAAGCATGACGTACGACGCACGACGCACGACGCACGAAGGACGGACGCCGGACAAAATGTGATCACAATACCTCACCTTGCACTTCGTTCAACATTTTGAAAATAAACGTGGTACAAAATAATTATTCAGTAATGTCCCTTTTTCGACTTAGCTAAAAACAGACAATCGTTGGCGTTCGCTATCGTCGCCCTTGTTTTAAGAATATGACACTTCTATTTATTCAGATGTTAAATTGTTGTCCTCAGTTTCCTCCATAGCAGAGGACTCTAATATGTGAGCCGTGCCACGAGAAAACCAACATTATGGACTCTGCGTAATGTATCGACCCAAATCCGAGCCGACTCTTTCCGTTTTAGGGGAATAGAGGTATAGAGTAATGCTTCCTGAAACAAAAAGTCCATTGGAGGCGAGACGTATCTGTGTGGGTCAGTCTATGCGGCATGCTTAGGTTGATCCGGGTCGATACATTATGCAGAGTTCACATTGTTGGTTTTCTCGTGGAACGGCTGATATGTATGTATTATTGATAATAGCGGTTTGTTTTCAATACAAAATATGGAAAATGTATAAAATAGGTTTTGTCTGATTGAGATCTACACTATTCACATATTACTTACATAAGCCTGTTATCAAACTTCTGTTAACTTATGTAGATTCTGATAAGATTAAGAACATGGACATGTTGATCCAAACCTGCACTGTACAGAAATGCCAACCTGTACCATTTCCCAATGGACAGGCCACAGGCGTCCGATTGTCATTTGATAGAAACTAGGGAAAACACACACACTAGCTCGTTAAGATAATACAAATAGTCTCTCTAAAGTGTCGATATGCTATCATAATATCCGTTTGAGAAAATTTGGGCAATCCCACCCAGAACCGTGTTACTAAAAAATAACCTCTATATGGTTCATATAATATAATAATAATGTGTTTTTTATCACATGACAATGCTTGTATTCGATCTAATATACCCATTACATATTTCTTTATATGTAACATGTGTAATTAACATGACCGAATCACTAGTTTTCTATTCATCCGCGAATATTTACAAAATGGTTGAGAACGTGCATCCGGTAAGCACAAACGTCACGATAGGTGGATGAGGTAAAGGGAACATTATCGGTTATATATATATATTTGTGTGTGATTAGTTAACAGTTTATTAAGTATTACATGTTGGGACTATTTCCTGACCGCGAAACCCGATTTTCATTTTGTGTTTCGTCATGTGATAAAAAGAATCCAACATTCGTTATCATTTCACAAAGTTTTATTAAACTCGTCCAAGGCTCGCTTAATAACACATTTTTTGAACTCGTTTAATAAAACTGTATACGAAATGACAATTCATGTCAGATCCTATATGTATTAATACCATAAAGAGATGCTATTTATAGTAACACGGTCAGGTGTGGGTCTCCCCAGAATTTCTCATACGATTACATTACGGTCATTATTATTTCAGCATAGAATCAAATAGAGAGTCTATTTGTATTATCTTTACAACGCGCAGTTATTTTTTTCAAATGAAAATTCGGAATGTGTATGATAAAGGATGAAGAATGGACAATTTGACACGACGATTTCACGTTGGTGCATTACAATCAGCAAACATATAGATCCGTCTTAGCTTCAGCTCCGCCTAATTATGATCTTTCCTGTTTGCCACCTACTTGGAAGCCTCTGATATGACTGGACCTAAGGATTCCCTGAATTATTTCACAAAATTGTGGATTCTAATTTATTAGCTCACATGCTTTTGGCCAGCTGTTTTGTGATAACTCATCATCTGAACGTCCAGTAGAATCAGGTGTGAGAAGTAAGCACGTAGATCGTATCACAACCATTGAATTTCTTTAAAACGCTTGGTCAGATTTACAAAAGGATTCCATAGGTTGACCCTTTCGAAATCCTATTCAAAGAATTGAAGTCATTGCAGAAATCTGATTATCATGGCTATGGTAGGGAAAAGATTCTTGTCCAACACTAATGGTCTGTGTTGAAAATAATGTGGCACATATGTTTTAGTCATATTTAATTTAAAATAATAGATTCGTGTTTCTTATAACTCTCGAACGATATTTAAGTTTCATCACGGGTCCTGTTCTCCTAACACGTATTTCTTTCATACACCAAACGGCTACTGTCAAACATAGACTATTCAGACCAGCGATGGTAGAAGAACGACTCTAGTTACAATGACCTTTGACAATCATAGGACAGATGGAATGGCCGAGACCAGGTTCGAACTCACGAACACTTGATTGATCGCCCTTGTCGTTATCGACTGAGATAAAGCCGTTGGACAGACAACTAGAAGCACAGACCAGTATGCTTTAATTTCATGCACCATTATTTGAATCACATTATATGAACTCCGACCTGCTGGCCTTTGGGAACTGCCAATAGCTAGCGTTTGATCTAATCTGTTCACCACCTTGTCGTGCAAGCATATAACGAACTAGTATGTCCAGCAGCCGGTTATAAAAGTATTCAATTTGATCGTTATTGTTAACTAAGGTCGGTTTTCTTGTGACGTTGATTATCTGACACAAAATGAGGAATGTAATACGACCCGTTTGGCCTGATGCGATTCGTTCTTTTTCGTTTTCCACGATGCTTATACAAAGTTTTTGTGTTGCAAGCAAGGAAGTCAAAGTGCATTTCTCCCATGAAATTAAAATTCCTTATTCTTTTTGCCAGGGCTTGAGAAGTTGGTATCAGAAGAGAATTTCAGCGAAGAGAACGTCGCATTGGTTACCTTTGGACACGAGACAAAAGTACATGTTAGGTCAACAAAGGAGCTGTCAAAAATTCGAAACGCCTTTGGTAAGTTACGAGTGTGTATTGTGGTTTTGCTTTTGTTTGTTTGTTTGTCCGTACCATAATTGTTACAAACTTTTGTTTCGTTTACATAGACAAGGGTTGCCATTCAATATTATACTGGTATGCATTGTCGTGTATATATAACTAGGATATCTACCGTAAACTACCAATCCGCATGTTTCCTGGAATAGCACATCGTACAAAAGGCATACTTTTTTCGGAAATATGATACCAATGTTAAAATATAGAACATTGTAAACCCTGCCACACCGGTAAGTAAACAATGACATTCCTTAAACTTTAGTGGCGGCTAGCGAAATAGAGTCATTTCACACATGCCATTAGGCTTCATTGCGCATGCGCAGTCTCACCAAAACCTTCCCCGTTCGCCTGTTTGTTATATATTGACCTAGATTCATAGAATTGTAACTCTTCCGGTTTCACGTCAATCATTAAACTGATGCTGCCGTAAACATTTTACTTTTTATTGCAGAGTCCATTATGTTAGGGGGACCAACTCCAATATTCGGCGGAATTCTGATGGCTGTGAGTGCGGCACAGTCTAACTCAAGTAAGTTTAGCTCGGCGTTAGTTATGTAGTTATGTTTCGTGAATAAATGGAAAGTTTACTGTCTAGTGAACGCACCCCAGTTTTACGTTGTTTATTTTGATACCTTATAATACAAAGGAACACAATTTCATATATCTTCCGGCATGTTTTATTCTGTGTATATATACATACATGTATCAAACATAGACAAAAATGATTGACTCTTCCGGTTTTACTTTAAAAGTAAGTGACGTCAACATTTCTATGGGAAATAGTCCAAAGATATGCGATTTCACACATGACTCAGCGCGAATTTTAGTAGGGTTGTACCTTCAAGTCTTCCACCTTGTTCAAAAGAAGAATTAGCATATCAAATTAGAATAAACATTTTTACATTTGAATGAAATTTACCGGTTTAAAGGTTACGTTGCTTTTTAAAGTTTTGACACGTGGGTTTGTGAAATGATCGCCGTGGTATGTCGGAAAATTGTAAATGATTTTAAGACCAAATCAATCAATCAATTACACAATCGATATACAGTGTACCTTCAAAAAACTGCCATATAAATTGTTAAAAATGGCTTTAAACCCCAATCAGTGAATGAATCAATGAATCGATATACATTCAGAAACCTGCCATATAAATTGTTAAAAGTGGCTTTAAACCACAATTAAAGAATCAATCAATCAACAGATATACCTTAAAAACATAGCGTAGAGATTGTTAAAAATGACTTTAAACCTCAATTAATTAATGAATCAATCAATCGATATACCTTCAGAAACCTGCCATATAAATTGTTAAAAATGGCTTTAAACCCCAATTAATGAATGAATCAATCAACTGTTATACAGAACATGCCGTTTAAATTGTTAAAAAATTGCTTTAAATCCCAATTAAAGAATCAATCAATCAATCGATATACCTTCAGAAACATGCCGTATAAATGGTTAAAAATGGCTTTGAACCCCAATTAATGAATCAATCAATCAATCGACAAACCTTCAGAAACATGCCGTATAAATTGTTAAAAATGGCTTTAAACCCCAATTAATTAATGAATCAATCGGTATACCTTTAGAAACATACCATTTAAATTATTAAACATGGCTTTAAACCCCAATCAATCAATCGATAGACCTTCAGAAACATGACGTATAAATTCTTAAAAATGGATTTAAACTCCAATTAATGAATCAATCAGTCGATATACCTTCAGAAACCTGCCGTATAAATTGTTATAAATGGCTTTAAACCCCAATCAGTGAATGAATCAATGAATCGATATACATTCAGAAACCTGCCATATAAATTGTTAAAAATGGCTTTAAACCCCAATCAGTGAATGAATCAATGAATCGATATACATTCAGAAACCTGCTATATAAATTGTTAAAAGTGGCTTTAAACCACAATTAAAGAATCAATCAATCAACAGATATACCTTAAAAACATAGCGTAGAGATTGTTAAAAATGACTTTAAACCTCAATTAATTAATGAATCAATCAATCGATATGCCTTCAGAAACCTGCCATATAAATTGTTAAAAATGGCTTTAAACCCCAATTAATGAATGAATCAATCAACTGTTATACAGAACATGCCGTTTAAATTGTTAAAAAATTGCTTTAAATCCCAATTAAAGAATCAATCAATCAATCGATATACCTTCAGAAACATGCCGTATAAATGGTTAAAAATGGCTTTGAACCCCAATTAATGAATCAATCAATCAATCGACAAACCTTCAGAAACATGCCGTATAAATTGTTAAAAATGGCTTTAAACCCCAATTAATTAATGAATCAATCGGTATACCTTTAGAAACATACCATTTAAATTATTAAACATGGCTTTAAACCCCAATCAATCAATCGATAGACCTTCAGAAACATGACGTATAAATTCTTAAAAATGGATTTAAACTCCAATTAATGAATCAATCAGTCGATATACCTTCAGAAACATGCCGTATAAATTGTTATAAATGGCTTTAAACCCCAATTATTGAATGAATCAATCAATCGATATACCTTCAGACACCTGCCATATAAATTGTTAAAAATGGCTTTAAATCCCAATGAATGAATGAATGAATAAATTGATATACCTTCAGAAACCTGCCGTATAAATTGTAAAAAAATGGCTTTAAACTCCAATTAATGAATCAATCAATCGATATACCTCCAGAAACATGCCGTATAAATTGTTAAAAATGGCTTTAAACCCCAATTAATGAATGAATCAATCAACTGTTATACAGAACATGCCGTTTAAATTGTTAAAAAATTGCTTTAAATCCCAATTAAAGAATCAATCAATCAATCGATATACCTTCAGAAACATGCCGTATAAATGGTTAAAAATGTCTTTGAACCCCAATTAATGAATCAATTAATAAATAGATTTACCTTCAGAAGCATGCCGTATAAATTGTAATAAAATGGCTTTAAACCCCAATTAATGAATGAATCAATCAATCGACAAACCTTCAGAAACATGCCGTATAAATGGTTAAAAATGGCTTTGAACCCCAATTAATGAATCAATCAATCAATCGACAAACCTTCAGAAACATGCCGTATAAATTGTTAAAAATGGCTTTAAACCCCATTTAATTAATGAATCAATCGGTATACCTTTAGACACATACCATTTAAATTATTAAACATGGCTTTAAACCCCAATCAATCAATCGACATACCTTCAGAAACATGACGTATAAATTGTTAAAAATGGATTTAAACTCCAATTAATGAATCAATCAGTCGATATACCTTCAGAAACATGCCGTATAAATTGTTAAAAATGGCTTTAAACCCCAATTATTGAATGAATCAATCAATCGATATACCTTCAGACACCTGCCATATAAATTGTTAAAAATGGCTTTAAATCCCAATGAATGAATGAATGAATAAATCGATATACCTTCAGAAACCTGCCGTATAAATTGTTAAAAATGGCTTTAAACTCCAATTAATGAATCAATCAATCGATATACCTCCAGAAACATGCCGTATAAATTGTTAAAAATGGCTTTAAACCCCAATTAATGAATGAATCAATCAACTGTTATACAGAACATGCCGTTTAAATTGTTAAAAAATTGCTTTAAATCCCAATTAAAAAATCAATCAATCAATCGATATACCTTCAGAAACATGCCGTATAAATGGTTAAAAATGTCTTTGAACCCCAATTAATGAATCAATTAATAAATAGATTTACCTTCAGAAGCATGCCGTATAAATTGTAATAAAATGGCTTTAAACCCCAATTAATGAATCAATCAATCAATCGACAAACCTTCAGAAACATGCCGTATAAATTGTTAAAAATGGCTTTAAACCCCAATTAATTAATGAATCAATCGGTATACCTTTAGAAACATACCATTTAAATTATTAAACATGGCTTTAAACCCCAATCAATCAATCGACATACCTTCAGAAACATGACGTATAAATTGTTAAAAATGGATTTAAACTCCAATTAATGAATCAATCAGTCGATATACCTTCAGAAACATGCCGTATAAATTGTTAAAAATGGCTTTAAACCCCAATTATTGAATGAATCAATCAATCGATATACCTTCAGACACCTGCCATATAAATTGTTAAAAATGGCTTTAAATCCCAATGAATGAATGAATGAATAAATCGATATACCTTCAGAATCCTGCCGTATAAATTGTTAAAAATGGCTGTAAACTCCAATTAATGAATCAATCAATCGACATAACTCCAAAAACATGCCGTATAAATTGTTAAAAATGGCTTTAAACCCCAATTATTGAATGAATGAATCAATCGATATACCTTCAGACACCTGCCATATAAATTGTTAAAAATGGCTTTAAATCCCAATGAATGAATAAAGTGAATCAATCGATATACATTCAGAAATATGCCGTATAAATTGTTATAAAATGGCTTTAAACCCCAATCAATGAATCAATCAATCGATATACCTTCAGAAACATGCCGTATGAATTGTTATAAAATGGCTTTAAACCCAAATCAATGAATGAATCAATCGATATACCTTCAGAAACCTAAAATATCAATTGTTAAAAATGGCTTTAATCTCCAATTAAAGAATCAAGCAATCAATCGATATACCGTCAGAAACCTGCTGTATAAATTGTTAAAAATGGCTTTAAACCACCATCAATGAATCAATCAATCGATATACCTTTAGAAACATACCATTTAAATTATTAAACATGGCTTTAAACCCCAATCAATCAATCGATATACCTTCAGAAACATGACGCATAAATTGTTAAAAAATGGCTTTAAACTCCAATTAATGAATCAATCAATCGACATACCTTCAGAAATATGCCGTATAAATTGTTAAAAATGAATTTAAATCCCAATGAATGAATCAATCAATCGATATACCTTCAGACAGCTGCCATATAAATTGTTAAAAATGGCTTTAAATCCCAATGAATGAATTAATGAATCAATCGATATACCTTCAGAAACCTGCCGTATAAATTGTTATAAAATGGCTTTAAAACCAAATCAATCAATCAATCAATCGATATACCTTCAGAAACCTGCCGTATAAATTGTTATAAAATTGCTTTAAACACCAATTAATGAATGAATGAATCAATCGATATGCCTTCAGAAACCTTAAATATTAATTGTTGAAAATGTCTTTAAACCCCAATTAAAGAATCAATCAATCATTCGATATGCTTTCAGAAACCTTCCATATAAATATTTATAAAATGGCTTTAAACCCCAATTAATGAGGAACCAATATATCAGAACAGAACAGAACAGAACAGAAGTTTATTTACAACACAAGCATATAAGCTCATTGTGCATAGCATACATAATTAACATACATGGTAATGAAAATAGTAATTATTCAATTTATAGTTTCCAAACAAACTAAATACCTTTATTAATTGATGGTTATGTTATTTTGTTGATTTTCCTTAAATAATGTATCTTGTTTAACCAAGTTAGATACTGATATGTATCCAAGTTGGGTAAACCAGACAAATTATGATTAATATACATGAATGACAGCATATAACTACCATTTTGAAAAATAACAGAACCTTTTTAGAAAATTACTATTTAAGATGGTGAGAGAGTATAATTCAAAAAATAAAATAAACTAATATATATATGATACAAATCTTATCCTATTAGTACATCAGTTATTGGTATTCGACATATATTGGTTTCTCAGCTTAAAAGCATATATACAATAAAGAGCAAGTCTGGTTAGGGTTTTTATATCGATATACCTTCAGAAACATGCCATATAAATTGTTAAAAATGGCTTGAAACCCCAATTAATGAATGAACCAATCAATTGATATACCTTCAGAAACCTGTCGTATAAATTGTCATAAAATGTCTTTAAACCCCAATTAAAGAATTAATCAATCAATTGATATACCTTCAGAAACCTTCCATATAAATTGTTAAAAATGGCTTTAAACCCCAATTTATGAATGAATCAATCGATATACCTTCAGAAACCTTACATATACGTTGGTTTAAAAGGGCTTGAAACCCTAATCAATGAATAATACATTGATATACCTTCAGAAAGCTGTCGTGTCAATGGAGCAGAGATACACAAAAGAATAGTTCTGATAAGTGATGGTCATTTCACTGAGGCGGAACTGTCCTCTGGACCTGACGTAACTGACATGTCTAAAATGGACGAGGTCAGTTGTTTTTAATGTATGTAACCTTAATCTTGCTATAGGCAACTTTAACCATTTCCATTTGCAGACGCATTTTGATGCATCCGTAGCATAGCAGAAGACTTGAAAATATTGTGGCAAAAGGAGGAATTGCTCATGATGAGCAATTTCAACTTTTTGTCATTATGTGTTCAACTCTTTTCACTAATTATACTTACATTTACAGATAATGTCCATATTATGAAATGGATGAAGACATTTCCTGGTAGCATGATATGTTTAGACAGTATTGGTTAGTTGCCAATGGATCATAGATTAATCAGGGGCGTAGCTTGGCTGAACATAATACGAGGTCAAATTATAGAAGGGTCTGGTAAGAATGCCTCGCCCAACAATAAGATAAATTTAGTATCTCATTGTCGGGGTGTGTGTTTCATTTAACAGGAACGTGAACATCCTTATAGATTACCTAAATTTGATATGCCATTTTTGTGGGGATTGTGGTAACAATAGCCACTGTACTATGACACAAGACGAACAATATATAGGGAGATTTCTGCAGTACGTCAGAAATGCTTAATGCTGAACGTTTACCGCCAAATAGTTCCATCATCATTTCTGCAGAGACATGGTTAACAATAATAATGTCAGCGCTATGTTGGTACAAGATTAATACTAAGACTTTAGAACTATCGAACTAAGATGTAATTCAGTTAAAAAATGTAAACATTTGCCTTCTTCGTGTCTGGAGACAGAGAATATTATTGCGCGAGACATACGCCTGGAAATTTCAAAATGTCCTATAAATAGCTTGCCAGACTGGTTGTCTATAGACCCGATCGTCGTACAAATAATTTTGATATTTAGGGAAGATAATTCATAAATTATTACCTTATTCTTAGATTCTATGTTGAATATAGTACAAATACATTTATTTAACACTTTTTGAAGTAAAATCCTTTTCTAAAGTTATATTTTGTAACCTAGTTGGAGATAAATTGAAAGTATTTTGATTCACTCGGAAGTGATATAGAGTTGCTGAGATTTTTTCTTAAAATAGTTTAAATAATTGAAATTAACTGAAATTATTACTACGAGACAAAAGAAAAAATAAGCTTTTCACTAGATCTTGCTTCTTGTACGATGATGATAATGTATGCTCGGCCCATACATTTGAGAAGAAGCAGGCATCACCTGCTTGTGTAAGCTTGTGCCGAAATTCTCATTTAAACCTTCTAACAAAAGTAATAAACCGGCTTCCCGTCAGAAAGCGTCTGTATGTGGTATTTTTTTAAGAATGAGAAGTTCTTTTTGTTCCTATCTTACTTGGAAGACCTGGTTTCAAAGACCATCCATGGACAGAGAACACTCAGGTGGTCTTTAAACCTTTCCCACATATAACACATCTGCAGGATATGATTTTGGGAATATCTAGGCAAAAACACGGAAAAGCTCTATACATGTAGGTAATTACTAAAAATAATTGTAAAAATTGTGGCAAAAGAAGAAGTTTTCAAAAGTTGTCTGCTGCAGAGTTGTCAGAAAGCGTCTGTATTTGGAAAAGGGTTAATTACAGGGTCATTTGTGCAGAAAATGAGTAATTGGGAAATGAAATTGGTTGCTATAGACAGGGTATTGCTAAACAAAGGTTGACTTTAGCACAGGTGTGACTGTATATGAGAATAATTTCAGGGACAGACACACTTTCAAGTCAACTTTCTCCAGTTATGCCAGAGCTATATCCCCTTAATTAGTGAAAATTTAGTTTGATATGATTTGTCTGATCTCTAACTGGAGCACTCCTAACCCAATCCAGGGGTTGTAAGTTCGAACTCTAGCACGGCCAACTTTCTTTCCGACGTTTGACAAAGGTCACTGTGACAAGCGGCATTCGTCTTCCATCACTGGGCTAACAGTCTTTGTGGCAAAGCAGCAAGTTGCTTTGAAAGAATGTTTTGTGGAGTAGGCAGTACTGTTGTGAGAAAGCCAGAAAATACATTATAGCATATAATGTTACATTAATGTATCAATGGGAGCAGATCTTCCTTTGCAAATTTGTTGAATGTTGGAAAGGATTGTTCAATATCCGGTTCTTTACATACCCGGTTCCCAGGCTATTCATACACTATATGATGCCCTGGGCAAATTGGCTAGCAAAAATTCGTAAAGCATGCACCACGATTTCCTCCGTAACAACACTGTCATTTTCGTATCGCATGAGGTTTGTGTCATGCGGTCAATCAAGCGGATGCATTTCACCTCATAAATTATTCATGAGTACGATATTTTGACAGCCAATTTGCCCGGCGTATCATATATTTTATGAAAAGCCTGGGTACCGAGGATGGTTCTTTATTGATTGTTGATAACCATTTTACTGTCTGAAAATATATTTTTGTCGAGTCTGCTTTGGGTGAGCTCGGCATATAGCTATCAAAATAGCGGTTCGATCCGAGTGTCCGTGCGTCCACGAGTCTGTCTGTCAGACCCGCATGTTAACCATGCACTCGTAGAGGTCAAAGGTCAAAATGAGTACTGTTTGATATGACTGACTTCTCCGGCCCACATCTTAACCATGCATCATAGGATTTCCAAGTTACTGGGCTCACATGATTACCATGATGAGGTGGCGTGTGGTGCAATTCGTACAATATTCTGACACAGGGTTTCAACATGCTTAATTCGAAAATATGGTCTCTTACATATTTGGTATGGCCTTATATTGAACACATCAGGACCCATTTTAAACCCAACTTAAATATCACCAAGACAAACATTCTGGCAAACTAACATTTTTCTACTGTCAAATGCACTTTTATTGAAAACCGCAAGGCCTAAACCGAGAAACTGCTTGTTACTTTGCAAGAGTTTCTACACGGTCGCCACTAGTGGTACCTGTGCATAAAGACCACCCGTGGGATCACAACAATATGGTCTTTGTTTACAGGTGGTCTTTAATGTCAGGGTCATCTACATGTATGCGGAAAGTGAGTAATTATAAACTAAAAAGCTCTATTCCAAAGTGGTCTTTAGCATAGGTCTGACTGTATATGAACAAATTGTAATGAAGTCAAACTTCATCATAAATTATTTATTCACAACTTTTCGGCCATTTGGCCTTCATCATGTTTCTATTTCAAGCAATAATTATATACAAATATTTGCTTTTGCTTTTTTTTTAGAATGTCTCACTGCTACTGGATATTTTAGAAAAGTTTCCTCAGTCAGGAAAGGAACTGATATGTGTGCAAGTTGGGAATGCAAATACGGTAAAGTTGAGCAGACTCACAATTTATATTTTTATCTTTATAACAGATTTATGTAGATTAAATATTTGACTCGCAAGTGTGGGGCTTATTACGACTCTCTGCACATTGGTTGTGGGTTCAAGGAAGACGGGATGTTACGATTGCAATCATAATGACCTTCAGTAATTATTCACGCGTACGGGATTCTTTCAACATGCTTACAATATCACAAGCTGCTATAAGCGAATGACTACGTAAACAGTTTAGTTTTTTTAACCCCAAAACCGTTACGTAAAGATCCGTATCAAACCCCGTCATTCCACGTCAAACAATTCAGTTTCTTAGTGTGTTATGGTCGTCACTGAAATTGAACCGTTAGACTGAGGTTACAGAATTTAAGTTTTTATCCTAGATCACGATCATTTATTACACCTTTCTTTTGAACATTGCATTTTGTAAACAGTTGGTATTTATGTAACTATTAGAAAATATGTCTGTGTTAGAAGAAAAAACAATCATTTTTCGATTTGAGCTTTGCTGAAGAGTCGGATTAAACTTGGCATACTTTGTAAATTTCTCTTTGGCTAATTTACCTGAGCGCCAAGAAAAGGAAATAGAAATACTGCAGTTTGTTTACGATTATGCCAATTGTATCGCACAAAACTTGAACATTCCCTAATTCGATTATATAATTAAACTCGAACTATTTGAAAAAGGGATAGTTAATGAATAGGTCAATTCAACTTATAGTTATCGTGGGAGGCCATTGTACTCATTTCTAGTTTACCATTGTTTATTTTTCTCCATTTAGGATATGATTGACACATTACAGACGCTTTCATGCGGCAGACGGTTCTCATACACAGAGGGGACAAAGCTGGCTCGAACGTTTTATCTAACCGTATGTTAATTGTGATGTTCAAACAAATAATAGAGCCGTCCCGCGAGAAAGCAACATTATGGCTTCTGCGTAATATATCGACCCAGATTAGTCTGCGCAGACTGCACAGACTGATCCGGGCCGACAAATTCCTTCTCAGGGGGAATAGAGGCAAGAGTAATTATCCTGAAACAGAAAATCCACATGAGGCGAAACGTGTCTACCGGATAAACCTGCGCGGCATGCTTAGGCTGATACCGGTTGATACTTTACGCAGAGTCCACACTGTTTGTTTTTCGTGGAATGGCTCATATCTTTTCAAGTTAGAACAGATTATTATTAAATCTACTTCGTTCCTTTGCATAATAAATGTTTATGAACATATCATACTAATATTAAAATATTAAGTATGTTTAATTTGAATTTGCTGGTATTGCAATTCTTGCTTCTTAATCAATGACATCCTCATCCTCATCATTATCATTATCATCATATTTCGTATTTTCAAGAACAGTTTCTCAAGTCATTATCTTACTCTAGAAGTGATTTTGATATTTATTTATGAAATGTTCATAATTCAATATTTGAGACGTTCCACGAGAAAACCAACATTATTGACTCTGCGTAATGAAGTCCGCGCAGGATGATCCGAGCCGACAAATTTCGTCTCAGTGGGATAGAGATATATACATGTAGTAATAATTCATGAAACAGAAAATCAAAAGTAGGCGAAAAAGTGTCTATCCGTGTAAACCTGCGCTGCATGCTTAGGCTGATCCTGAACGATACGTTACGTAGAAGTTAGAACAGAGTATAATTAAATTAATTCAATTTTAATTTGTTGGTATTGCGATTCTTGCTTTCTTGCTATATAATCCATGACATCATCATCATCATTATCATCATCATCATATTTCGTATTTTTCAAGAACAGTTTCTCAAGTCATTATCTTACTCTAGAAGCGATTTGGATATTTATTTATGAAATGTTCATAATTCATTATTTGAGCCGTTCCACGAGAAAACCAACATTATTGACTCTGCGTAATGAAGTCCGCGCAGGCTTAGCCGGACCGACAAATTCAGTCTCAGTGGGATAGAGATATAAACTTGTAGTAATAATTCATGAAACAGAAAATCTACAGTAGGCGAAAATGTGTCTATCCGTGAAAACCTGCGCTGCATGCTAAGTCTGATCCGGGTCGATACTTTACGTAAAATCCACAATGTTGGTTTTCACGTGGAACGTCTCATTTTATATTTTCAGAACAAATCCCCAATAACGTTGGCAGGTATTGGCGGGATTGGTGGTAAACCTGGGATTGGTGGTTTACCTTGGATTGGTGGTTTACCTGGGAATGGTGGTTTACCCGGGATTGGTGGTTTACCTGGGATTGGTGGTTTACCCGGGATTGGTGGTTTACCTGGGATTGGTGGTTTACCCGGGATTGGTGGTTTACCCGGGAGTGGTGGTTTACCTGGGATTGGTGGTTTACCCGGGATTGGTGGTTTACCTGGGATTGGTGGTTTACCAGGGATTGGTGGTCTACATGGCATGCTAGGTCTCGGTGGTTTATCGGCATCCGGGATTGATTTGTCAAAGATGGGCGGCATGGAGGGACTGTCCGGCCTTCGGGTGAGTTATATCCGTCTCTGTCCCAGACAACATGTGTTGCCTTGGCAGCAAATGTCTTCTAAAAACATAAGTGGAAAATGATAAAATGTCTCGTTATGAGGAAAAATTGTCTTTCAGAAAGCATACGAATCGGTTCTTTGGAAATAAAGGTAATTAAACCGTATCCTTGTACACCCAACTTTAATTTAGTCAATATATGCTTAGCCTACTATATTTACTTAACTTACTGTACTACACGTGCCTTTGAACACATTTTGCAATCAATCTACCCCAAGACCAACCTTCACGTTCATGTGAAGTTTAAATTAGTTTTACTGTTTTCGCTACTCGTTTTAAACTCGTCTGTTTTTCGCAGAAAACTAAATCGGGTTATTGTTTTACCCTTGGCGTCGTCGTCAAAAAACGTTAACATTACTTAAACTCGAAAGCCGTTCAATATCTTCAGACGCATATCTATACAAAGTCACTTAGCTATAGCTGTACTTATTATTTAGTCATTCCCAACTTTCGACTTAGATAAATAAAAGCACTGCAGTGCTGACGGCCTGGGGGATGCTGGAAGGTTGGATTTTTTTCGACGCACGGGCCCTACGGCCCCGGTTAATCCGCCACTGTATATTTCATGTGACTTCTTTCGTGGGGTGGGGGGAGTCGGGCACGGGCCCTATGGACCCCCGTTTAATCCACCACTACATCCGCCACTGTATATTTTACGTCACTTTTTTCTTTTTTTCCGTTAACAAGCGTCCATATTTGACCTCTCGGCGCATTAATTTCTAAAGCATTTCTTAAACTTATATTGGAGTACTCACGCCTTAAGTTTTTCGCTGATATTCCAACAACATTAACATGATATTTATGGGGGAGATCCTAACCGTTTAAATGCAGTTCTGTTGAATCCATGATGAACCATTTTTCTCGCGCAGTTTCTCGTGCGTTGTTTGGTGCTAACACCAATTGGCAGGCTGCCAACTCCGAAACAAATGGTATTACTACTATGACCAGGGACTAAAGCCCCAGGCCAAAAACGGACAAGCGTTGGTGTTCGCTCCGCGGTGCTCTTGTTTAATCTAGATCAAAGACTATTTCATTGTGGCAAATAATTTGATTTATTTTGTCAATTGAGAAACAGGATTCTATGACAAGGGCTTAAGTAATAGCACAGTTTGACATAATAAAGACATTGACGGCAAAACGCCGTATCCAGTTCTCACATTGACGGAAAATCGCCGTATACATTACTTACATTGACCGCAAAACGCCGTAAATATTTCTTACATTGACGGCAAAACACCGTTTACATTGACGGCAAAACGTCATGAAATTTCTAACGTTGAGGGCAAATCGAATTATACTTTGCTCATATTTACAGCAAACTGTCGTATGAATTTCTTACTTTGACGGCAAAACGAAGGGCCTCAAACATAAAGAAAATGAAACGAAACATGAACACACGTGTGTTACATATGAACAACTCAATGTTACAATTATACATGCATATATAGATATGGACTTAAAATTGAGATGTCTATTACTGTATCGTAGAACAGCCACAGATCCAAATATTGTGCATAGTTTCATGAAATACAATTGTACTATAGTTATCATCGAATTTACGTTTATCCAACGTAAATTTTGGGATTTGAAATGCTGAATAGACGTTGAGTTTTGAATATATGAAGGAAGGGAATTCCAAACTGATGAACCGGAAAATATAAATGTATTTCGATATATTTCCAAGTTAGGTTAAACCGTTTTGAAGTGGATGAACGTTAAATCTTGCATGAATGTCAGATGTAAAAGTAAATGAGGTCCTTAGGTAAATGTCATCCATTTAAGTTCAGCAAACATTAAAGATGAAAGGGTTGTAAAATCACAATCAAGGATTACCCTGGCAACCCTTTTCTGAAGTTTCACTAGTTTGTTTTTCAATTTTATTTGTGCAATTTCCCCCAGATAACACAACAAAAATCAAAATGTGGAAGTATGTATGCATTATAAAGACGTTTACATTGACGGCAACACAAAGTTTACATTGCTAACATTGACAGCAAAATGTCGTATGAATTTCTAACATTGACTGCAAAACGCCGTACTCTTTTTCAATTATTGACGGAAAAATGAAGTATGAATTTCTCACATTGACTGAAAATGGCCGTACACTTTTCGAACATTGACGCCAAATGTCGTATGAATTTCTAACATTGACAGCAAAACGCAGTACTTTTTTTGAAAACTGACGGCAAAATGTCTTATGAATTTATAACATTGACTGCAAAACACCGTACACTTTTCGAACACTGACGGCAAAATGTCGTATGAATTTTTAACATTGACTGCAAAACGCCGTACACTTTTCGAACACTGACGGCAAAAGTCGTACGAATTTCTTACATTGACTGCAAAACGCCGTACACTTTTCGAAAATTAACGGCAAAACACCTATACATATCTTACATCAATCTGGATGAACACTCGAATTGAAATTTGAGACATGTCAGGTTGTACTAAATTAAGGGCCAGTTTTGAATGTTTTACACTGATTTTATGGAATGGTTGTTGTACATTGTACACTCGATTTAAAACCAGTTCAGTTGTTTTACATAACACTAGTCTGCGGTCCAGGCCGTGTTGTTGTTCTTGACTCGAGGGATTATCGTGTTTAATCAAGTTACGGTCATTTTGTTGTTCTAAACTCGTTGTAAGGTCAATTCAGTCTTGTCAGTCTTGTTGTTTTACAGCCAATTTTAGGTCATTCAAGTTGTTCTACACAGCGTATACATACCGAAATATATCGAAATATACAGCCGATTTAAGGTCATTCAAATCGTCCTACACTGCGTATACGACCTATCGAAATATTTTACACTCAATTTAAGGTCATTCAAATAATTATACACTGCGTATACCTGTTGAAATAATTTACCCTCAATTTGAGGCCAGTTCAATAGTTCTGCACTGTATACGACCTATCGAAATATTCTAAACCCAATTTAAGGTCATTTAGATCGTTCTACACTGCATATACGACCTATCGAAATATTCTACACTGCGTATACGACCTATCGAAATGTTCTTCACCCAATTTAAGGTCATTGATATCGTTCTACACTGCATATACGACCTATCGAAATATTCTACACTGTGTATACGACCTATCGAAATATTCTACACTGTGTATACGACCACCTATCGAAATATTCTATACACAAGTTAAGGTCATTGAGATCGTTCTACACTGTGTATACGACCTATCGAAACATTCTTCACTCACTTTAAGGTAATTCAGATGGTTTTACACTTCGTATACGACCTATCAAAATATTTTACACTCAATTTAGGTCATTTAGATCGTTATACACTGCGTATACGACCTATCGAAATAATTCACACTCAAATTTAGTTAATTTAGATCGTTATACACTTCGTGTGCGACCTATTGAAATATTTTACACTCAATTTGAGGCCATTGAGATCGTTCTAAACTGTGTATACGACCTATTGAAATATTCTACACTCAATTTAAGGTTATTGAGATCGTTTTACACTGCGTATACTACCTATCGAAATATTCTACTCTGTGTATACGACCACCTATCGAAATATTCTACACACAAGTTAAGGTCATTGAGATCGTTCTACACTGTGTATACGACCTATCGAAATATTCTTCACTCACTTTAAGGTAATTCAGATCGTTTTACACTTCGTATACGACCTATCAAAATATTAATCACTCAATTTAGGTCATTTAGATCGTTATACACTGCGTATACGACCTATCGAAATAATTCACACTCAAATGTAGTTCATTTAGATCGTTATACACTTCGTATACGACCTATTGAAATATGTTACACTCAATTTGAGGCCATTGAGATCGTTCTACACTGCGTATACGACCTATCGAAATAGTTTTCACTCAATTTAGAGTCATTTAGATCGGTCTATACTTCGTATACGACCTATTGAAATATTCTACATCGCTGTGTATACGACCTATCGAAACATTTTACACTCAATTTAAGGTCATTGAGATCGTTCTACACTGCGTATACTACCTATCGAAATATTCTACACTACGTATACTAAATAGTCTACACTCAATTAAAGGTCACTGAGATCGTTATACACTGCGTATACGACCTATCGAAATATTCTTCACTCAATTAAAGGTCACTGAGATCGTTCTACACTGCGTATACGACCTATCGAAATATTCTTCACTCAATTAAAGGTCACTGAGATCGTTTTACACTGCGTATACGACCTATCGAAATATTCTTCACTCAAGTTAAGGTCATTTCGATAGTTCTACACTGCGTATACGACCTATCTAAATATTCTACACACAATTTAAGGTCATTGAGTTCGTTCTTCACTGTGTATACGACCTATCGAAATATTCTACACACAATTTAAGGTCACTGAGTTCGTTCTTCACTGTGTATACGACCTATCGAAATATTCTACACACAATTTAAGGTCACTGAGTTCGTTCTTCACTGTGTATACGACCTATCGAAATATTCTACACTCAAGTTAATGTCATTGAGATCGTTATACACTGAGTATACTACCTATTGAAATATTCTACACTGCGTATACGACCTATCGAAATATTCTACACTCAAGTAAAGGTAATTGAGATCGTTATATACTGCGTATACGACCTATCGAACTCTTCTACACTCTATTAAAGGTCATTCAGATCGTTATACACTGCGAACACGATCTACCGAAACATTCAACTCTCAATTTAAGGGAATATGATTGTTCTTGAAAAATATTTACACCCAATCAATTTTTTCGAGTATTCACCTCTTTGTTGTTGACTATTACAGGCACAATTACAGACACAATTACAGACACACGTATCGCAAGTACAAGGTTTAATTGGTATGTCTGGTGTGTCAACCAGCACAGACATTAACGGACTGTCCAAGGAAGATCAAGTGAGTAAAAGGCATTAAGTGTACAACTGTTACAGACTTGATAACATTCGCGACATACAACGAAATATTAAAACATACAACGCCGAGCCCCGGTAGCTCAGTCATTAGCAACACAGGCTATCAATTCAAGGGTTGTGAGTTCCGGAACCCCAGCTGGGCCAACATTTTTTCCGACGTTCGATAAGAGTAATTTCTCTTCCACCAATCGGCTAACACAGTCTATGTGGAAAAGCAGCCATTTGTTTGGAAAGTATGCTGTGAGGGAAATTGGTAAGGATTAGCCAGGGAACACACGAGTATATGAACAGACCGCCGTGATATGACTGAACAATTGTTAAAAACGACGTTAAACCCCAATCAATACAACAGCATTATTAACTGACCTTTGTTCCATGATGTATATAATTGTATCACATAAAGTTCTCTCTAACAGTGTCAAAACCCTATTACATTAAATATCATATGACACTACTAGTTTGGTTTCTAGTCTTACGCTCAATTCTTTGTTCCAACGCGGAAACCAAACTATGAAAATAACGTAACGTCAGCGGTTTGACGTTATAACGTTCGTCACTTTAACGCAAAAACCCGCAAATTTTATGTTCATTTTTCCGAAATACACATCATAACTCATTTTATGTGAGAAATAGAATTTCTCATTCGTGTTTATTTATTATCACTTTTAAGCTCGCGGCATATTATCTTAGTAAAAGTGATAATAAATAAGCACTCACGAAATATCCTCTAAATCACCTATACATGTATGTCATTGACACTAATCTTTAATTCATCTCACCATATGTGATTTTGAATAACAAATCAAAATTAAAATTGAAATACACGTCATTCATTTACGCTTGCATTTGGACCATTTCAAGGATATAGTAGAAGATCACAATGAACTCATCGATGAATCGCCCAAAAGAAAAATCACAAGAGAATCCGATAGAAAATATGTCGATAGCAACAGCGAGACCCTGCCAAAGATCGGGTCTCGGGTTCGGAGGGGCCCCGATTGGACATTGCGAAAGGAAGATGGTGAGGGACCGGGCACGGTTGTTGGGCACGATGAAAAAGGTAACATTGGTTACGGTTATTTTCTGTATCAAACTAAGTTTAAGGGGTTGAGATTCCGTGTAGATTGAACTAAATTGATTGATTGACTGATTGATTGATTGATTGATTGATTGTTTGATTGATTGTTTGGTGCTTTACGCCGCTTCCAACACTTTTTCATTTATAAAACGGCTTTTCCTGGGTAAGTTACTACGTAATAAGTACTAAGTACGACTGATCCGTTTATCCTGATACCAGCCAGTCAGTCGCAATGCTAACACAGCAACCATGAGCGCCAAGTAGGGTAGCCGTTACTACCATTTTTAAAGTCGTAGATTTAACTGTCGCAGTGACATTACCGATAGGCCAGAGTATATATCGATTTCTGTTAGCCGGCATTGTAATGTATTTATTATGTGACAGTTCAATATACACGGACTATATACGTATAAACCCTTTTCCTCATATAAACGCTTTCTGACGCCTCTGCAGCAGACGGCTTTTTGAAAACAGTGACACAAGAAGAAATTGCGAGCAATTTCTCTTTTTGCCACAATGTTTTCCACTTTTAGTCATAGGTTATCCATTCAATTATAGGGATTTTCTATTTGTTGACAACATATGCTCAAAGTCGTCTGCTGCAAAAATGCCGTATGTGGGAAAAGGTTAAGAACATGTCCTGTTATTTCAGTCGCTCGTCAAATAGTTAATTCCGCACGAGGAGGGTAAATACAAACAAAGAATGACTACATGCTATTTCAGTTTTTGCAGTGTTTAGTTACTAACATCGACCTTCGTGAATATTTCACTCATGCACTTATATTAATGTTGGAATAGTAGCATTCTAACCCATTCCAAGATAAAACAATCTGCATTAGACGAAGAGCTGAACACATTGTGGTATCGTTATAAATGTGAAGGTTTGCGTCGAGGATTTGCAACTGGGCGTCCCGGGTTCGATCCCCAGGCGCTACGCGACGGTCATTGTGGAGTGCCATTAGACAAGGCATATTTCCTAGTCTAGTACTGGTTTGTTTACCCAGGGATTATGAATAAATCAACTGTCGTCGTGATATGACTAAAATGAATGTTGAAAATGACAAATAAATTCCTTCTTTGTTTACATGTAAATCAACAGCTTCAACCCTCGTTTGTCACACTTTCTACGCGTTTCCCAGGTAGAACACCATATATCATTAAAACGAGATACTTCGTACCTTTAAAATAATCCATAGAAAATGTGGGGTCATGCATTAAGCAAGAAAGAACTCGCTCTGTGAAGATGGGGACCGTCCTTTTTACCACAATCCAGCTAGGCTGAAACTGGGTTTACACATACTCTACTTTCACTTTCACACACGGTAAAAATACCTAAAATGATCAAATCAAACAGTTCAAGTTCGTCCTCTACATATTTACAAAGAATTTACACCATTGTCACATATCTAATGCAGTCTGGGCCAGATGTACAACCATTTCTAGGAAAACAAAGTTTTGTTTACGCACTACTGTAGATCAAAGGGGCCCGCGGATGTATTTAGCGTAATTTGACCTATAAAACAAAAAAAATCTTTCTTTCCATTATTTTCAAAGTGTTATCTATATTGAAAGCAAAAAAGCCAAAGTTAGGATAGTAAGGCAATTATTTTCAAAGAAATTTCAATTTTCCTATACCGGCCAAAACCTTGGTTTTGCGGCTTGAGTCTGGCCAGTTTTGGGATATCGCGCATCATATAGGTTTTGGATGAAAAAAATAAGAAACGCGTTATATATTAAGTTTAAACTGTCTCCATTGTTTATAGACATGAACAAACTTCATATTTATGCATGATTTGTTTTTCTACAAACTGTTTGTTAAGAAACAGGTATTTATATATTTCAAACAATTTAATACCTATACTGGCCAGCCAGGTGCATAATTAAGGTTTTTTTACACCTTTACTGGTGACTGCATTGATGTGTGAAATTTAACTCTGCTTATTGCACACATTTGTGGCATGTATATGTCATAAATATTTACTCATTAAGGGCATAGCTGGGGTTGAAGGGGGTTGTATTAGGAAGTAGGTACCAATAAAATAACTTCCTAACACATTTGTATTACATTAGTTGTGTTCTGTTGCTTTTGTATTGTAATTGACGGGGGAATTGAGTTACAGATGGCCCGTAAAAAGCAGTGCAAGTCAATTGGCTTTTAGAAAGGTGTGCCAGGTTTAAATAGGGGTCAAAACATGGTTTTAGTATAAAAAAGTACAAACAAAGCATGTGAGATGTAAATAGACATTTGGGTATATTCACCTTTCTCGATGTTGATGGTTCGAAGGCAAATGTACGTCCCTTGCGGCCATCTTGGAAAGTGGCTGGTATTATCGATGAGTTTGGTGTTGCCCGCAACAATACATATTACCCCAACCCATACACAAAAAAACTGTACTGTCCAGCTAAGGTGCAACTGATGTTTAACTCTGAAATAAAGATACATGCACAGTTGAGCATAAATTGTAATGGTATTCTGGTTTTTGACAGTGCCAGTTCCCAAAAGTAGGGTCTAGTCTGGCGCGAACGGCTTAAATGTGAAAAATGTACATATATTGGTATATACTATAATTTATATGAAGAGGTTGAAAGGAACCATAAGGGAAGAGGTAGACAAACAGCATAAGCCAATGTTGGCTTTCAAATAGGTCTATTCTCGACACCAATCAGTAACCATTGTGCAACACGCATACTGAACTGCACTAACACAATTGCACCAACTATTACAGGGGCCCGCGGATGTATTTAGCGTAATTTGACCTGAAGGAAGATACTAGTTCACTGTCAAACGAGTCCATCCGTAAGAAAAGGTGGAACTTGGCATTTCTGAACAGTGTAGGTTCATAGAAACCTGTGGATCATCCCTGTCTTATACAAATGTATACAAGTTAACAGAAGCTTCTTACATGCTTATGTCAGTAATATTTGAAAAGTGCATATCTGTGTCAACACTTTTCACAAAAGTCATCTAGTACAATTTTCAATACAACCGTATAACAAAACACCATTATATTTGATAAAGTGAACTATATTTCTAAGCCATGCCTGTTTGTATTGATTGCATTTATGTGAACTGATGTATAATCGATTACAAGTAATTGATGGCTTTCTAATACAAAACAATACAAATATGTTATTGCGTTAAACAATCAATATGCTTATAGCAAAAAATTACAAACAATAATAAAGGAACACCGATCAAAATGATTTAATGTTTGCTTGCTTTAAAACAAGCGCACTTTATTTGGTAAAACAAATAGGTAAAAACTCGTGCTATATATATATATACCGAACATTACAAGAGAAAGTTGATGCAACGCATCAATGTCGCCGGAAATCCATACTGCAGTTATGCATAACACTTACATTATAGTAGTTGAAAAAACAGTTATCAACTGAGGGGCATATTGGAACATCAGGGGTGAGGTCAAGTGAAAATTTATCATAACTTTCATTTTTTTGTCAACGAAGTGAATGTCCTTCATTGAAATATAATTGAAGCCTTTCATTGTTTATGATCAATCTCCATTCTAACGTAGGTTGACCATACACACAGCCAGCTAATTATTGATCATAAACAGTAATGGAAATGAGTGATCTTGCCAATCATTAGTCTTTGTATGTTTACAGTGCTTTCAATAAGTAATAATTATAAGATTTGTGAATTACACATACACTTTTCAAGATGTTTGTCAGAATATTTGAATTGTATTATTTGTCAATAAAACCACAACACAGACAATTTAGGATTTGCATGCAATAGCACGTCATTTTACCTTTGCCCTATTGAAGACAACATTGGACACCTTTGCAGCAATCTACTTTTAAAACAATGAGAAAAGGGTTAAATCGCTGAAGACATGAGTTTTCTCTTTTTCTCAAAATGATACAAGCTTGGCATCCTAATTATAGCATACTTTGACAAATGTTAAAATGTTATCCAATATTTATAAATTAGACCACCCTCGAAATATATAATATCAGCTAAACAGTTAAATTTCATTGAAATTGTTGTATAATTTCAAACTTAATTTCGAACATAAACTGAACCCTACATGTTAATTTATTGTAATTCTTTCCTTCCTTTTTATAATGAAAATAACAAACTACTCATGTTTTAACATTATATAATTATAAGCGCCCTTATGTCAATGGTGCATAACAATATGCAGATCACATGCAAAATGCCTGTAGGGAATCTAATGACACATTTAAAATTGTCAAGGACGAAATAATGTTGTACGAAAGACCCGATTCGTTTCTTCTTCGCGTAGTTGTCGTTCTTTACACTTTCTTTATAGGCAGAGAGTGTTCATTCAAAGTCATTTTTCTATTAAAACCAGATTTATCTCAGTTTGATCTTTTCTTCGTGTGTTTCGAACCAAATAAACATTTTAAATCACCTATAATTAACTTTTTGTAAGTGAGTTTAAAGAACGGCTCTCTGCAAAGGATATTGATCTACGCACTCGGTAGTCGCTAGTCACGTGATCAACGGTTTAAGCTTAGAAGCAGTTCATATTTTAGATATACATGGAATGCATTCTTCTAAAATCAAGCCATCTCTTTGAACATGAAAATAGCATTCAGTAAGTTAAAATTGATATTGAAAGGAGAATTCGACGTGATTTTTATCTCGATATTGACACATAACAGTCTGCTGCAAGTCTAATAGGGACTGTTTTGTCTTCGTAAATAAAACAAAAACACATAAATGCGAGTCAAAATAAAGAAACTGCAAATATTTAAAACATCGGAATATTTATTTCATTTTAGATGTGTCATACCTTAGTGTTTTTAAACAAACGCAATTGTAATATGTTCAAGACATTTAAATTTGTTTTTGTTCTAATAATAAATCGTCCTCCCATGTCATTTCCGAAAAGCTATTAAAAATCTAAGTCGCGGGCTTCTGCGACTAATACAAATAAGGTGTTTGGAAAAGGGAAATCATCAAAAACTTTACTTAGCGTTGTTGACTCCTCGGGACACATTGATATATGGAAGCTTGTAAAATATGTGAATGTAATTAAAACTGTATTATTGTACAGGTATGGGTACACTGGGATGCCGATGACAACCCGAACGTCTATCACTATTTGAATGTAATTAAAACTGTATTATTGTACAGATGGTCAGTTATGGGTACACTGGGATGCCGATGACAAACCGAACATCTATCACTATGGCGGTTCAATGCGGTATGATGTGTTATTGGTAAACGAACCAAGGCTCTTTGGGGAAAATGACAAATTAAAGGTGGGATGCGTCGTCAAACCAGGTAAATGTGATTTAAATTTTAATTGAGCTGTTCCACGAGAAAACCAACATTGTGGACTCTGCATAAAGTATCAATCCTGATCGGCCTAAGCATGCCGCGGAATAGACACTTTTCGCCTCCTGTTAATTTTCTGATTCTGGAATCATTATTCTATTCCTATATCTTCTTAGACGGAATGTGTCGGTCCGGCTGATCTGGGTCGATACATTACGCAGAGTTCACAATGTTGGTTTTCTCGTGGGACGGCTCATATGTAAATGAACCAAAGGTCATCAGCGGTGAAAGATAACCTAATTGTTGGAGGTATCTTCAAATCATGTAAATATAGTCGGTAGAAGAACCAAATATCTTATTGGGAAATGATAACGCAGAGGTTGGATGTGTCGTCAATTGATTGATTGATTGATTGATTTGGGTTTAACGCCGTTTTCAACAATTATCCAGTAATATCACGGCGGCCAGTTCACCTACGTATGCGTTTGTTTCTTGGTTTTCCCACACCAGTACACCACACAACATACTTTCCAAGCAACTGGCTGCTATTCCGTATAGAGTGTTAAACAGCCCATTGGTGAAAGCCGAATGACGCATGTCACAGTGACTTTTGTCAAACGTCGGAAAGAATGTTGGCTTGGATTCGAACTCACAACCCCTGGATTGACAGCTTTCCGCGCTACTGACTGAGCTACCAAGCTCAGCAAGATGCGTTGTCAAACCAGGTAAATATAATCGAAGTTATTGGTAGATCAACCGAGGAACCTCGGGGTTAATGATAAATTGAAGGTTGGTGCGTAGTCAATGATTCCGTATTTTTGTCCGGATGTTTTCAAAGTTGTCTGACGCAGATTTGTCGTATGTAGGAAATGATTTAGTACTAATTGAAATCATTTTGACCAAAATATTGGGAGTCAGTCCAGGTAACACTGATCTCATAATGAGAATCTTAACCATGTTTTAATTTCGATATGAATATTTAAAAATTGATTAATAAAGCAAAGGTGGAGTTCTGATTACTAATCAGTAGAATTACCTGTAACAATTAAACGATTAGTTATCTGTGCAATTCAAACTAATTGCACAAGACATTATTAACCTCTGATTAATATCATTATGAATGTGCATGTCTCATGGAAAAGTAGGCTAACGTAGCTCATGAATAATCTCTAACCTTTCCCTCATACGACAATTTTGCAGCAGACGACTTTGAATATATTTTGTCAAAAAATAGAAAAAATCTCTATAATTGAATGAATATCCTATGACTAAAAGTGGAAAACATTGTGGCAAAAGCAGAATTTGCTCGTTTTTGAGCAATTTCTTCTTTTGTCACTATGTTTTCAAAAAGCCGTCTGCTGCAAAGGCATCAGAAAGCGTCTATAAGAGGGAAAGGTATAATCTGTGCCACCAGTATAGAGTATATGCATCCACACGGCCTAACCGGGCTCTATACTATTTGCTGCTGAACGCAATATTTTTATCGTGATATCCATAGTATTGGGTATAGACATTTATATATTTAAACTTTGAGTGGACTTAAGTCAATTTTAGATATTCGACATTGAAATAGTTAACCTCTCTATGTTGTTATGTTGGACAGGTGATAACTGGAGATTTGACTTTCGATGTGTTCGACGGAATGAAGAAGGAGTCGTCATTAGGTTGCTGAACTGCAAAGTGCAGGTAAACTATATATGAGCGGCATCCAGCGGAATATATATATATAGGGTATTGTTGCATCTACGAACAGTTTAACCCTTACCAACATGCAGATGCTTCAGTCTGGCATCTATGAAGCTGGCGACTTTCTAAATTCAAATAATTGTGGCATATGACAAAATTGCTCGTTTTGGCATTGGCGTCTTGAAAGTCGTCTGCTGCAGATTTGTTGTACGTGAGAAAGGGTAAAACATGCTCAGATCGGCCAGTACATACACACAGTCTCAACAGAGCCCTTTCTTATTTAAACATATTTAAAATCCCTCTAGTGTTATTATCATGTCATTATATAATAGTATCACGTTTGCAAGATGCAATCATAACTCCCGTTCGCTTGATTGGGGTTCAAACGTTTTTCCAACCTAACAATTATACCATTTACCTTCTATTATACTTCGTAGATTAACCTGCTTTCATAACATATATGGAAGTCTATAATTCTCTGCAAAATGGGATTGATAAATTTATATATATATATATATATATATGAATGAAATTCTGTTTGGAACGAGGAACGAATTGATCTTGATAAATGTCTTGCACCTCAACAATGTTGTTAAATAACCGTCTCCAGCTAAGGTACAACAAACCATCCGTTCGGGGAAATGATTAAAACACCTTGAAAATACCAAAAGCAGCAAGGTTACGCATGTACCCTTAGAGAGAGATCCATAACGAGAGTATTTTGTTGTTGTATCAGGGAAAAGGTTAATTTGAACGAGCTGTAGATAATACAAAGTAGTACGAAAAATCAATGAAAACTCCTTGAACATTCACGAAGTTATCCAGCTTTATGCCGAATGCGTTTACCTGAATGATGTATTCGAAGTCCTCGGTCAATTTATTATTTCAACTTTAAATGTTTACTTTCTGTCTTGGTTCAACACTGGAGATTTATGTTTTTGCAAGTGAAGTGCTCCATTACTGTTTGCTATTGATTCTCAGGTGAAATGGATCCATGGATATAGGGGATACTATACATACAGTCCTAATGGGCCATCGGAGTTAAAGATAGCGAAGTGTTCCCTCAGGTATGTTTTACATTTTTGTTAACCCTTTCCCTCATACGACAATTCTGCAGCAGACGTCTTTGAACGTTTTTTGTCAAAACATAGAAAATCTCCATAATTGAATGGATAATCTATGACAAAAAGTGGAAAACATTGTGGCAAAAGGAGAAATTGCACATTTTATGCAATTTCTTCTTTTGTCACTATGTTTTAAAAAAGCCGTCTGCTGCAAAGGCGTCAGAAAGCGTCTATATGAGGGAAAGGGTTAAGGAATGAATACGCTTAGCAATAAAAGTAAAGAGAAAATGATGGAATGAGAGTTGAAGAAAAAAGAAAAAAAGAACGAAAAAACACAGAATAAAGAAAGAAGAGAGTAATGGTTATAACATGAACATTATCAAAGGAGGGATATGTGCTAAGGAAAAGAAATGGAAATTGAAAGAAAAGACAATAATGAAAATAATGGTTTACTTCTGGGAAAAATCTAAAGATAGTTTTATAAGAGTTTCGCTAATGTTAAATCATATTTTTACTTGCAGCAATCCATTTCAAGCAACAGGATCGACAAAAAAGAAAAGGTCAAACAAAAATAAGAATGTTTTCCCTTAAAACAATGTACAGTCGAACATATTACAGAGATCAACAGTTTGGTGTTCATGTAACCCAAATCAACGTTACTTGGATTTTTTCTATCTTTGAGGTCTGAATAAGACCTTGACATTTTAGATTTGTTATGAAAGAGTGTGATTTTTTGTTAATGAGAACTAACTTAACTAGACCAGGAAATATTGTTTATGAGATATATCAAGGAATTTCTGCTTCACCACTATCGTCTTTCGTCATTTCTTTCATGGCATGTTCTGAAAAATCATTTATGTGAACGAATTCGACATGGTCTTTAACCTTTTTTCCACATATAATCTGCAACAGACGACTTTATTAACATCTAGGCAAAACTATGTTAAGCCTCTATAAAGTATAAATGATATTTCTTTCGTTAAATAGAGTTGAAAATATTGTGACAAAAGGAAAAATCCCTCGTTTTCAAAAGTCGTCTGTTGTATAGGTATCAGAAAGCGTCTATATGAGGAAAAATGTTAAATCCTACTTATGCCTACGTAATGTTTTCATTTCTGCTGAACTCCAGATTATAGATAGTATAGTTAAACCTTTAAGACTCTTCAAAATTTGTCTTGAAATATTAGAATCATAATTCCGAGTTAAGATAAGAGTAATCATTTCCATTTCTAGTACAATTAACATCTAAATATTGATCGTTTATGCTTCATTTTTACTAGGTATACATAACCAGTAAGCCACATTTTGTACATTTTCATTGACTTTGAATTAACTGTTTTCAACATGTACTGCCACAATAGTTTTGAACTATGTATTTCTTACTTTGTTGTCACTATTAGCAATATTTGCAAATGTTTCATTATTTCAACATTTTGATGTCAAAAATTTTGATGTTTAATGTACTTGTTTTCGTGTCGTATGATAATCGTCTCACCGTATGTCTGTTTGTCTGTCCGTCTGCCCGTCACGTTTTGCATTAATTAGTCATAACTATGTCCCTGGATTTTGGGATTCACTACAGTATTGCAATACTGGTATCTAGTCATAAGGAGAATTGAACAGTACACAATCATAACTACTTTTTCTTGTTCGGACAGTTGTAACATATTTCCAATTTATCAAATTTAAACTTGGTGCATGTATGTTGATACGCATTTTTGGCACCAGGCATCGATAATGCACAGCCTGTATAGGCTTATCAATAATATGTATGTTTGATATTTTGATAACTGTCTTTTCCCATCATTAAGTTTGTCAATGTTGTAACATTACAAACATATTTATGTTGTCTCATCACACACATATGTATACAATTACCGTCAATCACATGCATATTAATGATAGTATGCCGAATGGTGAATCTTTACTCGAAATAGACTTACTTACGGATTAGGCTATAAACAATGTTTTTTTCTGTTCTAAATGTCATCGCATTTCCTTGTGTTTCGTCATTTTTCGACAAGGTTCCATATCACGCACGTTGTATGTGCGTGGGGTGTATTTGTAGGCGTGCACGAATACGTATTCATGTATGCAAGTATGTACACTCACAATCACAGCATCGCACGATTCGTTACTACACACATATTCATGAATAATCTGTGTAAATATACTCATATATATTTTGTATAGGCTGATATATGCATACTGTATTGTTTGATTGCACTAATGTTTTTTGTTGTTACATATCTATTTTATTTTTGTATTGTTTTGTCCTTCGTATAATTTGTATGTATGCAACACTTTCCGTTAATGGAGGCAATAACGAACTACTTCTACTACTACTTCAAACGCTATACCACTACACTAACGAGGCGTCCTTAAAAATCTAGTATCCATACCATCACTACAGACAACAAAACAAATCAAATCCATATTGTTTTTGGTTAACTAAGACCGGAAGTGTTAATTGATGTGGTTTTAAACGTTTGAAACTTGAGGCCCATAGCAATGAGACTTTCCCTCTAATCCTTTCCGACCAATAGACGCATTTTGTCACACTAGCAGCAGTCGACTTTTGAAAACATTGTGGCTAAAGGTAAAATTGCTTATGATGACCAATTTCCCCTTTGGCCACAATGTTTTCAAATTTATTTAAAAATTAAGCTATCTTTTAAGGAGATTTTTCAGGTTTTTGTCACCATGTTTTCAAAGTCGTCTGCTGCAGATTTGTTGTAAATGAGAAAGGGTTAAGAAAGTCTGCATGTTGATCAGTCAAAGGTACATTGTATATCATGCTTTGTTTTATGTGTATTTTATTTTTGGGTTAAAGTTTTAATTTTATTTATCCATTTTTATACAATTCTTTCATCCATGTATATCGAATTGACCGTTAAATGTTCATTACAAGACAAAGGCATACTCACTTTTAGTTTCCATACAATTAACAAAAGGTACAAATTTAGAATCAAATTCCAAAATAATTAATGGGTATTTTATTCTTGGCTTAAATTCTAATTTTTATTAATCCATTTACATACACTTCTTGCATTATGATATAATTCGAATTAACCGTTAAATGTTCATTAAAAGACAAAGGCATACTTACTTTTTGTTTCCATTCTTTGAAATGTGATTTTTCAATCAACAAAACGTACAAATTTAGAATCAAATTCCAAAATTAATTTTGTATTTATTTTACACTTTTACTCAAGACTGTTTACTTAAATCAAACAGATTTTTCAAAACATATATTATCGACTCTTGACTTCTTTCTAGCATGTATTTTCTCCAAAAGTTATCGAATTCCTAAGCCGATCATTTTCAAACCTCCTGAAGCATGTTTTTTATTAAAAACATTTTCTTTTTTAATTTTAGCTTTTCTAAGTTGTATTATAAAATCGTTTGTCGTGATGGTAAGTTTGTAAACCACTTTAAAGGTGGTGGCATAAAAGGAGGGTTTACAAGTATTTATTCCGTCTGAGAGTTAATTTCCGTTAATAATAATAATTTGACAATATTGGGTTTTTCAATAATTTTTAGTCTATTTGCTTTAGTTTCAGAGGCTAATTCATTTAAAACAATTAGTAGAATAAAAGACCTCAAGTATTTAAAGAATTGGTTTTGTTTCTTTCTTTTACATACATATTATAGGTTCAAAATCCATATTTTTCGAACAATAGTGCTTCAGATAAACGCATAGTTGTAGTGGTCGTACAACTGTATTACCTAAAAAATATATATTTTGTTCATTATACTGAAGTTTTTTGTGTGTAAATAAAGGCCAATACTAAATACCAATACTAAAGGCCAATACTCAGGGCAATACTAAAACTTATACATATTCGCATATATATAATTATATAAAGAAAATGTTTTGGTGTCCATAGTATATGTTAACTGTCAAGCAACAGAGGAATATACAATGGAGAGTATGAATCTTCATACTAACAAAGAGCATTCATTGTTCATTTGCATTTGAAAATCAAAGCACATATAAATAAATGTATACTAGAGGACAAACTCCAAGTGATATACATTATTTTCGCATCATAAGCTATAATTAAATTTGTATAGACAGAACCATGTATACTTTGTGGATTTATCCAGTTATAATGCTTTAAAGTTTTATGCTCTGTAGCAAAATAATTCCCCTCTATATTGAAAGAGATATTTTGTAATTTGTATTACAATGATCTAGCTTAATTATATTTCTATATTGTAGGTCTGCCTCCAAATCTAATAATCTGCAGCATTGTATTGTATACAGTTTCATAGTTTAACTTCGTGTCGTATAATATGTTATAATCTGCTACTTTAAATGTAAAATTGTGTGAAGTTAATACTTATAGTCTTAGGAAAATTGCTACATGGTTTCCCCATTATCAATCCAATTTGATCTTGACCTCACAAAACAACCATAACGTTTATTTTTCGAAATTCTGTCATTTCTATTTTTGTGGCGATTGGTTTGACAATGCTAACAGAAACAACAACAACGAACAATATTTACATAGTCGGTTTTGAAAAGTCGGTTGATATTTATTTTCCTTACTGCAAACTAATTTACTCACGTCCGTTATAGTTCCATCATTGATGCAGAGACGCGATTAATAATAATTATGTCAGTGCTACTTTTGTACCGGATTGTTACTAATGTTTGAGTTTTATATCGAGACATTATCTACATAGAGTTAAAATATGTAAATATTATCTTCGTCATGATTGGGCAGATAATAAATATCATTGCGCGTTCTATCTGCCTTGAACAAATAACTCTGATGATTTTCAAATCTGGAAATTCCAAAAGGTTCTATAAATAGCTCGCGAGACTGCTGTTTTTAAATCTCAATATTATAAACGCTTTATTTTGTAGTTGTTTAAATATATGAAAGCGTCTAGATGATAAGACTGGTTTACAATGGTTTAAAGGACACACGATGTAAGTGTGTACACACGTTATGTATACACGTCTGCACGTTTTAGAGTCAATTAGCAATCAATGCTGAAAGTGTAGCCTAAATTAGTTTGGAGATCGAGCATTATAATATAATGCCTATATTTTTATAAATTGAACAGTCTGGCAAATAGTGAAACTGTGCTTTTTGTGCATGTTTTGTGTTTGTAATTGCACTCACATTTTTCGAAGCAGTTTAACAACCTCAGAGACATAGAAATACATGCACATTGTGTTTATATGTCTCTGACAACCCTCAATCATGCAATGTGAAGGGACTAAATTGAACAGACCTGTTTAATATCGGACATCATTGTCCTTTCTTGATGATTTTGTCATATCTAAAGTGTACGAAATATGTTATCTTAATATGGCCTAGCGACCTGGTGATGAGCATGTGATTACCGGAACAATTTAGATTACAAAAAGCCATTATAATGAGCTAAAACGGTAGTCTATCGAGTACCAACTAGATTTTTCTTAAATTTGGAATGGCCTAATTTTGAACACATCATGACCAGTTTCAGAACGTAACTAAAACATCACAAAGACAACATTCTGGCAAACTAACATTATTCTACTGTCAAAAGATGCAGGGTTGATACATTCTCAAATTTACCCGCAGCAGAGTGCACTATTATTGATAATAGCAAGCCCTACACCGATATACTGCTTGTTACTTTGCAGGATTTTCCATACGATCGCCACTACAGTGCCATTGGCGCTTTGATTAGTAATAGTAATTAATTCATCCTAATTTGATTTTGATAAAAGTTCGTTTAGACGATAAGTTTGTGCTTTCACTTTATAACTTGATTCTGATATCGTGTCTACATGTAATTCCACCAACAAATGTTTCCAAACAAGTTGAATATGCTATCGTATCTAAACGGATATCCACCAAAATATTTAAAAAAAGGTTCAGAATTTATTTCAAATTGTAACTGTGATATAGGGAAACAGCATCCTGATTCAAATGTGTCAACTCTCTCGTCGGTATCATGACGAGATCTTTAAGGGGAAACTGTTCTGTGAAAACGTGACCCTGTTTATGTTTGTAGGATTTTCTGTCATTCGTTACTTTCATTACCCCATATTAAAACAGATGTGATCCTTTTTACACAGTCAATAATTGTCAATGCAATCAATCATTCCGATTTGTCAATGTTATATGGCAAGATACAGACAGATGTGTACATCCCGGGTTGGTCATTCATTCGTTTCTTCACTGTTTCGCGAGATAATCTGTTCTCGTCCGGCATTGCCAACACATCTGAACGCTTTCTTGTTTGATATCGAAAGTGCTTGTCTGATTTGTTTCTTCAGTGAGCCTCTTCATACTTATTTAAGCCATATTGATTGGTTTAAAGGCATAGTTACCAAGCAGCATCAGTAAAGGGGTAAATTTCAGCTTCAAATGACACCTCATCCTAATCAACATTGCAAATTTAAACAAATCTTAACAGGAATGTTCCTTTCGTGGTCCTCTTTCAAATATGTCTGTCATGGTTGGGATTTCTTTAAATAAATATTTCTATTTGTACTTCTGCATCTCTTCTTAAACGATCGCAAATCTACCTTGAGTACTTTCAATACTTTGATTTACATTGTAGCAATTTTAGTACGCTAAGAATACCTAATTATTTACACGAACGTAATTATTTACACGAATCATGCGAATACATGTTTGATGCTAACATGTCGACAGAAGACGTTGCAATGCATTTTGGGAGTTCTTAACGAGCGATACGAAAACTTCGCGTGTTAAAATGCTATTTCTACTGCTGTTAACACACGGGCTTCATAATAACCGCACCAATGGGCAAACTGTTCGTACTCGTCTGCAGGAGAACGGTTAAAACGAACGACGTCCATCGTGGTGATAGCAGGGTGCGCGTCTACCGTAGAAGAAATCTCTGCTGACTAGTGTATACTTGAATAAGATCGTTTCGGGGATGACGGTTATCTCATGGTTTGGTCAGCCATTGTCCATGTTTATCGTTAACAAATAGATGTCAATAATGGCAATTTAAAAGTCCACTCTCGCTCATCACGTAATTCCTCTGTTCCATATCAACGCAAACATCTCGATATTCAGCATAATAATGTCACATGCATCTCATGCAGCTAAATACATTGTACATTTTCTTATAACATATAAATTCCTGATCTCAACTCAAACGAGCACTTCTGTGATATTCAGGACAGACGAATCGTGGAATGATGCGTCGTCCCAACCCTACCGCTAACGCCAACGAACTTCGTCATGGAACAATATACCACAGGCAGAAATCAACACTTTCGTCAATTATATGCACCGGATATATGCACTGCAGTTGTCAACTTAAGAGATGGTAATACGCATTATTAAGTGTTATTTTTAAATCACCTGAGCACGAAGTACTCTAGGCGAGTTATGTGATCGCCCTATGTCCGGCGTCCGTCGTGCGTCGGTCAGCATCTTCTACTTGGTAATCAGTGGGTCAACTGGAGTGAAGTTTAACAGAAGGCATCTTCTTATTGACCTCACCAGAATTCCTTCAAATTGTCGGGATCCATGCAGAATTCTGGTTTCCATGACAACCAAACGGAAATATCTTTAAATTTCTTTTTCCCCCAAACTGACTATGTATAATAAGTTTTTGTTCACTGCTAAATTGGGGTGCGTGTTTCATAAAAAGTTTCGTTTCGCAGCAGTGATTTACGCCCTTTATGGAAAAGAACAGTAACACAATTGCAAAACAAGACAATAGTAATAAAATGTATCTTACAAATAACTGATTGCATGACTGGGGTTCTTTATAGAAACGAAAGGTAAAGAAAACCCATCATATAGTATCTCAAATAAACATTGAAGTAAACAAACTAAACAAAATATATTGATTGAGTGAGTGCATGAATGATTGACCGGACTGACAGACGAACGAACGTATGAATGAATGTATAAATGGGTGATTGAATGAATGAATGAATTGTACTGTGAATAATTGTTTAAACTCGTCTTTATGATAATATCCCCAAATATGTCAGATCGTAATCCCCTGTAAAAAGCACATACAATAACAAAATGTGTTTCTGTCTCTATTTCTGAACAGTTACAGAATAAACAGGTACGAGATTGTACTGGTTCCCCAATATATCGACCTATCTCTATCCTTAACGGTATATTCCACATCTAAGTTGGGCTAGTGAAGAGCGTTCGTTTTTCAATAAATTCCGTTGATTGTAGCGTTCACAAATTAATGTATTTTTAAATAATTTGTATGTTTTTGATTTTGGGGTTTGTTGTACACTTGTAGACCGTTCAGCGATAACATGATGTTATATATTTTCGTCGGCTAAATCCATCCTAATAAAAGCTTATTTATGAAATAATATAATAAGCCGATCTTTGTCAAAACGGTTTTTCTAATTACTACACCAGTTAATCTCGCATATTATATAGTCACGATTAAAAATGCATTTTATTATTCCGGTATCATCTACTGCTGTAGTCTATTCCAACATCTTATAATAGATAACCAGTGTCTAAATATGCTAGGAAGCCAACCAGTGTCTCCAATCAATGCTGTTACAGGTGCGAATCTGTAAACACCTAGATAATACCTCATGCTCCTATTTTGAATATTTTCTATACATTTGAATGATTTAAATCCCCATGTTGATGCCCTGTAATTGAGGATCGGAACTACACAGTTATAATCTTTAATATTGTAAAATTTAGAGATAATATAAGTATAATACGAGAACGTTGATGCAAGGCATCAATGTCGCCGGAAAAGGCTGCAATAATTTATTGTTAACACACATACAATCTTGTCTTTTATTAGTCTAAACATTCACATAATGTTTTCATTAAGAACTAATTCGAGGATTTTTGAAATTCCGCATAAAAATTTCAGGATTTCTTTTGGTCAATATTTTGGAATTTTTGTATTTGTCAATAAAACCATAACAAATACAGTTTGGGATTTAATCCAACATGCAGTAAAAAGCTATTTAATCCTTCCCACGTTTTTTTAAAAGCAACATTGAAAACCTTTAAACGTTTAAAACATTGAGAAAACGGTTAAATTGCTGAAGGCATGAACTTACTCCTTTTTTAATCATAATTATAATAAGTAGACCACACTTGAAATAACATATCAGCTAAAAAAAATATTTAAATCATTTATGCATACACTATATGTATGGCGAAAGAGAAATGCCAGTTGCGAGTCCCATTAAAATTTAAATGGTGGCAAGTATGAAATTAATTGGGTGCGAAAGAACCGATTTTCTTTAATTCTAAAATTATTGTTTTTCAGAGTTTGTTGTTTTCTTAATTTGTTTTAAGCCAAATAAACATTTAATATCACCTATATTTAGTCATTTCAGTGTGTAATATTAGGGTTTAGAGCATCATTCGAAATGTTCATCTCGTATAAGAGCAGTATATTTTAAGCGATATTTCTTCATTCGTCCGAACATGTACACATTTATTTCTTAACTAAACAATAATAATGAGCAAAAACTATTACACCTTACAAAATATATCAAGGAAGCCTTTATCCGGAGAAATAGTTTAATAAACAATATGCTGTAACCAATAACTACTGTAACAAAATATTATGTATTATACTATTACACCAAGGAGGTCCAGTGGAATAATTGAAATGACCTTCTTCCATAAATTATTTGTAATATTGATGAAGCAATTTTGATTAGTTTTTTATCTTTTTGGAATTATAAACATTCGATTTTGTGTATATTTCATGTTTCATATAATCGGTTGTATGTTTTTTGTATTGTACATATTACTATGATTTATTGTTCGATAAGAAACTGTTTACTTTACGGGGACAAATACATAATCCCGAGTAGCTTGAAATAAAATGAAATACGAGGTTAATCAAACACAGACTTATAACTTTGGAAACATGAATTTCTTTTCAAATATATCATAACCTAATTAGTGATTTAAACAATCACAACCTGAATATTTTCGAGGGATTTACATTTGTTTTTATCTAATAACAACTTGTCCTCCCATGTTATTTCTGAAACACTTTTTAAATTTATAACTCGCGGGCTTCTGCCCGGCGACTAATAAGTATTACTATTCTCATCTTACAAAATAGCCGGGATTAATAGTCGCATGTGGGAAGGTTGCTATTTTATGTCCCTCTTCAATCATCCTTTATTATATGTTTACGAGTAATGATGTATTTTTTTTCGTATTCAATTATTAAACTATCAAAGATAAATAAATCTCGACGGGACAACAGACATATAACTAGTATTTTATGTGGGACAATAAGCAGATGGATTAATTTTATTCAATCGGAATCGAGTTGACCCGTGACTTTTTCAAGCACGATCGCGAATTTTATCACGGGTATAGCGAACATCTGGCGGATCATGATCCTTGTAATGTAAGCGCTTTAAAAGAATACAAGCGTCTGAACGTCGCGATCGTGCTTGAAAAGGTCACGGGTCAACTCGGCCTGTAACAAACTCGGCCATGAGTCAACTCGGCCTTGGGTCAACTCGGGTGGGTCAACTCGGCCTTTTCTGCATTGTATAGTGCAGTGATAGATATATATTGCCCACTTTTATGTTCGTCGTGATTTTACCATTTGTCATTAAAAACGAGTGAAAAGGGGAAATGAAAATGAATACACGATTATCATTGTTTAATTAAGAAAAATAAGTTTGAAAGAATACATCAATATATCAAATAACAATTGAATTTAAATCACACATTGTTTAATTAAGAAAAATAAGTTTGATAGAATACATAGAAAAAGAAAATGAATACACGATTATCATTGTTTAATTAAGAAAAATAAGTTTGATAGAATACATCGATATATCAAATAACAATTGAATTTAAATCACACATTGTTTAATTAAGAAAAATAAGTTTGATAGAATACATAGAATTTAAATCACACAATATTATTTGGATGTCATTTTATTTATTTTTTCACTTTTTCAAACAAATGAATATATGAATAGAAAGCATTGAATTTTGAAATAATTGTGGGAAATAGAGTCGAATTAATTTAACTCATAATTTTCTTTTAAATGTTTTAACTAAATCATCTCAGGCCCCTGTACAGTTGAGCGAACACCATACAGGGATCCACAATCTCGCAGAAACGCTGCCGTTGACATTTCTGTTTCCATATAACAGTCCCAATTTAGCTGAAGACGTTCCTCTAGACGCCGCGTTACCCCTTGACTGTCACGTTGGAGGTCACTGCTTCTCAATGACAGCGCCATTAACGTGGCCTCGCGCCTCAGCAATGGTACTATACGGTAAAACATATATGGACTATGTGTGTCCACACATACCAGCATTGCTGTTTATACGATGATGCCAGCCTGAAGTGAAAGTAGCAAATATTTTCAAATTTAAACAAGGAACAAACTTCAAAATAGAATTTCAATGAACACAAAAGCAATTATAGAAAAGACGTCGTGAATAATCGCTATTTATTTACAGTAGAAAGATTTGTTATATTTGATGATAATATTAATATTGATAATATATCCGAGCTACTTGATTGCTAGCTATACATCTGCTATGAATCTGCTTCGTCATATATGTTTTCTGCCAGTAACTAAATACGTTGAAGTGTGTACTGATCAGGGGCGGATCCAGGATTTCCGTATTAAAACCAGTACAACAATGCAAATTTAGGGAAGTTCTCATAAAATAAGTATGACTTGGGCAAAACAGTAAAATATAATGAAAAGGAGACTAAAAAACCCACAAACAGCATATAGATTTATAGATAAAATTAGCCATACCTGTGTCGCACGTGCGATGCTGCCATTTACACACCAGTCACATTCTACAGCTTGCTGTCTCTCACGAACCGCACGCGAACATGATATGCACAATACCATCACGCAAAATCAAAAACACACAACAACGCAAAATCGGATGAAAATTAAATTAAGTTATTTTTTCTGAACACATATAGCGCAATCAAAGATAGGTTTGTATAATATGGATTTTTTTTTTATTTCTTTCGGGATATATCTTTACACTGCACGAACATGGGATTTAATTTAGAGGTAAATTTCCTTAAATTCCGAAATTTACTTGCACATGTGCAAGTAAATTTCGGAATGTAAGGAAATTTACTCTAAATTAAATCCCAATTTTCGTGTAGTGTTAGGACTACTCAAACTCGTTATAAACATCTTAATGGCAAAAATAACGATTCTTTAAAGTTAGTCAAACTTTAATTATTAACGAATTTTGGAGTACATAGATTAAATAACAACTGTGAAAAACTACTTTTCTTTAATTATATGATTAGCTATAATTATAATTGTAATTATTATTTATTACATACAACAAACAACATGAATTAAAATTTTAATAAAGATTATGTAACAACTGTGACAAACAATTTTTTATTATAATTATACAATTTACCTTTACAACATCAACAAACAGCATCAATGCAATTGACGATTCCAACTTATAAAAAACTTATTCTCCTTTTACATGCATATTCAGTACTGGCCGAGTTGACCTGGCCGAGTTGACCCACCCCGAGTTGACCCAAGGCCGAGTTGACCCAAGGCCGAGTTGACCCGGATTCCTTGAAAATCCCGTGTACCTTATCTCTGTGTTTATATGTATCAATTCCAGTGAAATAACGAATCTTTGACTATCGTAAACAAACGAGCAGCAAGCGCTCTCCCCTAATCTCTTTCCAGAACAGAACAGAACAGAACTTTAATACATCTCTCGGTACATATACTACAACATGAGGAAATGGTATAATTACAAGAAATCTATTTAAATACTAATATGTTAAAAGGCAAAGCATAGGTCGTGTGAAAGCAAGAACAATTAATTCAGCAGTGTCAGTCCCCCAACAAGAAACAAATTAATAGGCAAATTGTAGAAAGTTACAAAACAGAATTTGAAAAACATATTGAAAAAAACAACAATATTATCATGCATTTAAGTTTAATTTGTACATATCTGTTTCATTTTTTATTAGGTCTGAGCAGGGACAAAGAGGGATTGGCAACTCTACCTGTACACCTGTTTTCTGGTTAAAATATCACACATAGAAATATCTTTTTTTCAAATTTTCACATTTTGTAGTAAATAAAACTTTGAAGTAACAATTGGTACATAAATATTCTGAAAGCTTAACATTTCAACTAAGGTTAGAGATACAATGAATAACTGGAATGTCTTTGTATTTTGAACAATGACTGGTTTAAAAGACACAGATATTGGGATTTCTGAATTATATTATTATTTATTTTCATATCTTGAATAGTTTTTGAGTTTTACTTGCTAAAAATGTCGGCACGGGTTATATTTTAGTATATAATTTAGTTACTTATCCCTCTTATCTACGTACCTGGTCTGAGGCTGAGGATTGTAACAGACTGTAAGATTTCCAAGGATATTGATGGAAAATAATACTAGAAGGCAATGAAGAATGTTCTGATTTATTTTTACAAATGCCAGTTATTTGTAAACTAGTAATAAATATAAATTGAAACTGACTCTTATCATGGTTGATTGAATGACTTGAGCTTAACATTATTTTCAATGGTACTTCAGTTCACCTAACATTTTTCCCTGGCTTTCTACGATACTAAAATACTCCACACAACAATCTTCCAAGGCAGATGGCTAGGCAGATGGCTACCTTTGCATGATCTGGATGTTCCTATTCAACAACATTTTCACTTTGAACACCTATCCCCTTTCTGGGTTTTAATTTGTAAAACATGAAACAGCAATTACAGCATCAGGTTATTTGTAAATAAGTAGCATTCAAGTGTCAACAACTGATTATGTATACAATTCAGGGTTTTTTTCTGATAAAGGGGAAGGGGCCTGGGGCCTTTGTGAAGGGGGTAAATTTCGCTGCGTTTTAGTAAAAAAGAGGGGGAAAATTGTACCGATTTCTACAAATGGTTTCTTGTTTTACGTTTTACATTTTCTGCTTTGTCATCAATTAACTTGAAGACATTCACATCTTGTCTTGATTGAGTGTATCTATGTACAGAGTCCTTGTGGGGATTCTTGCATTTCGGCAATGATTCAGAGGGGAATTTATATTTTTAGGGGAAAAAATATGCTTATTTTCTGAGGGGAATGGGCCTTTAAACGGCTTTTTTTTATATAAGGTAGACAAATACCTCTACATGTATATGAAATATGTAGTTTGAAAAAAAAATGGACAATGAAAGATCTGATTTTACCTTGAACATGTACAGATTCTCAGTGTAATCAATGTCCTCAGAGTTATATCAATGTTCCTTTTTTTAATTGTTATTGCTCAATTATAAAAGCTTTTGAAAAGGGTACAGGGAATAAAATATTTTCACTAGAAGCCTGGATAGAAATGTAATAAGTGTTTAAGTAAGACAACTCCCCACAACATAATTGTTTCATGTATAAATTGTTAAGTTTAGTTGCATCTTTCAAAACATGTACCAGCTGAGATTTGAACTCAGAACTCTTGTTAGATTAGGTGTTTTACCATTTAACTACAGTATAGGAATTTACTTTGAGCAGCAGTTCATGAACATATGTGTTATTTTATTACCAGTAAACTATAAGAATTTTGTTGTTACAATGAATGTATACCAGTTTAAATTTTACCATTTCTATTGTATAGACTAGACAATTTCACACAGAAAAATGGAATTCACAATACATTACATAGAACACAGAAAACAGATACATTTCTGTGGTATTTCAATTATATCAGAGGACAGAACACTTATGTGAGGTCACAGGGTGACTTATAACTGACATTAATTATTAACTTTATAATATAGCCTTTTCTGTTGAAAAACAGACGAAGTTGTCTTTATTTTTCAACCAAAATGTTTATACATATTTATTTGAATAAAAAGTATTTTGAATGTTTGTTCAATTGATTGATTGTTCCTCTTTACCTGCAGATTTCAATGTTCAGTTTGTTTTTATTTTGCATTTGCTCTTCAATTTGAAGAGTTCTATAACATCATTGGTTGTTGTGCTCTCAAGTATGAACATAATGCTGTCAATAGATGTTGAATCTTTTGTAAATGTGGTTTGAATACATACATGCATGAGTATTTAAAATAACCTAGTGAAAATAATGTTGAAATTCTTAGTACCAAGTTTGTCCAATCTGATCAATAAACAAATTTTGGATAAAAAAAAGATGAAACTGCTAGACATTCAGCCTGTTGAAAGAAAAGTAATGTGTTTTACTGATAGCCCACATATGACATAATTTCTTTAAAACAATGGACTCATTTGAGTTTGATCAATAAACACATTTTGGTTAAAAAAATATGAAACTACTAAGAATTCAGCCTGTTGAAAGAAAAGTAATGTGTTTGACTGATAGCCCACATATGACATCATTCCTTTAAAACAATGGACTCATTTGAGTTTGATCAATAAACAAATCTTGGATGAAAAAAAGATGAAACTACTAAGAATTCAGCCTGTTGAAAGAAAAGTTATGTGTTTTACTGATAGCCCACATATGACATCATTTCTTTAAAACAATGGACTCATTTGAAGGCATGAAAGTGTTTTCCTCTCTATCAGGCTTAAGACATTTACTATGTATACCACAAAACTTGGGTGAACTGATTCTTGTCATACTTTCATGATTTGTCAAAGACTAGGTCATACTAGACATAAACTGTCAAACTGTACAATGTAAAAAAAAATGTAAATTGAAGGCAAATAATTTGAAATTTACTGTACTTTTGCTTGTTTGCTACATTTACTGCAATATATAGATGGACATCTTAAAGTCAATACAACTAGACAGTCAAAGATATGATAGTTTAGCTTTTTTGTTGAGTAGTGGGGTCAACATTTGACAAGACAAGACGGCTTCGACTTCAAATGTTTGTTTGTTTGTTTGTTTGGAGTTTAACGCCGCTTTCAACAGCTTTGGTCATATCACGGCGGTCAGTGCACCTACCCATGTTTTCCTGGCTTTCCCACACCAGTACTTGCACAACATTCTTTCGAAGCCACTGACTACTTTCTCACATAAATCAGAGGTGAGAGGCAATGGGAAAAATCGCCCGAAAGAATGTTCGCCTCAACCGGGTATCGAACCCGTGACCTACAGATCACAAGTCAGATACGCTACAAACTGAGCTACCCGGCCGGGTCTCGACTTCAAATGACAGATACAGACAAAATCAATACACACGATGTGACGTCACGCGATGTGACGAAAGCATCGTAGACAGATGCAGACAAAACAATACACACAATGTGACGTCACGCGATGTGACGAACGCATCGTTGAATACTAACAAATAATTTAGAAATAAAGCTATATTTTTAAGCAAAGTATTGATATAATAAATATCTTATCTTGAAATGAAGCTATGTCGCTATAGAAACAGAATTGTTCGTCCTTTTCAGTCAAAATAATATCCGAGGCCAGTGTAACGAACGATATCTTCCGTTGAAATATTTACCATCATTTTCAAGTGTTTATTGCTTCTCTATATTGCCAATATATAAAATCCATGAAATAATGATGACAAGTACAAAGGAATAGTCGACTTACCCTTCATAAAGTCCTTCTAGTGAACGAAATCCATTTGTGACGAGTCAAACTATCCTTTCCTACGATTTCTGTCGTTTTCCTGTTGTTATTTATTTAGTACTTGCATTACAATGAATTCACTTGCGTTGCAATGCCGTCACATTTGATGTGTTTATTTCCTGTTGAGAAAATACCATTTCAAAAATAGAAAACGAGTTCAATTACACGCAAATTATCACATTTTCATTCCTTTATCGAGAAGGAATTTAAATTAATTAATCCCTCTCGTTCTAAGTATTTTTTGATTTGTCAAAACATACGAATATCGTGTCTGCGGGTTTTACCGGTTACGAAAAAATTACCGTCCATTAAGACCGGAAGCAAAATGGACGAAAAAAAGTGCTATGGGGTTGAGATTTGATATGTGAAAAACTGTAAGATTGTACTGAATTCTCGTTGTTTTGATATCGTATGATGTGTTCGTACGGGTAACCTATAGGCGTGCTTCGCTCGAGCCGTATCACGTGATCTCATATTTCATTGTTTTCTTTGTCATCCAAGGATACTTTGCTTATGAGAGGCAGAGTATTCATGGCTAACCGTGTACAACAATACAAATTGAAATTGGAGGGGAAATAACATACAATAAGGATCATACTGTTGTAACGTTCTCGGAAGTTCAACAACGCTTCTATGAAATGGCTTCAAATAAACTCAATACGGAACTGATAGGGAACAACGAACCAAGGTATTTACAGGACCTTCACCAAGACGCTCAATCGCTTCCGTGACGTCCCACGCTCTCGGCCTCACAGAGGTCTATACTTTTGAAGCCGTCTTATGCTTCACAAAGGCTTCCTTGAAGCCAATTATGCAACCGAGACCCAATGGCCTCAATGAAGTCACCACTTCCTAGCACAGTTCCGACTAGCACAGACTTCGAACTACGACCCGAGCAGCACGACTAGCTTGCTTCTTGCTATCCGATAGAATATATCGAGAGAAAGAAGTCTATTGATGCCTTATACCCAAAGTCCTAGAACGTCCCCCAGAGATGTGAACTGTTCGACGAAAAACACGGAACTGACTTTCTATCGCAATACACCGGTAGTTATACTTACTCGCACAATTGGCTCCACCTGGGGGAATCGCGATTACTGCCGCCCTTTCACGGATATTGACGATGTACATACTCTATGTTGTAATGAGCGTCTGGTGAATGCACTTAGATCATTAAATAAGGCTTTAAATGTAAACAAAATATACGACAGGCTGGGTATGCGTGCTTATTGACGATATATGCTTTCTCTTGAAATATTTGAAGGCTTAGCAGGGACAATTAAACCAGTACTTACTAGATTTGAAGATGCCTTTGTTCTCGTCAATATTTCGATAAATGGATCCTATTAAACAAAGGGACGTAACTTTGTTAAACTACAATAAGTCGACTTCGCTACAATGCAAATTCGTTACACTCTGACATTGTTCTTTTACATATATAAAGAGCAGGTTGAATTTTGAATATGTGACGATACATGTTACATTTAAAACCTGAGATAATAAAATATGTGATTGTTTTTATTGGGGTTTTACGCTATTTTCAACATGATGTCAGTTACATCAGGCCAACAGTTCACTTATTCATGACCCCTGGGTGAACAAACCAGTACTAGGCTAGGCTAGGCCTTGCAAAGCACTTCTCCATGACTGTCATGCTGAGACTGGGGATCGAACCAGGGACACCCTATTCCAATTCCCTGGCGATAACCACTCGGCCAATGCAGATTCTCGAATATGTTATTTTGGTGGATTTGAAAAAAGTATGTTAAAAGAAGACACAGCTGTCGGAACAATTTTTTATTTTCCCACAATGTTTTAGTCTGATATCAAAATATTACCTTGAGAACAAAATTAATCCGATTTAAGCAGTAACCACTTTGTAAGAAGCTGCGTGCAGTTTATCCTTTAGGTCCTTACAGGCTCAAAATAAAAAATACAGGTGCCTAGATTCACCAAAATCCACATCATACAGAAAGCGACTTCAAACTCAACGAAATCGACGTATTATAAATGCTAATGTATCTTATTATTACTTTATTGTTAAGTATATATAACATAACTCATAATATTATACGTCGATATCGGTGAATCTAGAGACCGCATCCTTACCTGCAAAGATCGTCAAGAACATAATCTGGAATTTTAAATTTCGATGTGGACGCAGCTGCTCCACAGTGTGACTGTTGTTGCTGCATCTTCCGTTCTCTGATTCACGTGATACCTATGTTTAATCTGATTCATTTTTGTCTTGTACGTGTTTAGCAAATATATTCATTGAATATTGTAGTTGTCAAACTCTTGCTGTTTTTGTTGTTGTTGGTGTTGTAAGTGAAGGCTGTTAAATGCCGGGATTTGAAATCCGGCTAAGACCGGTTACTTCTTAACAGGGAGAAAATGACTAAAATGAAGATAAAGTAGGCCAGTAGTAGTAGTAGTAGAAGAAGGAGGAGGGGCAGCATTGGCAGCAATAGTATATGTAGTAGTAGTTGTAGTGGTAGTAATTATAATTATAGCAGTAGTAGTAGTAGTAGGAGTAAAAGTAGTTTTATAGTAGTAGTAGTAGTAGTGAAGTAGTAGTAGTAGTAGTAGTAGTAGTAGTAGTAGTAGTAGTAGTAGTAGTAGTAGTAGTAGTAGTAGTAGTAGTAGTAGAAGTAGTAGTAGTTGTAGCAGTAGAAGTAGTAGTAGTATAGGGAATCGGAGTAGTAGTAACAGTAGTAGTAGTAGTCATACTAGTTGTAGTAGTAGTAGAGGTAGTAGTAGTAGTATGACTAGTAGTAAAAGTAGTAGTAGTAGTAGTAGTAATTATAGTAGTAGTAGTAGCTAGTAGTAGTAGTATTATAAGTAGTATAAGTAGTAGTAGTAGCAGCAGCAGTTGTAGTAGTAGTAGTAGATAGTAGAAGTAGTAGTAGGAGTAGTAGTGGTAGTAAATGTAGAAGTAGTAGTAGTAGTAGTAGTATTAGTTGTAGAAGTAGTAGTAGTAGTTGTAGAAGTAGTCATAGTAGTAGTCGTATTAGTAGTAGTAGTAGTAGTAGCAGCAGTAATAGTAGTAGTAGTAGCAGTAGTAGTAGTAGTAGTACTAGTAGTAGTAGTACTAGTAGTAGATGTAGAAGTAGTAGTAGTAGTGATAGTAGTAGTAGTAGTAGTGGTAGTAGTTATAGTAGTAGTTGTAGTAGTTATAGCAGTAGTAGTAGTAGTAGTAGTAGTAGTAGTAGCAGTAGAAGTAGATGTAGAAGTAGTAGTAGTAGTGGTAGTAGTAGATGTAGAAGTAGTAGTAGTAGAGGTATTGTAGTAGTAGTGGTAGTAGTAGTGGTAGTAGTAATAGTAGTAGTAGTAGTAGTAGTAGTAATAGTAATGGTAGCAGAAGATGTAGTAGTAGTAATATTAATGGTAGCAGAAGAAGTAGTAGTAGTAGTGGTAGTGGTAGTAGTAGTGGTAGTAGTAGTAGTAGTGTTAGTAGTAATAGTAGTAGTAGTAGCAGTAGCAGTAGTAGTAGTAGTAGTAGTAGTAGTAGGAGTAGTAGTAGTTATAGTAATAGTAGTAGTAGTAGTAGTAGTAGTAGTAGTAGTAGTAGTAGTAGTAGCAGTAGAAGTAGTAGTAATATAAGGACTCGGAGAAGTAGTAGTAGTAGTAGTAGTAGTAGTAGTAGTAGTAGTAGTAGTAGTAGTAGTAGTAGCAGTAGAAGTAGTAGTAGGGCTAGTAGTAGTAGAAGTATTATTATTATTATTATTATTAGTAGTAGTAGTAGTAGTAGTAGTAGTAGTAGTAGTAGTAGTAGTAGTAGTAGTAGTAGTAATAGTAGTAGTAGTAGTAGTAAAAGTAGTAATAGTAGTTGTCGTATTAATAGTAGAAGTAGTCGTCGTTATTACTTCTAGCATTACATAGACACATTTGTACATAAATGTATTTCTATGTCTCTGTTTTACATGCTGTACAAGACCATTTTGACTTCTTATTATATATTCAGAGCTATCTGCTCTGTAAGCATACAGGTGAGACAACATCTTTATCGTACTGAATAAAACATTTACGAATTGGAAACTTTATCAAGTACGCACAATCGGGAGTTTATATTTAACAGAGTACTAGATAAGGAGGAGTATACTGGTCCTTTTCCAACTAACCCCTTTGTTGTGGGTATTTTGAGACGATTATTTTATTCTGAAGTCTATTGAAGAAGGTTGTTTATGAATTCGATTTAGTTTGTATACATGTACGTTAACAGATCGGTGGAGCCTATAGTCGAAGCTTTAAATTTTTCATCCAGGTTCACATATTGTTCAGATTGACCCAACATACCTTTCAATGTAAGGTAATGTAAGTTCATGCTGAAGTCTATCAAGTCGTTCTGTCAAAACCTGCTTAGCTTACTCAGGGACACTGTATGACTTACTTAATGAGCATGTAATGAAATTTTTTGATTTTGTTTACCCTCGCCGTGCATAGATAACTATTTATCGAGCAGGGCATGTAATACATTCTTGTGTTTAGCAAGGGACTCGTTATTGGGCAAGGGGCTCGTTAGAGCCAATCACTATTGAAGGCGAAATCCGAAGACACTCGTCATTTTGAGACTGGAATCTAGACTAGTGTTTTACAATATCGGCATTGAATTACTTCACATATATCTGTCTTTCTATATCAGCTCTCCTTTTTGAACACCATCTCGGGTTCAGAGAGATGTCATGGTAGTTGCAGATCGTATATAATGTCGATGAAAGTGGTTGATCTGTGGAATATGTTTTAGAAATAAATGGACTGTTGCCAACTAATATCCATGTCGGTCCTTAGTTCCTGTCTAAAAACCAAAATGCGGTAACTTGGTAGGATATCGACCGAAACATTGGTTTGATTTGATATCACTTAAGCAATAGAAAGATCTCCAAAATAGTTTGATTTTAAATTATATGAATTACACAATTGAAAATTAAAAAGAATGTCTACCCTTTCAACGTACTTGATCGCGCGTCAAGTTCATGGGTGCCTAAATATTGTAAACCAATTGGAGTAAAGACAACCTTTCGATTCCAACTTAATTTCTTTTTCAGATAATCGAGTCCCAATGATAACATTATATACTCAAAACATAAAATTATTGAAAAGATAATAAAATAAATAATTGACAAAATATAACATATACGGTAAATGTGTAAGTTAGCTTAGGCGTCGGAATTTCCAAAAATCCTTTCGAATACTTTTCAGCGGTGAAGTTAATCAGGAATCTAAGTATAAGATTATTTCATTCTAAATTCCTGCGTAAATACATCAGATTCTAAACCGAATTTAACCATAACAACCCAAGAAGACAAAATAAGATAGTCAAGTTCCAGTATTGAAATATACTCCCAAAGAGAATCAAATTATTTAAATGATAGCTGGATTTTTTAAAGATAAAACGCTTGAACTATAAACAATTCGCTAGCTTGTTTATCGATTATTATTAATTTCATAAATTAACTCTACACATATTCGCTTGTCACGCGGGAGACCAAGGTTCGGTCTGGTCATATCTTTTTTTATAAATAAAAATATATTATAATTGTTTATTTCATTCTTGTCCTATAAATTGTTTATATCAGTGGTGCAATTGTCATTTGACATCGCTGCAACAAACTTCTTCAAAATATTGTGATTTAAAATGATTTCAAAAGCAATGCATTTAAATCTTTACAATTATGCGTTTGCATGATGTTTTACGTCGCTTTTAACAATATTTCAGTTATATCACGCTGAAGATAATAGGACTGGTCTTTCAATATATTTACCATTGTAAGGCAATTGTGATGTATATGTGTTAATAGCATACAAAAACCGGCAAAAAATCAATTGTAAACCAGGAGGTGTGCTTAGCAGAAACTATCCAGATAGAAGATGCGCATATGTATGTCAAATATTAGTATATTAGACCAACACACTGTGTGTACAGTATTTTGCGTTCAACTCCGTTATCATTCAATATATGGACATAACAAAGAGCTATTGTAAAGTGTTCAAGTTAGACTTTTGGGATCGGTAAATCCATGTCCAAATGAAATCTCCAGTTAGCCCCTTGCTGTAAGGACTTTCAGTGCTTTGATGTTTAAATAGAACATAAACTGACTATATTTGCTGTTCTTTCCTTCTGTCGTTATGTTTTGTACCCAGTGACCGTTAAAGTGGATGTATGGTCACTGTACAATCTCGAACAAAGCGATATACAATCGCGATATTAACCTGAAGCAATACATGCATACGTCTCTTAGATCGTGCACTGATTAAATAGTTTTCATTGTGTTGTGTAATATGAATACGAAAACTCGTAACCGGAAACCTTCTGTTAAACTCGTAAATAGCCGAGTGTGGACCGATTGAGAAAAAGGAGTGTAAGGGTTGCAACAAATATCGGACTTCGATACAAGATGCAGCAGTAAAGTGGATAACTGGATATTGATATTTGCTAATGTTTATATAGGTACCTGTAGATACCAATATACAGGTTGACATAGTAGGCCTACCTATATCTATTTATAGATCCAGGAAATTATTCCATTGTTTTACTTTCGATTTAAAATATTTGTCTTTGGGTGATCAAATCGTACACTTCCTGAATAATGACACGATAGAAATTTGAATTACATAAAGGAGGATACACTTTAACGATGACGGAAAAGGTAACTTATATATGCTTTTCTGTATTATTTTCGCAACGTATGTATGGAATAAATAACGTAGACTCACATGAACCTGTGACTGTGCGTACACGTACTTTTGACATACGTGTACTAGAATATTTTACACACATACTCACCAATCGTTACGGATATAAATATTCCCTGATATAACAAATCTGCATCAGTAGACTTTTGATACAAATAAAGGTAGGGCCTATAATTCATGAACATAGTTGAAAACATTTTAATAAAGGGAGAAATTGCTCAGTATTTCCCTTAACCACAATGTTTAGAAAAGTCGTCTGCTGCAGAGGCGTCAGAAATGGGACGATTAATAGCTGGCTGCGGCTCGCTTGTATTGTTGATAACGAGAAGTCGTCCAGGAGCAACCTCTCCAAGGAACTTAACAAAAAGTTATACAATGTGCATATAGATCCAACTCTTCCCGTGAACCCGGATAGACCGATCTGAACATGTACTGCTCAAAACTAGTTGAAACAACATTTCTAGATATTTCCCTAACACGTTTGGATGGTGTAGATTGAGTATATAAGCAATATATAACACTGGTGTATATATAGATCCACATACATTAATTTGGTTTAAGCATATTTATTTGACATTGATTGCTAAATTATCTTCCATCTTATATTAATCACACGTTTCTGCTGCCTGAAGAAGTAACAAATTATCGAGCCGGTTGTGTGGAAAATTATAAAGGCAGAAACCGATCACAGGATTCGAACTATATACTTTGAATAAGAGAGGCCGACGCTCGCTCTTCAAATGAACCAATGTCATCCAGACATAACTTTATATACACATTGAAATAATTCATGTAACATGTTCAGGCAGATGCAAGCCCCGCATATACTGGCCAATACATACAGGAACTGAAAGAAACCAGTCAAACTTTCTTACACAGACTACACGTGCTGGAAGGAAACGGAAACACTTGCATGTACGTTTGATATGTCATATCATAGTGTTTTAGGCTTAACCTGTCTTATAGGCATACATTATTCGAGTTCTAACACTTGTCCATGACTACACTCTTAGCATATGAGTCGCGTCTAGCGATTTGGAGTCTTAATGCATACAGCGTGTGCATCCACGCATAGTCTCACTTGATCATTCGCGGTCCGCCTATATATTATATGGACGCCCCTTATCTAGAGCTCTGTCAGACATTGTATCTTATAATAATAACCTAGAGGTGTACTGTGATCTCGTTATCCACAGTCTACAAGACTCCAGATCTCTCGAAACGGCTCAACTATAAGATAAGAACGGTAAAGAAAGAAGGATTCCTCTAGCTATTGCATTCTTTAATTTTGTATTGTTTATTTACAAATAACAATCAATTATAATTTTAACCTGAGTTTTATCAAGATATGGCATTTCATCGTTTCGCTCAAACCATGGTGAACCCCCGTAGGAAACATCTTAATAAAAAATACTGCTGACAGAAATAAAATAGAGCATCAACAAATTAATTTATTTAACTCTGTAATGATCTACATTGGATGATTGTAATATTGTTGAAAGGGTTATTGCTTCGTGTATTTTCAAACGTCAAATAATCAACAAAAACAGGAAGTAAATAAATGCCTATTTTTAGCTAAGATGTTTTACATAAATTTGTGGTATGTGGTTGGTTCACTTCTCATAAAACCCCATATGTTTTTATTTTAAAGAAATGATCTATGTCATTATACGGTTAACATGTTTACATGTTATAACTCATTTTCAGCTGTGAGTGCCATGCAGTCCTTGAACAGACAGGTAGTATTTTTGAAATGCCCTTGACAAACCGACCTACACATGTACAAAGATTACAATCAAAGTTAACTCTTTCCCTCATACGACATTTCTGCAGCAGACGACTTTGAAAATATTTTGTCAGAAATAGAAAAATCTCTTTACTTGAATGGATACTCTATGACTAAAAGTGAAAAAACATTGTGGCTAAAGGAGAAATTGTTCGTTTTGAGCAATTTCTTCTTTTGTCACTATATTTTCAAAAAGCTGTCTCCACGATCTGACAGAATCTTCTGACAAGATTGTGTAAGTAATATTTGTAAAGTGTATGTCTTGATTAGAATATGAGGATGCACATGCTGATCTCATGAACTGGATCTATACTGTTTACACAAGCCAACTTGTATCTTTTCTCATGCACTGGTGCATATGATAATGCATGTTTGCCCCACCGGGCATAATGTGGTATTGTTGAAACTACGTATAGTCACTACACTAAAGAAAAAAAACCTTTATAGCCTTGACGTTCCCATGAGGTATGCATTTATTAACAGCTGTTCTTTGTACGCCCAGAATAAGAAATGAATCAGAATGTTCTTTTTACAATTGACCAATTTAATCTGTTTTGACCCACAATAGTTCTTCGACATTTGTTTAAATGTCTGTTTCACACAGCCAGACTGTGTCATTCATTTCACTCATCTTCGACCTTCTTGGTCGATACGATCTAATGCAATACACACAAAGGCTCGGTAATGTCCAGCAGAAGTCGTTCAAGATCGGTAAATGTTATTGGGGTCGTTCAACCTTTAGCTACATTGACGAAATTCCAACGCGCTTATTGAAGTCTATGTTTGGACGGTGTGTATAAATGGGCTCGCCTAAGTCTTCACAATTCTGTCTTGCAACAAGACCCATTCACGTATGGTGCTGGTCATACTCATCAGGACCGAATTGAGAGTTTCAAATTCTAGATAGCTTCTAAACAATTTTAGCTAGGTTTTACTTATCTTTATTTTGATAAAGGTCAAAGTATATAAAAAATATCCGCGGACTGGCTTATATACAGCGAAATAGTCCCTAAAACCCTGTCATCCCCGACTGTGAATTATCACATTTCAATAGAGCTGTCACTGTCTACTTATATATGATACAGATATAAATGAAACTGTTCATGAAAAACACTTAACACGCGCATTTTTACTTATCCCTTTTGCACTGATGATTAAGTGTCTGCCTCAAGCTCGTCCTATTCGTCCATTGATTCTTTACGATGATTCACAAAAGTCGTGTTCATTAGGGTCATCCCACTTCCACCAATGGGCAAAGAATATTCCATGTGTGAACTTTAAGGTAGCCAGGGACGAATGTTGTGTGAAGTTCTTTTGCGAGAAAGCTAGGAAACTCTATGATAAGTTCAATTGACCGCCGTAATGTTGAAAACATTGTGACACAAAGAGAATATTGAATTTTATAAGCAAATTTTCTTTTTGACACATTATTTTAAAAAGATCGGCTACAGATGTGTTAAAATACGTTTGAATAGCGGAAAGGGTTAACGTAATTCGTTTTCGGTTACGACGAAATGTAATATTGTTTTCAGAGATCAAAACATTGCAAGCAAAAGTAAATGAACTCGATGAAAGAGAAAAGCGTCGACAAGTGGAAATCGCCACGATAAAACATGACATGGAAAAGATGGAAGCAGCATTAAACGATTTGTGTAAATCAGAAAAATCAAACACGGTCGAATTAAAACCAAGACAGAGACAGAGTGAGACGGGAAGTAACCAAGGTGATATCCTTGGAAAGGAACTTGATTTTGCGAAACCAACTGCTAATGACACTTCTATCGTTAGAAAAACAAACGAACCCGGAGATTCTGACCCAGACTATATCAAACCCTCTGCAGTACCTAGGAAACAATCTGAAGACCATTCACATACACTAAAGGAGGACAGTCCTGTTAGCACTGCAAAGTCACATGATGTGCAAAATGATGCGCAAGATGATGATACTTTGAACGTATTAGATGCTAAAGATTCAACAGCATCACAACATAAGCATGCATTTAGGTTTGTATACGTTATTTATTAAATGCTAAGGGTGGGAAATGCAGGGAAATATTTATTCAGAGAAATCAGTGATTTAGTTCGGCATTGTTTAGATAGAATAATTGTTCGAGTTCGATGATCTAACCTTTTCCACATACTAAAACCTTCAGTAGACGACTTTTAACACATATAGACAAGAACATGAAAGATCTCTAACTATTTAAATATAATTATTGAATAAGATTGACAACATAGTGACAAAAGGAGAAATTGCTCATCATGAAGATTTTTTTTCCTTTTGTCACGATGTTTTCAAGCAATGTATGATGTAAATGCTTCAGAAAGCGTTTGTATGTGGGAAAGGGTTACAATCCACATGAGTCACTTTCTGGCGATTTCGTGCCTTGGTGCTAATCTCCGGTTTAACATCAATAAAAGCCTACCTGGTATATTTAGCTAGTGGGGCTATACGTCTAGTATTTCGTTCGTTAGAAAATGCGTTTAAGTACATATAAATTATCAAAGCACTGAAAGTACTAATGGGACGGTTGTGTTTGTATTCGTAAATTAAGGTCAGACAGGCGGTTGCATGTGTATGTATACAAACATTTCTCCGTTTAGGACTATTTGTTTCGGCGGAGCTGAATGTGTTATTAGGAACGCGGTAACACCTTAACACCTGTTTAATAGTTGTGTAGTTTGTTGACTTTGGATCGGATGTCTTTATTCGATTTATGTGTTATATGGAGTCGCGTTCAACGTCTCACGTGCGCAAAGCGCGTCTGACGATTTTGGGTCTTAATGCACCCGCACAGTCTCCCGAGAATCTTCACTGTTCATAACGATTATACATGTTAAGATGGAAAACTGATTACTACGGTCATTGCCAAAAACTCGATAAAAATATCATTGAATCCCTGACTCACATGCCTCCTGTAAGTGTGTTGTTAAATGTCATTAATAGGGTACTTGTTGACATTAAATAAAAGGGTACATGTACGTTATTGGAACAAAGAGAGGTATCATTCTAATTGATTATCACAAATAACACCTTTCTGTTATGCGAAATGTATTTGTTCAGTGAAGTCCCTGCTGAGACCGTAAGTGTGAACTGACCCAACCCGAGTCTGCATGGTTCAATTGAAACCCACTTTATCCGACGCGAATCCTGTTCGTTTCACATTATTATTAATCGCCTTGGTGGTGTAGTGGCAGAGCGTCCGTCTCGATTGTGGGGGTTCTGTGATTCGTGGCCGGGTCATATCAAAATATTTATAAATGCTAGTAATGGGTTTCCCTCCTTGGTTGTAGGATTATCAATAAAGCTGACTCGCTGGTGTCAGGATAAACGCTCCAGTAGTACTGGTAAATTATACAGGAAACGCCGTGACATAACTGAAATATTGTTGAACGCGGCGTTAAACATCAAACAAACAAACGAAATGATAATTATGTCTTGTTTTATTACACCAAGTTAAAGAAAAATAAAACGCGATCGGTTACATTATCAAAACATGAACAATCACGGTTTCGTCAAATAAAGCATGAACTGTCAATTCAATCATAACACACACAAACAGAGAAGTATAAGTGCTTCTCAAGACTACACTTTTAAAACTTTTATATAATACATTTATGTCTTCGTTTTATACAGAAGTTAATGCATTTGATAATGTTACCATTATCATTTTTAAGTATTTTAATCCTTTATTTTTATAAATACATGTATATAAATATTAAATTTTGACAAAACGAATCAATACTGTTTGATAGCCCTAGTCAACAGCCTAGAACATTTGATATATTCCATAAATTGTATCTACATGTACATTTTCTGGTATATTATAATGCTGAATGTGACTCTTTGAGAATTATGAACTTATTTGATGGTAACTTGCAGGTTTTATGTAGATATATGTAGTCTTCATTTTTCTTTTAGAAAAGTGGAAAATCCAAATTTCAAGAGGAAACCAGAAGATCGAAAGAAAGACAGAAAATATCGTAAGTAAAGTTCAAAATATGTTATACAACATTGCTTTTTAGCAAGTTGCTCATCAGAGCATATTGCTGTAGTAGGCGAATTCCGAAGACACTCATCGAAATCTAGACTGGAATCAGTTCCTATTGTTAAAGTCTTATTACAATATTGAAGAATAACTTAAAATATCTCTCTCTCCATTACTGAACACCATTTTGGGTTCAAAGAGATGCCTTGATATTCGTAGAATGTATATAATGTCATCAGTGAAAGCATATGCATCTGTGGAATACTTCTTTTAAAATAAAAGGATTAATTCCAGTTTACCTATCCATGCAGTATCGTACCGACAATTAGTCCGTTAATAACACAACACATTGTTGGAATATCAACCGGAAAATGGATTTGATTTGACAACACTTACGAAATAGAAAGAACTCCAAAGAAATGTGCTGCTAAAATATATGAAGAACAGAAAATGAAAAATGTATTGCTGCACTGTCAACAAACAAATTCATTGAAATACATGTACATGTCTATGAATCGAGTTGAAAACGATTTTCAATTCCGACTTAGACATTATTTTAACCGATAGTCAAGTTCCAGTGATTAAATATATACCATCGGGGGGATCAAATGATTGTAATGAAAGTAAATAATGGTTGATACTTTTTAAAAATTGACACACTCTATATTATATAAACTGTATAAGCTATTTTCATTAACAAATCATATGTATGTAAATTATTTAACTGTATAAATGTTCTCAATACAATCAAATAGTCAGGCTGGTGTAAATGTTAGCGTGCGCTTTGAACGCGCGAGACAAGGGTTCGGTTACCGATCAAGGCAGGTTTTGTTATATATATATATGTGTACAACAATGTATTATAATTCCTCATATCAGTGGTGCAACGTCAAAGCAAACAACTCCTTTAAAATGTTGCGATTTAAAATCATATCAAAAGCGTTGCATTTGGTTTTACACCTAAATTATTAGTTTGTTTGTATGATGTTTTACGTTGCTTTGAACAGTATTTCAATTATATCACGCCGTAGAAAATGTAGATTACACAGGATTTTATTTCTGCTTTGACATTATAATTGGACTCTCAATATAGTTCGATATGACATTGTGTATGTGCTACTTGCATAATAAAAAATAACGTCTAAAATACATTGTAAATATACTCAGGATGATCCGGATCTATGCTGCTGATCTTATTTCATACAGCCAAATTATTTCTTTTGTTGTATTTTCAGGGAAGCCTCGAGTGAAACATGAAGGAACACGACAATACAAATCAGTTCAAAAATGGTGGGATATTTGCAAAGTGGAGGAACATGAAGGTACGTACATGTATACAAAACAATACAATAAAATACAAACAGTATAATACAATACATGGTATTACTTTAACACACCTACATGTTTAATTATACGTTCTATCGCATGGTTAACGAAATAACCATGGAAACATTTCGATTTCTAACGACTTCACAAGGAAATCCTTGATTCCACGAGGGATCTACATTAAAGGTAGATATGGATAAAATCCAAATATAGCCTGAACTCCAGATACTCAACTGTCGAAAAAAAATAAAATTTCCAATTTTAAGAAAATAAGTGTTATATTTTGTATTTTGGGAATTAAAATATGATAACTGACATATTACATACCCCTATAATCGGTGAGATTTTCTTGTTTTCGATACTTTTACCATCGCAAATTCTACCCTGTCAGTAACGGGGTAAGTATTTTTAAATAGGAAACCCCTCTCTATCATCGGGACAATTGAAAACGACTCAAGTTCACTTTATTGATAAAAAACGATACATTTTCTTCCATGGTTTTACTTGGATAACATAAAGAATAACATTTAGGGCGAATTCGATTTTTTTTCCGTGCCATCTGGATTTCAGTCGCTTTCAGCCGAACACAGCCTACCGGGTCAGCAATCAGTATCAACAATTCTATTTGGGCAACGTTAAGCAAAAACCGACTTTCAGAAATATTCACATGAATAGTATTTACGATAAAAAAACATACGTGTATAGTCACAAACGTCCGAGTTTTCATTTCATTTATAATAACATTTCATTTATAATAACATTTCATTTATAATAACTCATTTATAATAACACAGTCCTGGGAGGGATTCCCCAAATGTTCTCATTCGAAATCATTACGGTTGTCACAAGATGGTCAAGGGTCGACAACTCACTAAAGTAGAATTGAACGCCGATGGTTGAATAAAAATATATGTTTAATTTACAGTTATGAAATATATACAATTTTAAGTAATCACTTCTTTCCTGACAAATCGAGAGGCTATAAACAAAAGAACTACTCACGCACTCTCATACACACTCTCACCCCAGTCACTTAACTGTCCCATCACTTCCGTTACTGTACCCTGTATTTGGAATGTTCATACACGTTGTACTTCACATCCAACTGTATCCGTTTCCCGACTTCACCGAGTCGTTGTACTTATATTCATTGCGTCGCGTATATCCTTGGATTCCGGGATCGACAAGCCACACAACTGTGGATATATGGTTCTACACGTCCTATGACGGCACTCCTCCTAATGTCCCCCGTTACGACGTCTTATTAAGTTGTGGACTGCGTCACACACACTGGTTCTTCAAACTTCTACGTTTGGACCTTCGATTGTCTGCCAGACATAAAACGGCTAAAATTGTAATAAATAACCATGTCTTACAATAATATCAATAATGTTCCGTAAACCTAACAGCCTACCATTTTATACTCCTATGGTAGCTCATCTCTGTACTAATATCCTTTTACATTTCCCACTTCCATTCTTATCCTTTTCATACAAACATATCTTTCCCAATAGCATAACACATTGTCTCGCTCCTAACGGACTCAATTGCTGTAAAAAACATTCACTTCGTGAACCAGAAATTCTCTAAACAATTCAATCATGTAATAATTATCTCAATCCCTAACATTATAAATTTGCACAGATTCCATTCCTTCATTATGCCGAAAACCCCTTTGCACAATAACTAAGAATTTACATACCCATATGCCGTGTGAATTGGTCACATCAACTACCTCTCACTATAACGAGTGAAAACCATCTGGTAACTCCTGTGATACTGACGGTCAAAACAAATGTTTGAGTAAGTTATATAGCACCAATCAACCTCTGGGTCTCCTGATGACAGGCAAAATTCCCGTGCAAATCGTAATTCACAATCAACAACTAGTTTCAATACATTTATAGGCCAAATGAAAATAGCAACATAGTTTAACGTAATTAACGTTTTTAAACCCGTCAATTCCTTAATTCTCAACGGATTTACATGAAATGAACTCTTAATATGCTTAATATCACTTATCACATATGTATATGATAATAACTTCATAAACAATGATCTCCCTGACAATCCTGCGATAAGTTAAAACCATACGTGACCAACCTGCACTGACTGACCGTCTTTTATTTAGGCCAAGCCAACTCTATTTTGTTACAACACGTTCCCCCCAAGGATAAAGTGGTTGCACTTTGTCTATTTAACAAAATACACCAGGTTCGTTCCCTGTACTATTTACAACCCGTATCTTAATTTCCCTTAGTATTGCATTCCTGATATATATATACACGATTACACAGCTGTCATGACTCCAATGTGTGCCTAAAATACTCATTTCACTAACTGTTTTCTGATTCCTTTACTTGACTGTTTACTCTACTTAAGTAATCTGCCCCTACATTTTCTCTACCTGGAATCGCTCTAATGCTCATCCTGTAGGGCTGCGAAGATAACGCCCATCGCATTAGTCTGGAATTCGCCATCTTAGACTTATTTAAATAAGTCAGAGGCTGATGATCAGTCTCTAAGATGAATTCCTTGCCAAACAAATACCTATGAAATTTCGACACTCCCCAAATAACACCAAGGCACTCCTTTTCAATTACTGAGTAATTTCTCTCCCTGTCTAACAATTTCTTACTTGCATACGCAACCGGTAATTTCTCACCTTCTGAATCCTGTAACAATACCGCCCCTAATCCAATGTCTGAAGCATCGGTTCTAAGGATGAAAGACTTATCAAATTCCGGTAACTTCAATATAGGAGGACCTACTAAACTTTTCTTCAAAGTCTGAAAAGCAACTTCCTGACATTCTCCCCACATAACCTTATTTGGTTGACCTTTCTTAGTAAGATCTGTTAAAGGTACTGCAATTGCAGAAAAGTTGGGAATGAATTTTCTGTAAAACCCAACTACCCCTAAAAAAGATCTAACCTGTTTCTTCGAAATCGGTCTTTCTGCTTTTTGTAGTGCCTCTATCTTCCCCTGAACTGGCATCAACCCACTAGCCCTATCAATGACATGTCCCAAACATTCCAGATTTCCAAATCCTATGCTACATTTACTCGGTCTAGCTGTTAACTTGGCTACCTTCAACCTACTAAAAATCTCTCTTAAAGCGGTTATATGTTCCTCCCATGTAACGGTAAATACTAATATGTCGTCTATGAAACTATCCGCAAAATCTAAATCCTTTAAAACCTTCCTCATCAATCTACAAAAAGTACTTGCCGCACAAACCAAACCAAAAGGCATCTTGTTGAACCGAAACAACCCTTTTGGCGTTTCATAAGACGTCATATCTTTCGCCTGCTCTGTCAACGGCACCTGCCAATAACCCTTACTAAGATCGATTTTAGTAAAATACTTTGCCCTCGATACCTTCGAGAATATCTCTTCGATATTTGGCATTGGCTCAGCGTCAAACACTGTCACCCTGTTTAACTGTCTGAAATCTATACAGAAACGAACTGTGCCGTCCTTCTTCCTAACCAATACTATAGGACTCGAAAACGGTGCATTAGAATGCTCTATGACTCCTAACTCTAACATCTTACTGACCTCTTCGTTTACTGTTGCCACCGACTGGTATGGAATAGGATAACCCTTGAACCTGATGGGTTCTGATGTATTTAATTTAATATCATGTTCAACAAGTGAAGTAGTTCCCGGTATGTCTGTCAAAACATCGGCGAACTCTTCCAAAACCATGTCAACCTGTTCCCTCTGTTCAGGAGACAATTCTTTACAAACGTCTACATCTTTCTTAGACTCGTTACCTACTCTAGAAAGACACTCTAAAGGTATCTTCTCATCTACCCAATCTAGGTCTGCATTATCTAATTTCCGATCTTCACTATCTTCAATAACTGCAGAACAAACCACTGCTAATATACCTTTATCACTACTACCGTCATCAGCACTTCGCTCATTGTACTGTTTCAACATATTGGCATGAAAAGTCTTTTCCTTACCCTTCATATTAATTCTATAATCTACCTTATTCATCACCTTGATCACTTCAAATGGACCCTTCCACTGCAATAATAATTTATTGTGACTTACCGGAAGTAATACCAGAACCTTGGCACCTATCGGGAAACTTCTGTCCTTTGCCCGTTTGTTATAGTATATCTTCTGTCTAGACTTTGCCTTACTTAACTCATCCTGTGCCATCTTACATGTCTCTTCGAGTCGCTCACGTAAATCTATTACGTACTGGTATGTCAATTTCACTTCAACATCATTGACCTCGCCAGACCATAACTCTTTCAAAATGCTCAACGGTCCTCTGACCGTCCGGCCATAGAGTAATTCAAATGGGGAAAACCCCAGACATTCCTGTGGCACTTCCCTATACGCAAATAACGCAGCATTAATGTACTTATCCCAATCCTTGGGCCTCTCGCTACACATACGCTTAATCATCCGTTTCAATGTTCCATTGAACTTTTCCACCAATCCGTTACACATTGGGTGGTATGGCGTTGTAGTCAACTGACGTAAGGATAAAAGTCTACTTACCTCAGCCATCATCTTAGATGTGAACTGTGATCCCATGTCCGTCAACATCTCCTCCGGTATTCCTAGTCTACTGAACATATCGACCAATGCTTCCGCTACTCGTTCAGTCTCAATCCCTGGTAAAGCCACGGCTTCCGGATACCTTGTAGCATAATCTACCATGACTAAAATGTACCTGTTTTTCCTGTCTGTCATTGGTTCGATTGGTCCTACTAAATCAACTGCTACACGCTTAAAAGGCGTTTCTATTAATGGCATCTCTCCTAATGGTACTTTTTGAACCTTACCTTTTGGCATCGTTCGTTGACATATATCGCATGATCTACAATACCGACCGACTTCCGAACAAACCCCTGGCCAATAGAACTCTGCTAATGCTCTGTCCCTAGTTTTCCGTATACCTAAATGCCCTGCCATCAATGACTCATGTGCTATCTTTAAAACCGCTTCCCGACACGTCTTAGGAACAACTAACTGATAAGACTGCTTCCGATTAGGAAATTCAAATTCCCTATACAATAATTTGTTCTTAAACAGATACCTTACCTGTCCACCCCCTTTGCAATTATGAAAAGTTCTTTCACTCGCCTTTTCTCTCGTCTTCGACAAAGTTTCATCTGCCATCTGCAGGTCGCGGTATTCTGCTTGCGATATATCTAAAATCTTACCTGGAACATGTAATTTCCTGTATGGTTTAGGATTTTGTTCTGTTTGCGACCGAGTCTGCATTGCATTTGATACATCTCCGGGTTCCGGATATTTCGCGCCTGTAATGTTACCTACAACTAAATCATAGAGTGGAGTGTCTATACATAACGCCTCCGTTATACCCTCATAATACGGAGTCTTCACCTCTATCATTGCTACCGGAAAATAATGCTCAGATCCATCGATATATTTGCAACATCTTTCCTTACCTAAGAACTGGTGTTCCTGTACTAACCGTTTCCTTACAACTACGCACGTGGCACCCGTGTCTCTCATCATGTTTACTCTTACTCCGTTAACTGTGCCTTCCTTGGTAGGACAATTCCTTTCCATACATGCACCTAGCTGTTCCGAACTATCGTTACACAAATATATGCAACTAGAACTGGCTGTTCGCTTTAATCCCCCACGATACAGACCTCGAGGCTTTCCTCTCCCCTTGAAATATTGGTTACCCTGATTGTGGCTATACCTTTCACATGGACCAGTACTTGCATTCCTAGTATCTCCAGATGTAAATCGTCCACCAGTATCGTCGACAGCAGCCATACTATGCCTACTACCCCTTTTCCTACAATCGTCCGATCTGTGATTTCCACCACAATAGCTACATTTCCAATTAGTGAAAGAATTACCTGCCTTCTGCGTACTGGAACCCTGTCGTTGTCCTGTATCGGACCTAAACCCTCTAGCAACCGGATCCTTTTCTTTATTATTTCCACTTAAAACAACATTCCTACACCCACCTCTTGCTTCAGCAAATAGATCCGCCTGTACCGCCATCTCATTACCATCTGTAAACATCTTTTCTTTCAAAAATAAATACAAGTCCTTATTGCAAATTGACAACAACTGATATCGTAACAAAAAATCAATGACGCCTTCGTACGATTTTACTATCTTTCCTAATTCCAACCAACGTTCGAGATAATTCATTGATCTCCGTAAGTACTGAACAAACGTCTCTCCCGTTTCTGGTCTAGCTACTTTGAACCGTTTTCTAAACCCTTCTTCAGTTAACTCAAAACGTTGCAATAATGCTGACTTTAACTTAATATAGTCTAAAGCGTCCTCTGCAGGTAATCTAGAATAAACATCTAACGCCTTACCTTTCAATAATGCACTAAGATGTAATGACCACTGATCATTCTTCCAACCTTGTGCTTCTGCATATCGCTCAAACCTGGATAGATAACTGTCCATATTATCCTTATCCTCGTCAAACCATGGTAATTTCGGTCCTTTGATTTTATGATCTTTAATAAAAGACTTACCTACTCCGTTTGGCCAACTCCATCGCCTGCTGATGTTCTACTTGAACTAACTCCAATGCTCTCCTATGCTCCCGATCCCTCAGCTCTTCTTTCTCTCTCTCTAATAATCTCTGTTGTTCTAATAACTTAACTTCTTTCTCTTCCTTCTCTCTCTCGGCTTCTTTCTGTCGTTCTAATAACTCTAATACTTTCTGTTCCTTCTCTCTCTCGAATTCTCTCTGTTGTTCCATTAACTCTCTCTTAGCTTCAACTTCTTTCTCCTTTTTCTCTTTCTCGAATTCACGATCTCTCAGTCTATGTTCTCGTTCCTTTTCTTGTTCATCTTGAACGAACTTTTGAAGATTCTCACCTTCATGACCGAACTCCTTGCCTAACTCTATCAACTCCTTCATACTAGTCATGACTATCAATAGTACTATACGCTAACCCTATATCAAAACTTAATAAACTACAATCTAAGTTAATAATAACTACACTTCATTGGACTTCAAATCTATACTTGAATTCTCTGCATATCCTGTACGGTACAATCCACTTTCGAGACTCACTATGCACGACCCTAAATCTATTTATAATGTTCAGATATCAGTCTTAACACTTTTAAAGCACACCCCTTCTATCCCTCATACTCCACGCTTTACTGCGGAAACGCTTATGGCAGCGCCGCTGTGTCTCATCACAGGGAATAAACAAAAAAAATTAACTTAAAACCCCATGTATAAATCATAAGCTATTTGTATCAAGTGTAAAATGCACTGTACAATTGCCAGTAAAAAATGAATCTAATGAAGGAATATCTGCAGAGTTACAATTAACCTATCCAATTCTACCCTAGTTCGTTGCCGCCTCGATACATCGAGCGAATCATCCCACTTCTGACACCATTTGTCACAAGATGGTCAAGGGTCGACAACTCACTAAAGTAGAATTGAACGCCGATGGTTGAATACAAATATATGTTTAATTTACAGTTATGAAATATATACAATTTTAAGTAATCACTTCTTTCCTGACAAATCGAGAGGCTATAAACAAAAGAACTACTCACGCACTCTCATACACACTCTCACCCCAGTCACTTAACTGTCCCATCACTTCCGTTACTGAACCCTGTATTTGGAATGTTCATACACGTTGTACTTCACATCCAACTGTATCCGTTTCCCGACTTCACCGAGTCGTTGTACTTATATTCATTGCGTCGCGTATATCCTTGGATTCCGGGATCGACAAGCCACACAACTGTGGATATATGGTTCTACACGTCCTATGACGGCACTCCTCCTAATGTCCCCCGTTACGACGTCTTATTAAGTTGTGGACTGCGTCACACACACTGGTTCTTCAAACTTCTACGTTTGGACCTTCGATTGTCTGCCAGACATAAAACGGCTAAAATTGTAATAAATAACCATGTCTTACAATAATATCAATAATGTTCCGTAAACCTAACAGCCTACCATTTTATACTCCTATGGTAGCTCATCTCTGTACTAATATCCTTTTACATTTCCCACTTCCATTCTTATCCTTTTCATACAAACATATCTTTCCCAATAGCATAACACATTGTCTCGCTCCTAACGGACTCAATTTCTGTAAAAAACATTCACTTCGTGAACCAGAAATTCTCTAAACAATTCAATCATGTAATAATTATCTCAATCCCTAACATTGTAAATTTGCACAGATTCCATTCCTTCATTATGCCGAAAACCCCTTTGCACAATAACTAAGAATTTACATACCCATATGCCGTGTGAATTGGTCACATCAACTACCTCTCACTATAACGAGTGAAAACCATCTGGTAACTCCTGTGATACTGACGGTCAAAACAAATGTTTGAGTAAGTTATATAGCACCAATCAACCTCTGGGTCTCCTGATGACAGGCAAAATTCCCGTGCAAATCGTAATTCACAATCAACAACTAGTTTCAATACATTTATAGGCCAAATGAAAATAGCAACATAGTTTAACGTAATTAACGTTTTTAAACCCGTCAATTCCTTAATTCTCAACGGATTTACATGAAATGAACTCTTAATATGCTTAATATCACTTATCACATATGTATATGATAATAACTTCATAAACAATGATCTCCCTGACAATCCTGCGATAAGTTAAAACCATACGTGACCAACCTGCACTGACTGACCGTCTTTTATTTAGGCCAAGCCAACTCTATTTTGTTACAACACGTTCCCCCCAAGGATAAAGTGGTTGCACTTTGTCTATTTAACAAAATACACCAGGTTCGTTCCCTGTACTATTTACAACCCGTATCTTAATTTCCCATAGTATTGCATTCCTGATATATATATACACGATTACACAGCTGTCATGACTCCAATGTGTGCCTAAAATACTCATTTCACTAACTGTTTTCTGATTCCTTTACTTGACTGTTTACTCTACTTAAGTAATCTGCCCCTACATTTTCTCTACCTGGAATCGCTCTAATGCTCATCCTGTAGGGCTGCGAAGATAACGCCCATCGCATTAGTCTGGAATTCGCCATCTTAGACTTATTTAAATAAGTCAGAGGCTGATTATCAGTCTCGAAGATGAATTCCTTGCCAAACAAATACCTATGAAATTTCGACACTCCCCAAATAACACCAAGGCACTCCTTTTCAATTACTGAGTAATTTCTCTCCCTGTCTAACAATTTCTTACTTGCATACGCAACCGGTAATTTCTCACCTTCTGAATCCTGTAACAATACCGCCCCTAATCCAATGTCTGAAGCATCGGTTCTAAGGATGAAAGACTTATCAAATTCCGGTAACTTCAATATAGGAGGACCTACTAAACTTTTCTTCAAAGTCTGAAAAGCAACTTCCTGACATTCTCCCCACATAACCTTATTTGGTTGACCTTTCTTAGTAAGATATGTTAAAGGTACTGCAATTGCAGAAAAGTTGGGAATGAATTTTCTGTAAAACCCAACTACCCCTAAAAAAGATCTAACCTGTTTCTTCGAAATCGGTCTTTCTGCTTTTTGTAGTGCCTCTATCTTCCCCTGAACTGGCATCAACCCACTAGCCCTATCAATGACATGTCCCAAACATTCCAGATTTCCAAATCCTATGCTACATTTACTCGGTCTAGCTGTTAACTTGGCTACCTTCAACCTACTAAAAATCTCTCTTAAAGCGGTTATATGTTCCTCCCATGTAACGGTAAATACTAATATGTCGTCTATGAAACTATCCGCAAAATCTAAATCCTTTAAAACCTTCCTCATCAATCTACAAAAAGTACTTGCCGCACAAACCAAACCAAAAGGCATCTTGTTGAACCGAAACAACCCTTTTGGCGTTTCATAAGACGTCATATCTTTCGCCTGCTCTGTCAACGGCACCTGCCAATAACCCTTACTAAGATCAATTTTAGTAAAATACTTTGCCCTCGATACCTTCGAGAATATCTCTTCGATATTTGGCATTGGCTCAGCGTCAAACACTGTCACCCTGTTTAACTGTCTGAAATATATACAGAAACGAACTGTGCCGTCCTTCTTCCTAACCAATACTATAGGACTCGAAAACGGTGCATTAGAATGCTCTATGACTCCTAACTCTAACATCTTACTGACCTCTTCGTTTACTGTTGCCACCGACTGGTATGGAATGTTCCTTGTGTGACCCTCTGCAAAGTTGTTCAATTTATTCTGATCCGTTGAAAAACATGGCTACCAGGGGGAGGGGGCGGGTTTACTTGTTGGCCCATCATGGCCCTCTTGTTTTTGTTTTTTTTCACCAAAATGAAAACTCGAACACTTGTTGTATAGTCAGCTTTTGGGATATAATCGTTATCGAGGAACTTCAGGTCGTTTGTCTCACTAGATGGCGAACAAGGAAGATCCTGATGCGTATTTGGATCTGTCCTTGTCGCAAAACTCCAAAGGTCGGTGATCGTGTGACGTCGGCTATTTCCAATATTGATTTATTGATTTTGATTGATTTCAAGGTTCGACAACAGATGTTCAGTGCTTAGATGGTGTACACACCATACTGTGTGTGGATATATCGGAGAGCATGGTCGATGCTTGGTCACAGGTTCAAACCTTCGTCCATGAGTATCTAGACGGTGAGTTACCAGTCTTCCTTAAACAGACGTCATTTAACGTATTTGCAGCATATGTCTTTTCGAAACATTTTGGAGAATGAGAACAGGGTCAAAACGAGCAATTTTACTTTTCCAACAATATGTTATTTTAAGCTCGTTTTATTTGTTTCTAAGAAAGCAAAGTAAGGGTTTTGTGATACCCTTGGCGTCGTCGTCGTCTGACACGTCGTCTGCGTCGTCAAAACACATTCAAATGAAACTTGGTACACATGTTCCTGGGAAAATGTATATACCAAGTCACATAATTCTGGCCTTAATAATTATAAAGTAATGCCCCTTTTTCGACTTAGCAAAAAGCAGACGAGCGTAGGTGTTCGTTGGCGGCGCTCTTGTTTTCAGAATAAAACATTTATTTTTATTCAATGTTATAGTGTAAGTCCTCAGCTTCCTTCATATCAGATGACTCTAATATCTGTATGTATTATTGATAATAGCGGTTTGTTTTCATGTAAGATCTTGACGTATTTTCACTCAGTGAACGCCAAAAGTGTTAATTGCACAATTGACAATGCAAAATATGGAAAATGTACTAACCAGGTTTTGTCTGATCAAGATCTAGACTGTCCACATAGTAATTACATAATCGTGTTATGTATATTCTGATAAGACTGAGAAGATGTACATGTTGATCTGAACATTCACTGTACACAAATGTCAAGTTGTATCTTTTCCCATGGACAGGCTCGCATATGATAAAGGATGAAGAATTGGCAACTTAGTTTAAACTTATTTATTTTAAATCGATTGCGAAACAAGCTTTAAGCTTATATTAATCACGCTCGATGTCTGCTTCCTGGATACTTAACCAGTACTCGCGCCGATTGTGTGGAAAAATCCCAAAGTCAGGACCCGCTCATCACGGGACTCGAACCAGGGACCTTTGATGTGAGAGGCCGACGCTCTACCTCTGCACCACTGTCTTCCACGAATTGGCAACTTGACACGACGATTCACTTTGGGACATTAAAATAAGCAAACATATAGATCCGTCTTAGCTTCAGCTCAGGCTGATTATGATATTTCCTGTTTGCCACTTACTTGGACAAGCGTCATGAAAGACTCTGATATAACCGGACCTAAAATTAGTATTTCACAAACTTGTGGATTCTAATTTATTAACTCACATGCTTTTGGCCAACGGCTTTGATAACGCTTCATATATCTTCTTCTTTAAAACGCATGGTCAGCTTTACAATAGGATTTCTAGGATGTCCCCTTCGAAATATTATTCAAAGAATTTAAGTTCTTGCAGAAATCTGATTATCATGACTTTGGAAGTGAAAAGATTATTGTCCAAAACTAATGGTCTGTTACGAAAATAATGTGGCACACATGATTTGGTCATATAAAACTTTAAATAGGAGATACGTGTTTCTCATAACTCTCGAACGATATTCAGTTGTATCATGGGTCCTGGTCTTCTAACATGTTCTTTCTGACTTGCACGAAATTTTCATACATACACCATTCTTCCCATATACATGGCTACCGTCCTACATAGACTATTCAGCAATGGTAGAATAATGACTCTAGTCACGATGACTTTTGCCAATCATCGTAAAGATGGAATGGCCGAAACCAGGTTCGAACTCACGAACCCTGGATTGATCGCCTTTGTCGTTTTCGACTGAGCTATCATCGTTCGACGGACAACTAGAATCACATGCTAGTTTGCTTCAATCTCATGCACCATTATTTGAATCACGTTATATGAAATCCAACCTGCTGGCCTTTGCAAACTGCTAATAGCAAGAGTTTGATTTAATCTGTTTGCCACCTAGTGGTGCAAGCATCCATTAGGTTTATAAAGAACTAGTATGACTAGCAGCCAGCTATACACGTATTCAATTTGATTGTTATTGCTAACTTTTGAGCACTCCGAATGTCGGTTTTCTTGTGCCGTTGATCATCTGACACCAACACGTGGGTTGTAATACGACCCGTTTGGCCTGATGCGATTCGTATTGAGACTTTCTTTTTCGTTGTCCAGCATGCTTATCCAAAGCTTTTGTTGCAAGCAAGGAAGTCAAAGCGCATTTTTCCCATAAAATTAAAATGTCCTTTCCTTTTTGCCAGGACTTGAGAGGTTGGTATCAGAAGAGAATTTCAGCGAAGAGAACGTCGCATTGGTGACTTTTGGACATGAGACAAAAGTACATGTTAGGATAACAAAGGAGCTGTCAAAAATTCGCATGGCCTTTGGTAAGTTACGAGTGTGTATTGTGTTTTTGTTTGTTTGTTTGTCCGTATCATAATAGCATTTCGTTTACATAGACAAGAGTTGCCATTCAATATGATACTGATACGCCGTGTCCTGTGTATATATATAGCTGGAATATCAACCATCATCTACCAATCGGCAGTTGTCTGGAATAGCAAACTGTACACTAAGCGTTGTGCTAAAGGCATACATTATTCTGAAATATGATACCGATGTTTCAATATAGAACAGTGGTAAATCCTGCCACACCGGTAACTAAACAATGACATTCCTTAAAGTTAAGGATTTACTGAACTGAAAAGTGGATTTTTCATAATATTTAACTTTTGTTGTAATATTGTTTTTTTGAAAGTTGGATATATGTTAAATTAAAAAAAAAAAAAAAAAAAGGTATGGTAGTGGGCTTTTTTCTTTGCTAGATCAATTTATAAAAGCCTTCTGATGAGCTTTTTTTTGCTATTTCAGCCCATGAAAAAAAAAAATCACGCAAATTGCCGATACTTGAAAGATGATATGCTAATTGTTTATCTTCTTGTGGTTTTAATCTCATTCTGAAGGTATTTTATCCATATCTTTGGAAGTTCATGCAATACATTGTAGTTAAAGCTAAACAATAGACACTATTTGACACTAATGAAAATCCATATTTGTCAGATTTAAGAATAGACAATTTCAAAACTTTGAAATAAGGAAAAGAAATATTATTTCAATTACTATCATTTATTAGAATTTAATAAGAAAAGTATATGTCATTGGGCAATATTTTCAGTTTTTCTTCTTTGAATGACCAAAAAATGTTAAAATATGAATAAATATTTATTAATTTTTCAAACATATCTTCAAATGTCAAAAAAGTTTTCCAATATTTTCTACTTTTTTTCAAAACAATATGATACTGTACAAGTCCTAGATTAAAATTTATATATAAATGCACTTTAATATGTTCTTTTTGCCCAGTTTTATTTCTTAATCAAACACAGCAACTGGACAGCGTCTCACGAAAAAATTGAAGGCTCATGAAAAAAATAGGCCCTTTATCTCAAGCAAATTTTATCCTTTTTTTTTTTAAATTTTTAAGAATTATAAAAAGGTATAATACTAAACAGGTTTTAATTGACAACAAAATAAGAAGATTTAACAAGAAAGAAAAAAAAAATTTTTTTTTTTTAAATTTCAAAACCTCAGTTCAGTACATCCTTAAGTCGCGGATAGCGAAATAGAGTCATGTCTCAAATGCTATCAGGCGTCATTGCGCATGCGCAGTCTCACAAGAACATTCGCTGTCGGATTGTCATATATATTGACCTAGATTGATTGAATTGCAGCCCTTCCAGTTTCACGTCAATCTTTAAATGATGTAAATACGCCGGAGAGTCAATATGACACCAAAATCACATACGCGGCGCATATACAGGGAGTGGGGTCTACTACCGTGCTATATTTAGTAATTTTTATCAAACTGAAGATGTCGTAAACAATTTACGTTTAATTGCAGAGTCCATTACGCTAGGGGGACCAACTCCAGTGTTCGGCGGAATTCTGATGGCTGCGTGTACGGCACAGTCTAACTCAAGTAAGTTTAGCCCGGCGTTCAGTAGACACTGATTCCAAAAACATCGGTCGCGATAACCCAGTATGGAATGTAGTTTGGTTTCGTGAATAACGGTAATGTTTAGTTTCTTTTTAACACACCCATTTTTTTCACTTTGCCAAAATAGTGATAATGTTGACACTACACTGGAATGAAATTCTTCCGCCATTTTTCTTTTGTATGTATCAAACAAAGAAGTAAAGTGTTCGGTTTTACTTTTCGGTATAAATGCATTATGTACGATCGTTCACGAGTTTCTACGTACAATTGGACACTTTGTTCTTGCATTATGTCTATTAATAGTAAGTGATGTCAACATATCTACTGGAAATCGTCCAAAGATATACGATTTAACCACTCTTTTTTTCCACATACAACACATCTGCAGCAGACGACTTTGAAAACATAGTGACAAAAACCTGAAAAGAAAGCTTTATTGTTAAATAAAGTTGAAAAAATGTGGCCAAAGGAGAAATTGCTCAGTTTGAGCAATTTCACTTTCGGCCACAATGTTTTCAAAAGTCGTCTACTGCAATTGCGTCAAAATGAGTATGCAGGTGGGAAAATAGTTCCGCCATTGTTCAATCTGTTGCTCAGCGTGAATTTTTGTAGCGTTGTACCTTCTAGTCTTCCATCTTGTTAAAAAGAAGAATAAGCATATCCTATTAGAATATACATTTTTAGTTTTACATTTGAATTAAATTTACCCGTTTAAAGGTTACGTTACCTTTTAAAGTGTTAACACATGGGTATGTGAACTGATCGCCGTGGTATGTCTGCACACTTATTAATGGTTTTAAACCCCAATCAATGAATGAATCAATCGATATACTTTCAGAAATCTGCTTTGTCAATGGAGCACGGGTACACAAAAGAATAGTTCTAATAAGTGATGGTCATTTCACTGAGGCGGAACTGTCCTCTGGACCTGACGTGAATGACAGGTTTAAAATGGACGAGGTCAGTTGTATGTAATATATGTAACCTTTATAGTGCTATAGGCAACTTTAACCATTTATATTTGCAGACGCATTATGTATCATTATGTGTTCAACTCTGTTCGCTAATTATATTTACATTTACAGATAATTTCCATATTATGAAATGGATGAAGACATTTTCTGGTAGCATAACATGTTTAGACAGTATTGGTTAGTTGTCAATGGATCATAGATAAACCAGGGACGTAGCTTGGCTGAACATAATACGAGGTTAAATTATAGTGGGGTCTGGTAGGAATGACCCGCCCGACCATACGTTAATTTTAGTATCACATTGTCGGAGGTGTGTTTCATTTAAAAGGAACGTGAAAATGCTTATAGTTTACCTAAATTGTATATGCCATTTTTATTACTTACAATTGTTCAGAAAAAAATGTAATGATCGGCCTACACGTTCTATATGAATCTACGACCCTGTAAATGTACTGATACCGTGATATAACTGGGATCTTTTTGTGTAACGTCTAAACCCACACATCTTCAAAACGCGGCTCTTATCAATATGAAAACCTCAATAAATATACAGTGGTACCTGTGTATAAAGACCACCCGTGGGAACACACCAATATGGTCTTTGTTCACAGGTGGTCTTTAATTTCAGGGTCATCTATGCGGTAAGTGAGTAATTGGGAAACTAAAAATCTCTATTCCAAAGTGGTCTTTAGCATAGGTTTGACTGTATATGAACAAATTGTAATGAAATCAAACTTCATCATAAATTATTCATTCACAACATTTCGGCCATTTGCCTGCATCAGGTTGAATGTTTCCAATTTCAATTTAAATTTCAAGCAATAAGCATATATATAAAAAAAATATTTCTTCTTTTTTTTTGTAGAATGTCGCACTGCTGCTGGATATTTTAGAACGGTTTCCTGAGTCAGGAAAAGAACTGATATGTGTGCCAGTTGGGAATGCAAATACGGTAAAGTTGAGCAGACTCAAAATTTATATTTTTATCTATATAACAGATTCATTTGGATTAAATATTTGACTCGCCAGTGTGGGGCTTTATACGAATCTCTGCACATCGGTTGTGGGGTCACGGCATACGGCATTTTACCGAGGCAATCGTAATGACATTCGGTAATCATTCAGGCGTACTTTTCTAGGCATTCTTTTAGTTTAAACTTATTTTATTACCCAAATAAGATGTCATATTTACAAACATACATATTTATACATAGTTTAACAATTATATAAAGGTAACAAGTTCTCTCAACTTAAGAAAGACCATTCCATTAAATTTAAATTACATTTTAAATGTCTTTTATATTACAGTAAATGTATATGTTTAAGCATTTTTAGTTGTTGGAAGACATTCGTTCCTTTTCAATTTGGAAATTCTGGTGACAATTACACGAAAACGCTCATGGTGAAGAAATTAAAGAAACAAAATAACAAAACACAACTATTTACAAGTACCTTTATAGAAAACAAATCTGGAAACATGCATGCAATATTACAAGCGGCTATAGCCGAATTGTCTACGTAAACCGTTTTTTCTTACCCCAAAACCGTTATATAGAGATCCGTATCAAGCCCCGTCATGCCGTGTCAAACAATGAATACCATTTCTTGGTATTTTATGGTCTTCACCGAAATTGTTTTTTTTTTTTTTTTTTTTTTTTTTTGCATCATAGATTTAAAGCTATATACTTGATTTACTTGTACACGATAAGAACATCGTTGTTACAAATACAAATTCAATTTCACATCGTGACATATACTAGTTAAACACAGGAGCATACACCGCAATTTAACCGTTAGACTGAGGTTACGGAATTTCAGTTTTTATCCTAGATCACCATCATTTATTACACCTTTCTTTTGGTAATTGCATTGTGTAAACAGGTGGTCTTTATGTGACTATTAGAAAAAATTCTGTTTTTAGAAGAAAAAACAATCATTTTACGATTTGAGCTTTGCTGAAGGGTCGGATGGAACTTGGCATACTTTGTAAATTTCTCTTTGGCTAATTTTCCTGATCGCCAAAACAAGGACAAAGAAATATTGAAGTTTGTTAACGAGTATGCCAATTGTATCGCACAAAACTCGAACATTCATTAATTCGAATATAATTATCATCAAGCTTGAACTATTTGAAACAAGGATGTATTTGTAAAACAATGTAGGGGTTGTTTTAACTTAATCAGATCTGCTACTGTGCTGTTTTCATGATATGTACATATATCCGTTGCTTATTATTCATAATAAATAAAGTTAACTCTTTCACTCATACAGACTCTTCCTGACGCTTCTGCAGCTGACGACTTTTGAAAACTTTGTGGCAAAAGGAGAAATTGTTCATTTTACCACAATGTTTGTTTACAACTTTATTCAATATGTTTTCTTTTCGATTGTAGCGAGTTTCAATATTTCAAAGCCGTCGACTGCATATTTGTTTTGTGGGTAAAAGTGTTAAGGAGTTATAAATGAATGCAGTATGGTTTCAGCGATCACTAGAACACATAGATCGAGTTAATGCATATGTCACTTTAAAGTTTTGTTATCGGGAGGCCATAGTCTGGTTCCCGACTTCCTATGACCCTTTACGCAGTAATAAGAGAGGGAAAGGAACTCCAGACTAGGTCAGCCACTGTATCTATTTATAGTTTACCATTGTTTCTTTTTCTCCATATAGAAGACGATTGACACATTACAGACGTTTGCATGCGGCAAACGGTTCTCTTACACAGAGGGTACAAAACTGGCTCGAAGGTTTTATTTAACCGTATGTTAATTGTATTGTTTAACAAAATAATTGAGCCGTCCCGCGAGAAAACCAAAAGTATGGCCTCTGCTAAATGTATCGGCCCAGATCAGCCTGCGCAGTCCGCGCAGACTGATCCGGGTCGACACGTTCCGTCTCAGGGGGATAGAGGAATTGAGTAATGATTCCTGAAACAGAAAATCCACAGAAAGCGAAAAGAGTCTATCGCGGCATGCTTAGTCTGATCCGGGTCGATACTTTGAGTCCACAATGTTGGTTTTCTCGTGGAACGGTTCATATCTTTTCAAGTAAGAACATTTAATTAAATCTACTTCGTTCCTTTGCATGATCAATGTTAACAAACATATTATACTTATATTAGAATAATAAGAATGTTTAATTCTAAATTGTTTTTATTGATATTCTACTTGCTGCATGTCACTTGATCCACCACAGTGTTTGTCTTCCAAAGACATATTTCGTATTTTCAAATACAGTTTAAGTGATTACCCTAGAAGTGTTTTGTATATTCATTTATGTTACTTAACGTAGAGTCCACAATGTAGGTTTTCAAATGGAATACTTTTCAGAACAAAGCCCCAATAGGGTTGGCAGGTATTGGCGGGATTGGTGGTTTACCTGGGATTGGTGGTTTACCCGGGATTGGTGGTCGACATGGCATGCTAGGTCTCGGTGGTTTATCGGTACCCGGGAATGATTTGTCAGAGATCGGCGGCATGGAGGGACTGACCAGCCTCTCCAGTGAACTGCAGGTGAATGATACCCTTCTCTGTCCCAGACAAAATTTGATGCCTTAGCAGTCACTTTCTTCTGAAAACATGAATGGAAAATGATAAAATTTCTCATAATGAGGAAAAATTGTCTTTCAGAATGCATACGAATCGTTTCTTGGGGAATTAAGGTAATTAAACCGTATCCTTTTACACCCAACTTTAATCAGTATATGCTAAACCTACTATACACACCTTTATGCAATACTTGCTTAAGTTAGTGTAATACACGTGACTGTATACATATTTTGCGAACAATCTACCCCAAGTCCAATCGCCTCGATCAATGTGAAGTTTAAACTTGCTCTACAGTTTTCGATACTCTTTTTTTAAAATTTAGAACAAAGATATTTTTCAATTTAAAAACAGGATTCTATGACAAGGTCTTGAATAATAGCAAAGTTTGACATAATAAAGACACTGACGAATAAACGCCGTATACAGTTCTAACATTGACAGCCATTCGCTGTATATATTACTAACATTGACCGCAAAACGCCGTATATATTTCTAATATTGACGGCAAAACGACTTATACATTGCTAACATTGACGGCAAAACGTCGTCTTAATTTCTAACATTGACGGCAAAACACAGTACAGTTTTCGAACATTGACGGCAAAGCACGTATATATATCTTGCATATGTCTTGATAAGCCCTCGATTTGAAATTGAGACATGTCTGGTTGTCTTGCACTAAACTAAGGGTACTTATCGTGTTTACTCAAGTAAAGGCCATCTGGTTGTATTACAATCATTGTTAGGTCAGGTCAGTCTTTTTTTGTTTTAAACTCAATTTAAAGTCATGTAGATCGTTCTAAACTACGTATACGAACTATCGAAATATTCTACATCCAATGTTAGGCTATTCAGATCGTTCAACACTGCGTATACGACCTATCAAAATATACGGAAATATGATTGTTTTGAAAAATATTTACGACAGTCAATTTTTATTCAAGTTTTTGTTGTTGACAATTACAGGAACATTTACAAGTATCGAAATTACAGGAACTACAAGGTTTACCTAGTATTTCTAGTTTGTCAACCAGCACAGACATAAGCGGACTGTCCAAGGAAGATCAAGTGAGTAAAACGCATTAAGTGTACAACTGTTACAAACTTGATAACAATCGCGATATACAACTAAAAGTTAAAACATATATCACGAAACCCGGTAGCTCAGTCGTTAGCAACGCGGGCTTTCAATCCAAGGCCTGTAAGTTTGAACTCACGCTCGGCCAGCATTATTTCCTAATTTTGACAAGAGTAATTCGTCTTCCATTAATCGGCTAACACAGTCTATGTTGAAAAGCAGCCATTTGCTTGAAAAGTATGCTGTGTGGGAAGAAGTTGGTAAGGTTTATCAAGGGAACACATGAGTAGGTGAGCTGACCGCCGTGGTATGACTGAAATTGTTTAAAACGATGTTAAACCCAATCAATCATAAAACATCATTAAGGCAATATTAACTGACCTTTGTTCAATGATGTATATAATTATCACCTATGTATACATGTATGTCACTGCTGCCAAGTTTTACAGTGTGTGTCATTCATCCTACCAGGTGTGCCTTTGAAACCTAAATCACAAATCAAATGGAAATACAAGTAAATCACAATATGTAATACATTTACGTTTGCATTAGGATCATATCAAGGAAATAGTAGAAGATCACAAAGAATTGCTCAAAAGAGAAATCACAATACACACCGATATACAATATGTCGAAAGTAACAGCGAGAAGCTGCCAAAGATCGGGTCTCGGGTCAGGAGGGGCCCGGATTGGACATGGGAAAACCAAGATGGTGAGGGACCGGGCACGGTTGTTGGGCACGATGAAAAAGGTCAGATTTGTACGATTATTTTCTGTATCAAACTAATTTCAAGGAGTTGGTTTTTTTCGTGTAAATTGATCTGAGTTATTGATTGGTTGATTATTTGGTGCTTTACGCCACTTTTGTCGTTTATATCACGACGTTTCCTGGGTAAGTTACTAGTACTATTGATCCGTTTATCCTGACACCAGTCAGTCAGTCGTAATGCTAAAACTGCAACTAGAGCGCCATTATTACCATTATTACCATTTTTAAAGTCGTTAATTGAACTGTCGCAGTGACATGACCGATAGGTTAGTGTACACTTTATATCGGTTTCTATAAGCCGGCCTTGTAATGTTTTCCGAATGTGACAGTTCAATTTACACGGATTATATACGTATTAAGAACATGTCCTGTTATTTTCAGTCGCGCTCGTCAAATAGTTAACTATGCACGGCACGGGTAAATAATCAAAGCACTCAAAGTGCTGCTAGCAAGGGGCTAAATGCAGATCACGGAATACATTAGGACAAGGATTTACCGATCAATATATGTATCCCATACACTTCATAAGAAGACTTTGTTTTGTCCGTTAATTGAATAATATTTGAGTTGAATGCACACTATTGTATACACAGAATGGGGATCTATCGCAAAAACATTTATTTGACAGGCGGTATTTCACAGAGGTCGTTGCATAGTTTACACACTCATTGATGCATTAATCACAATGCATTCTATATAAAAATCAAAAGAACGCTGCAAAACTATATTGAAATTCCAATTAAAATATCGAAGCATAAAATATACAATCTGTACCTAAATGTTCTGGTTTTTAAAAACAAAAAATGGTAGCATATTTGTTTAACGTTGTTTGAAATAATTCATATAAAACTTTTAAAATTGACATGATTCATTTTCATAAACAAAAGTATATTTACACTGTACTATACAATATCAATAATGAGTGGTCCGTGCCTGGAGATCATTTTACATTAAACTACGCTGATACAAAATAACTCAAATTATAGGGGTCAGTCTAGCATGGCTTTCTTTATACACACAGCTGCCTCAAAACAACTTAACATGTTATTTTTCCATAACGTAAGTGAACACATACATGCACTGTTTTTTATTCTTTAAATTAAAATTACAATTTAAGTATTTTTCACTTTACACAATTTGTATTGATATTTATACTGTCCAACCGATTTTGCACCACGATGGGAATGGGTTATATAGTAGTATGTTGCACTAAGAGGCCTCGCTTTGAGTGGATACACTGTCTACGATGACCTCAATTAACACAATCATTATCATTTATAGCGATACAAAATCCCAACCTCGTCACCAATTTGGTGTGTATTTGTACAACATTAAATTAAGGAACAATCATATACATGTAGCTTACCAGACTATTTAATACTTCATAGATTAACATGGAATACATGGGTTATTTAGAAATATGTTACACTAAGAGGCATTGCTTTGAGTGGATACACTTTCAGTTATAAGTTAATTAGTTAAGACAACATACACAGCACTCTCCCCTTTCAAATGTAAAGTCATCAATTCAAATTCAATTTTGAAATCCCAATCATAATTACACCTGCGGAAAGTATGCACATACTGCTTTAATTTGTTCAGTGTTTGAATGACACCTGATGAAAGTATGCACATACTGCTTTAATTTGTTCATGAATGTTGCGCGTGATCAAGTCATGTTGACAGCGTAGAAATACATTTTATATTTTAATCCTGTAATTCATATATTTTAACACAAAATTTATTTCGAGTTCTTTCTTTTGGGTACGTGATGTCGAATCAAATCCATTGTCCGGCTGATATGCCAATAAGTTACCGCATTTTGATTTTTAGACAAGAACTATTTGGCGGTACGAAAGGTACAACATGGGTATTAGCTGGCAACAGTCCATTCATATTTCACACATCATCTACTTTCATTGCCATTATATACAATCTGCACCTACCATGACATCTCTCTGAACCCGAGATGTTGTTCAGAAACGGAGAGTTGATATAGCAAGACAGATGTGAAGTAAATAAATGCCGATATTGTAAAACACTAATCTAGATTCCAGTCTCAAAATGATGAGTCTTCGGATTTCGCCTACTATAGCAATTGTCGGATCGCCGATTTTCGAGTTAGCTCCGCCCACATTAGCAACGGTAACTAGCCCGACATCAGTTTTTCGTCTGCTTTTTTGCCGTATTCGCCAATACCTCTTCAACAACATAGGGCTACATCTTTCTACAGTGACTGTAATATTAAGCCTCTGTCATGTTTATACTCCTGGAGTTGGAACAATGGTCCACATAAATGCACAGATTTACCAGACAGCGTAAGCGAGAAGCCTCGAAGATTAAACGGGAAAATACGTTATGCACACTGCGGTTGTAAAACAGGGTAAATACAAACAATCATGTTATTTAATTAATTATTCTTGATTTACATCTACTTTTCGTGTTATTATATTCATGTTTATGGCTTACAGAGCTTTCGAACCCCTTACGGTTCGACCCCTCGTCCTATTTTCGGTTTCATAAAGGTGTGAACAGATAAATGGGATCGATATATTGATCTGTTAAGCTTGACTGGTAATCGGTATTGTACTTCTAGTCAGTTGAAATTGATATACGACTTTCGAAAACATCTATTGGAAAATATTAACAATATCTACAAATGATAGTGTAAATATTGATTTAAAGTTGAAAGCATTGTGTCAAAATGTGAAAGGATTCAGATAGTAATGATTGAATACTGGATAAAGTAATAAAAAAAAAACATGTTTTGTTTAAGTTTAATAAATCTATGGAATAAACTCTTAGAGGAAACTAACCCTTTGCCACATGCATTTGATCAATAAGACAACATCATTTTATAACATCTTCAGCAGCAGACGATATCAGAAAACAATGTAATTATATTGATCAAATTCTCATTTTTCCTCAATGTTTGTCTGCTGCAAGTGTGTATTAGGAAAGGGTTATTAAACAAAATATGGACAAATCAAATATGTGATTATCACTATTGAATATTCAGAATATATAGACAAACATTTTATTACAATACAATATAACACGTGAATTCATTGCAGGTTATCTGGCCAGTGTACAAATGTTCTGACAGTAATATTGATTATGGAGCCTGAAAGATAACCAGCAAAATCAGTCGGATAAGCCGAGGGGTCCAAACAATTGCTTCATTTGTTGACAACAGGAAATTATGAATACATGCTGGTGAGTATTTGGATGAAAATAATATAATTATAATGATCCAGTGCGAGCGAAAAGGTACAAGTTGGCTTAAATGAATACTAAAGATCCAGATCAGCCTATACAAATGCATTCTGATCAAGATCTACACTATTCACATATTTGTACAGTATTCAGTTATAATATGGTTTTTTTGGCGTGAAAAAAAATTCCAGGAATTTCGTTATGGTCAACTTCAATGGTCTAGTGGTACATCAGCCGCCGTATATGCAGGAGGTCGAGGGTTCGATCCACAGATGGGTCGTACCATACTTTATAGTTTTCCTAAATGGGACTCATGATTGATACAAACAAAATGTATCAAGGTTTTTATTGAAATCCTTTTTTGACTACTTAAATAGATAGAGGATTTTTTATTTTATGTCTCAAGTTTAAAATTGATGGATTTTACAGGAAGACTAATATATAGGCTGGTGATATTCTGCACCCAAATTGGTTAAAGCACAGCCCTATCTGCTACATTGTAGATGCAGTATTCACAAGCCAAAGTGCACATACACCACTATGTGATCAACTCATTGGATCAGCCTTAGTCTCTCATTTCATTCTGTTGTCTTCTATTAGGATTCTATGCTTATTTCAACAAAATCTCGAATTTATCAAGGCAACTGTTCACTTATTTGTGATCCCTGGGTAAGTAAATCAGATTGATACTTGGATAAACAAACCAGTAAAAGGTTAGCAATAAATGTGACTTTAGTATGTAAGTAATGCAGTGCTGAAATATTATTAACTTGTAGAAGCAGCTTTCCCATTTACAGTGAATTAGCATTTTAATTGCAACACATGATAAATCCCAGGGGGTCATTGCAATTTTTTTAAGCTTGGCTCTCTCATCTATTAATGACTGGTTCTCTGAAGAGATAGCCAAAATATTCAGATGGTCAACATATTAATAGATACAAATAAATCACACTGAGTTCTTCAGTTTAACATGAAAAATATTTAACACTTTCCATCATACACATGTATACCCAGATTGATAACTCTGGGTCAGTCAGATTATGAAAACATTGTGAGAAAAGAATAAAATGGCTCATGATAAGCAATACCTCCTTTTATGACAATATTTTCAACTCAACTGAATTATTAAACATTTATTTAAAGATTTCCGGTTTTGTCAAGATGTATTAAAAAATAGTCTGCTGCAGATTGCTTGTATGTTATGCAGGGTTAACATCAAAACACATATTACAAAAATGTCATATCATTTTATGCAGGCCCCCATATGTACTGCCCATTGCAAAGCCGAGGGAACTGGGCAGCTGTGGTGATACTGTGTTTCAAAAGACCCCTGACTTGTATTGATATGCAGAAGGATTCAGCTTTATCTGTGCAATCTGTGATTGGTGGACCTGATGGAATGACGGATGAACTGCGAAATGTTCCACCAGTTAAAGTTGACATACACTGGCTAATACAATTGCTTGACTCACTGCGCTGGTCCCTGTAAAATGATCATATGTTGAAACTGTGTTACACACATTTTTGTTTGCAAACAACATAGACCAATATTAGTTTGCTGTGCAGTCTAATTTTGATTTCCATGTTTACCTAATTAAGTAATAATTATATGCTGTTCATTCAGTTTTTGACAGTTATTGTTTACTATGTGTTAAAGTAAATAGAGATTAGAGTCGAAACTAAATCTGCATGTTTCCCACTTGCAGACAATTTTTCACTATACTTCAAAAGATAACTTATGAAATGTTTGTGGCAATAGAAGAAAACTATATTTAGCCCTTTCTCTCAATGTACAAGTTGGCTGGTGAACAATGTAGATCCAGATTAGCCTTTGCACCTGCAGTCTGATCCAGATCTACACTGTTAACAAATTACTGAAACAAAATTGTTTGAAACTTCTGTCACTTAGCTATGACACCCTTAATCAAAGTCGAAAGTTCCCGTGATATGTCTTTTTGTTTTTCATCTTCATCATAAATTTATGTAAACATACATTATTTTCAATCTGTTGGCATACATCTTGAATATTGAATAAAGTTTCATAATATATATAATAAAAGTTTGTTATACGTTTTTCACGTCTTTTACCCTATAATGTCTGCTATAATCGACACATTTAGTATATTTTTTACAATGATGAAAAACTCTCTAATAAAAATATTATTATTATATATGTGGTAAGAAGTCGCCAAGAATGGTACGAAATTATAGTGGTACGAAGTCTCACAAATCAAAATTGTGAAAACCCTGAAATCAATTATATCACATCTTTATTGCATTTGTAAAATATACCAAATGCGCTTCGCGTGCATCATGCAATAAATGAGTGAATGAAGTCTCTTACCCCGACCACCAACCGTTCTGTTCAACGTTGTACGAGGATAAAGTGGGCGAATTCAACTTCATTTAAACTTCGTGTGTCTTTCGATAATCGCTTTATGTACACCATACCAATTTACACACCATAGAAGTCAGGTTTATGGAGGCGGGGCAATGCGGGTGGTGTCTTTTAAATATACACCATAACGATATACACACTTACACTAGTTTATACACAAATGATAATAAAATACACATAGATATGAACATAACAACCGTGTATGTCGAATCCCTCTTTTCAGCTTATTTCGTTTTGCAAGTGAATGGTTTGGTTGTTGACGTTAATAGTTAAAGGATGAAATAGTCAAATTACCTTTCGACACACGTACAAATATTTGACTTTCCCCCTTTTCCTTTAGTTGTTCCTCGCTCAACTGACTGTGTGGTCTGCCGCACAATCGTATCCATTTCCTGGCCTTTTCAAGATTTCTTCAAGGTTTAGGAAATGCGATGAAATGAATTCCATTCCTCAGACGATCTGGATACCTACTATCGGTATTAAAGGTACCCCAGCAACACCGTTTAACCAATAATCAAAACTTTTTTTTTAAATCTACGACATTTATGAAAGTGTCGGACAAAACGGCGGCGCGTCCTTAGTTTCTAGAATCGCGCGATCTGATTGGCTAACGTCAACTGTCAATCAAATCCCGCAATTGCATCTAACGAGCCCCTTGCAAAACAAAGAATGATTACATGCTATTTCAGTTTAGTACCTTACGTCAACCTTCGTGAAGATTTCACTCGTGCAGATATATTAATGTTGAATTATGATCGGTCTAAATACATTGTAGCATTCTATCCCTTTCCAAGATAAAACAAATCTGCATCAGACGAAGAGTTGAACACATTGTGGTATCGTTATAAAGTTGAAGGTTTATATCAGGGATTTGGAACCGGGCATCCCGGGTTCGATCCCCAATCGCTGTGCAACGGTCATTGTGGAGTGCCCTTGAACAAGGCACTTTTCTCAGTCTAGTACTGGTTTCTTTAACGGGAATCACGAATAAGTCAACTTTCGCCGTGATATAACTAAAACTTTATGTTGAAAACGGCGGAAAACCCAAATTAAATGAAATAAACGAGTCTGAAGGATGATACTAGTGCACTGTGAAATGAGCCCATCCGTGAGAAAAGGTGCAACATGGCATGTCTGAACAGTGCATATATGTATGTGTCTACACTTTTCACAAAAGTCATCTAGTACAATTTTCAATACTACGGTATAACAAGCGACTAGTATATTTTCTTCCAAGTCATCCCTGTTTGGAACCATTCCATTTATGTGAAAAACAGTTTATTGCATTTGCCTTCTACGAATAAAATCAGCGCTCTTTACTTAGTATAAAACAATAAGTTAAACATTTGTGCTATATACTGAAAGTTAAAAACATAAAGGTTTTGGAAACTGGGAAAAAATCAAAAACTTTACTTAATGTTGTTGACTCCTCGAGACTTATTGATATAATGACAATGACAAAGAAAATGACAATATTTTATTGACGTAAACTGCATAGTTTCTTGTCGAACAATATTCATAGTACTATATACAATACAAACAAAAACATACAACCAATTATATAAAACATGAAATATACACAAAATCGAGTGTTAATAATTCCAAAAAGATAAAAAAAAAGTATAAATCTGAAAATGTAGGTTTTCCATTTACATTGTAAAATATTTAAATAATCTTCCATAGTCAGACCATTACTAATAAATTTGTAAGTGCACAGCATCCGACTACTATTTATGTAACTATCCAAACTTTGTCCAAAATTTTCAATTAACCTTTGTTTAAAAATATTGTGAAAATTCTTATGATTAAGGGTACTTGGATTCAGCCATATATATCCAAAGCCATATTGAAATAAAAGAGTTTTTACATTACTGCACAAATTATTTGGTCCCTTTTCAATGTTTTCTGTTACCCAATGATATAAAGTCACAATAATTATGTTATATGATGATAACAGTTTACCCCAGTATTTTATCATTCTCGCGTATTTATCAATATATAACGGATATCTGCCTAGTTCAAAATATATTGCAAAGTTACAAGTAGATCGTTTAACACTCAAAACCTTTTCACAAAACTTTAGTTGTATCCTTTCTATTTCTGTTGACTTAGAGAATCCCCAAATTTCGCTAAAAAGCCCTAAGATTGAACATACAAACGCATCAAATTATTGGAAAAACGTCGACGCATCGAAGTCAAAACAACGAACTTTACTGTGCAAAACATTCAGGGCTTTTAAACCTTTAGCTGCTAAGACTTTCTGATTCAAAATGAATGAACCAGTATAATTAAATATTGTTTCAACATAGTTAAAATCATTTACAGTTTCTATGTATGCGTTATCATATGTCCAACGCTCATTCACTCTTAAACCACTATTAATCCACCTCTTTTTCTAATAACAAAGATTTTTGTTTTGTCAATATTGACCTCTAATCCCCAGTTATTAAAGTATATATATAAATTATTTTAACTAGTTTGCAAATCAACTGGATCATCACTTAAAATAGCCATATCATCTGTAAACAGTAAAAGTAAAATCTTAATATCTCTCTCCAATATTCAATCCAGACGAATTATTTCCCTGCAAATAAAGTTCAAGGTCATCTACAAATAGGGCAAAAAGTAAAGACGAGATTACCTCCCATTGTTTAAGTCCAACGTGAGAAAAGAAACAATCAGAGGTCTTATTATTGATTTTAACAAAAGATTTACCTTGGATACATATCTCGAAAGATTCGTAACATGTTACACCTAACCCCTAAATAAAACAACTTAAACCATAACCCATTCCTATAAACACTATCAAATGCCTTTTTTAAATCTATAAAAACACGTTTATTTTCAGAGAGCATCTTTTGTATAATTGAAATCAGTGCAAAACATGCGTCTGTCGTGGCGCGCTTTGGTCTTAATCCGAATTGAGTGTCCGATAAGATATCGTTGTTTTCACAAAATAGACTCAGTCGTCTATTCAAAACACCTGTGAATATTTTAGATAAACAGCTAACAAGGGTAATACCTCTATAGTTGTTCACGTCGCTCAGTTATTATTTTTTTTGTAACGGGATAATGGATATATGATAGCTTTTAAAATATGTGAATGAGATTACAACTGTATTATTGTACAGATGGTCAGATATGGGTACACTGGGATGCCCATGACGACACAAACATCTATTACTATGGCGGTTCAATGCAGTATGATGTGTTAGTGGTAGACGAACCAAGGCTCTTCGGGGTTAATGACAAATTAAAGGTGGGATGCGTCGTCAAACCAGGTAAATGTGATTGTAATTATATGTAAATGAACCAAGCATCATCAGGGGTAAAGGACAAATTAAAGGTTTGATGCATCGTCTAACCAGGTAAATGTGATTGTTTTTTGATGTAAATGAACCAAAGATTGTCAGGGGTGAAGTATAAGTTAAAGGTGGGATGCGTCGTCAAACAAGGTAAATGCGATCGTAATTATATGTAAGTGAACCGAAGATCGTCAAGGGTGAAGGATAACTTGAGTGGTTGAGGTATCTTCAAAGCATGTAAATATAGTTGACAGAAGAACTAAATAACTTATTGGGAAATGATTACCCAGATGATGCGTGGTCAAACCAGGTAAATATCGAAATAATTGGAGTTAATGGTAGATCAACTGAGGAACCTCGTAGTAAATGATAAATTGAAGGTTGGTGCGTGGTTAATGATTCCTTATTTTTGTCCGGATGTTTTCAAAGTCGTCTGATTCAGATGTGTTGTTTGTAGGAAATGATTAAGTAATAATTGAAACCATTTTTGCTGTTTTAAATCTCACTAAGATATTGGGAGTCAGATCAGTTAATACCGAACTCATAATGAGAATCTTGGCCATGTTTAATTTCTATTTAAATATTTAAATATTTTCATTAATAAAACAAAGGTTGAGTTCTGATAACTAACTAATCAGTATAATTACCTGTAACAATTCAACGATTAGTTATCTGTGCAATTCAAACTAATTGCACAAGACATTATTAACCTCTGATTAATATCCTTATAACTCATGCATCTTTTTTAAGATTAGAGTATTCGGAAGAGTATAAGAAAGTGTTAACCATTTGACTACAGGAACTTGTTCTGTGTAGTCTGTACCACCAGTATAGAGCCTATGCACCCGCACGGCATAACCACAGGCTCTATAATATTTGCTGCTGAACTCAATATTTTATCTAGATATTCCTAGTTTTGGATATAGACATTTCTAAATGCAAAGCTGGACAAGTCCATTTTAAATATTCGACATTGAAAGGGTTAACCTCTCTACGTTGTTATGTTGGACAGGTGATAACTGGAGATTTGACTTTCGACGAGTTCAACAGAATGAAGAAGGAGTCGTCATTAGGTTGTTAAAAAGCAAAGTGCAGGTAAACTATAAATCAGCGGCATTCAGCGGAAATGGGTATTATTGCATCTACAAACAGTTTAACCCTTACCTACATGCAGATGCTTTCTTGCATCTATGAAGCGACTTTCTAAAACAAAATCGAATTTATACTTTTAAAAATATATATATGAAATTCTGTTTGGAAAGAAGAAACAAATGATCGTGATCAAATTATTGCATCTCAACAATACATTTAAATAACCGTCCGCAGCAAAGGTTCAAGGTATCGTCTGTTCGGGGAAATGATTTAGAAAAACCTGGAAAAGACCAAAAGCAGCAAGGTTACGCATGTACGCTAATAGAGCGAGATCAATAACGAGAGTATTTTGTTGTATCAGGAAAAAGGTTAATTTGAAGGAGTTGTAGACAATACATCCTAAGGGGTATTCAGATTGCCGTAACACACGAAGTAGGGTAATAGGAAAATTCACTGAAAATTCATTGAACTTTCACGAAGTTATCCAGCATCATGCCGAATGCGTTTAACTGAATGATGTATTCAGATTCCTCGGTCAATTTATTTGCACAATACTTTATTTTAGTATTTCCACTTTCAATTTTTAATTTCTGTCCTGGTTCAACACTGGAGATATATTTGCAAGTAAAGTGCTCCATTTCTGTTTGCTATTAATTTTCAGGTGAAATGGATCAATGGATATAGGGGAGACTATTCATACAGTCCTAATGGGCCATCGGAGTTAAAGATAGCGAAGTGTTCTCTCAGGTATGTTTTACATGTATTGTTAAGGAATGAATACACTTAATAGCGAAATTAAGGGGAAAATGATGGAATGAGAGTTAAAGAAAAAAAAGAACGATAGAACAAAATAAAGAGAGAAAGGAGAATGAACGCATGATAGGTAGACAGAAAGAAGAGAGTCATGGTTTTAAAATGAACATTATTAAAGGAATGATATGCTAAGGAAAAGAAATGGTAATTGAAAGAAAAGACAATGGTGAAAAGAACGGTTTACTTCTGGGAAAGTCTAGGATAGTTTTAAAAGAGTTTGGCTAATGTTAAATTATATTTTCTACTTGTAGAAATCCATCTCAAGCAACAGGATTGACAAAAATTAAAAGGTCAAACAAAAATAAGAATGTTTCTCCATGAAACAATGTACAGTCGAACTAATTACAGAGATCAACAGTTTGCTGTTCATGTAACCCAAATCAACGATACTTGGATTTTTTATATTTGAAGTTTGAACAAGACCTTGACATTTTAGATTTATTATAAAAGAGTGTGAATTATTGTTAATGAGAACTAACTTAACTAGACCAGGAAATATTGTTTATGAGAAATATAATCAAGGAATATCTGCTTCATCACTGTATTAATTCATTGTAACTTTTATATTTTCTGAAATGTCATTACTAAGACCGAATTCGACATGGTCTTTTAATCATACTTATGCCTTTGTTATGTTTTCACTTCTGCTGAACTCCAGATTATAGATAGAATAGTCAAACTTTTAAAACTCTTCAAAGTTTGTCTTGAAATATTAGAATCATAATTCTGAGATAAAATAAGAGTGATAATTTCACTTTCCAGTACAATTAACATTTAAATATTGATCGTTTATACTTCATGTTTACTTGTAGACATACCCAGTAAACCAAATTTTGTACATTTTCATTGACTTTCAATTTACTGCTTTTCAACATTTACTGCCACAATAGTTTTGAACTATGTTTAACTTACTTTGTTGTCACTAATCGCAATATTTGCAGATGTTTCATGATTTAAAATATTGATCTCCATCTTTAGTTCAGCACCTTTAAAGGGATGGTATCAATGCTATGATCAAAGTACTTCGAACTGTTTTCATGTCAGCTGTTTCTAAGCCATCGTCTTGCCGTATGTCTGTGTGTCCATCTGCCCATTTCGTTTTGCATTAATTAGTCATAACTATGTTCCTGGATTTTGAGATTCACTAAAGTATTGCAATACTGATATCTAATCATGAGGAGAATTGAACAGTACAACATTATAACTACTTTTTCTTGTTCGGACAGTTGTAACATATTTCTAATGTATCCAATTTAAACTTGGTGCAGTCTATGACCTTCAGATGTGAAGCACAACAGAACCGAAGTTCTAAGATGCATAGTATTTGAGTTGTGTACTTCCTAACGATTAGACTTGCCATTTTCTCACTAATTATTCACATTCCAACAGGCGTGTGCCCTTGAACGCTCCCGTAAAGTTGATTATATCCTTAAAACATGATGTTTCAAAATAGAACATAACAATAGCTTCATTAGACCAGTACATAGTCATTGTCTCTTGATCAATAGTTTAATGGCGGTAGGTTACCTGGAAGATTATGGCTGGAAATTGTTCGGCTTTAAAAACCAATTGATTGAATGGTTCTTTACGCTGCTTTCAACAATTTTTCAGTTATATTACGGCGTTTCTTGGTTAAGTTACCGGTACTACTGGTCCATTTATCGTGACACCAGCCTGCCAGTCAGTCGTAATGCAAACCCCACAACCCAGAGCGCCGAGTAGGGCATACATTACTTCCATTTTTAAAATATTTGGTATGACCCGGCTGGAGATTGAACACGCGACTTCTCGAACCCAAGCCGGACGCTCTACCACTAATGTAACGAGGCGGTCTTAAAAAACAAAGTATCCGTACAATTACTACAGACAACACATCAAATTCATATTGCTTTTGGTTAGTTAAGACAGGAAGTGTTATTTGATGTAGTTTCTAGCGTTTTAAACTTGAGGCCCATAGCAATGATACCGTCCCATTAAAAAAGTCAGTGCATGTTAATCAGTTCAAGGTACATTCCGCCTCATGCTTTGTTGTATTTGTTTTTGATTTTTGGGTTAAGGTTTTAACTTTATTAATCAATTTTCATACAATTCTTGCATAATGATGTATTTCGAATTAACATTTAATTGTTCATTAAAAGACAAAGAATTCATCACGTTTTGTTTCCATTCTTTTAATGTAATTTTTCAATAAACAAAGTGTACAAATTTAGAATCAAATTCCAAAATTAATTTTGTATTAATTTTAAACTTTTACACAAAATCGTTTCCCTAAATTAAACAATTTTTTCAAATCATATCGATTCTTGACTTCTTTCTAGCATGTATTTTTTCCACAAGTTATCGAATCCCTAAACCGATCATTTTAACACCCTTTTTGATCAAACATTTAGGAAATATATCTGATTTTGAGTTACATACCGTCTCTTATATCACGATTTGGAGTTCAGGTGTGTAGTAATTTTCATACACCTTAACAATATAACTGATATAAGGCGTCGACTTTACTTATCCCAAACCTACCGAGCTCAGGTTTGACAAGATTTACCCACCGGTAAAATGCTACAGTTGAATTCTGATTAGCACATTCGACGACGAATCTTCGGAGACAGCCGGCGTAGACGGGACTGACAAACGCTCGACCAATGATGAATTAACTATATGAACGGAACAATTGATGATAATATGAATTAAGGCAAAGCCTCTGAAAGTTTCGGGAAGTGCATTCAACAGATTTAATCCTCTACTCAAAAGATTTATAATCTGTTGTGCAATAACGCATTTACTATTTGCTCAATTGATAATGAATAGAGTTGTCAATGCAGGGGTTGAGAGTTCAAGTTCAAGCTGAGTCAACTTACTTCCCGAAGGTCAAAGATTACTTTTACCAGTAAATATTGAACATTTTCCTATGATCTTTAAAGTGTATAGATCGTATTATGACCATGAAGTTTGAGGGAATATCCCCAAACCCATAATAAATGCATTTATTAACATATAAAAAAATAATATATATATATGTCTCTGGATAAATGCATCAACATTTTGGAGAAAAAAACATTTCTGCCAACTAATCTTGAAATCGGACAAGGAGTTGGAGATGACAAACGTTTAGTTTTGTCATTTTACAATTGTTCTGATGCCACATTTCAGCATTGTTTTGAACAAATCTGTTATTTTACTCTCTTTCTGATACCGCCTGACAGCATTGATCTTAACCGACTTTGGAAACGGCGACATAATGAATTTCTAAGCCAAATTATCTTGAAACAAGACCCCCAACTCCGATGCTGCCTGGCAAGATTGTTTTCTAATTAATAAATATGACTTGAATAATTGTATGGATGGTCACATAAGGAAAATTAATGCAACAGTGTTATAACTTTGAAATTATACGAGCAACTTCCTCCTTGCTAATAACATTTTTAAACCAATCAAAATGATTTAAATATTTTCAACTAGGGTTACATAAGAAACTTTCCGGCCAACTTATGTAGAAATACGAGAATACCTTAACATTGTGTCACTTTACTTCTTTTCTGATGGGATAGTTTCCAGAATTCAACACAGAATGTATTCCTTTGAACATTTTGAAAGACGACACCAAAACAATATTTCTGTGCAGTTAAGTTAAAATTTGTCAAGTTGTTTAAAAGCAGCTTCTGTTTAACCCTTTCCCTCATACGACTAGTATGCAGCACACGACTTTGTCAAAGCAAGTTTTGTCAAAAAAAAAAAAAAAAATCTATAATTGAATGGATAACCTATGACTTAAAGTGGAAATCATTGTGGCAAAAGGAGAAATTGCTCGTTTTGAGCAATTTCTTCTTTTGCCACTATGTAATCATAAAGTCGTATGCTGCAGAGGCGTCAAAAAGCGTCTATATGAGGGAAAAGGTTGCTGCTGGATATTGCATAATGATTGAGGATTATCACAAAAGCTCACATTGAGTATGCTGTACTCAGATTGATTAAATTGTATGTATTTAGCTACAGTGTCCTTTTGTCCCCACTGAGATTTGACCTCAGAACTCCTGGCTAAACCAGGTGTTTTACCAGTTAAAACTATAATATTATAATTACTGTTTAGACTTATGCAACCATGTCCCTTAATACCATCTCACCTATTTCCTATGTAATACATGAGTATAAGTAGTTTTTCATATGCAATAACAAGTAGAATAAGCCATGTTTTTCAAGAATTGAAATAATTTAATCAATATTTGAAGAGGATCACCTTATTTTCAAATCAGGCCAGTATTGTAAACAAATTTGCCTTTCCATTGTTAAGAGGATAATCATATAGAAACATTCGTATGAAGGTTGATTGTATTGGACCAAGTGGTTTCGGAGGAGATATTGTTTAACCCTTTCTCACTTGTAGATGACTTTTGAAATCACTGTAGCAAAGGGAGATAACGCTCAGTTAATATTTTATCCTTTTGCAAAATTGTTATGAACTCTATTCAACAGTTTAGCTTTTATCCAAAGAGATTATCCATATTTTGTCCTAGCTTTTTCAATGTTGTCTGTGGGAAAGGGCTAGACCCTAGTTTGAAAGAAACAAACAACTAAAGTTTAAAGATATTGAGCTATTATTTCAACTCTTATCAATTATTTTTGCTTTCATTTATAGTGCTACACCCCTAAACTCCTGCTTCATCATTAATTCAATTATACTGTGCTGAAAAAAAACCAACAACTTTGTAACAAAGAACAATGGATGACTATGTCAATCTGAATGCACTTTGTGGCAACATAATATAAACACATTTTTTATGTCTGCTTAGTAAAAACAACCAGATTCCAGCTTGCAAATCTATTGACTGGACATGCACAGTAGATTTCACCTATTTGAATCCATAATCTCTTTTCACAATTGAAGGTTTTGATTTCATGCTCATCTAGTTTAACTGCCAATTTATCAAAGAATAATGTTAACAAACATCATCAATTTAATCCTTTGAAGCTTTCCCAAATATGACAAATCTGCAGCAGACGACTTTGAAAATGTCGACTCAAAAATATGGAACATCTCTATAACTGTAGGTACAATTACTGATAAAGGTTGAAAATATCGTGGCAAAAGTCGTCAGCTGCGGATGCATCAACATTCGTATGTAGATGGGAAAGGGTTAATGATCTGTTCAGAGACACATATACAATATATGTATTCACAAGTTATTTAAAATTTAAAAACAAACACACTTACAAACAAGTGAAAACTATAGCATAACATTCTTTTCAATTAATTCTTTCTGTACCAAAGTAAATTTCTAGGTATTTACAAACAATGCAGATTCAGTTTAGACAGCTCCTAATTAGCTGTCTCACTTGATTCTGCATTGTTCGTCTTAATATTTTAAAAAGTATCCTGACTGTACTGTTTATTATAATAATTATAATTTGATTAAATTTGATTATACAACAAAGGAACCATCATTAATTTATTCACACCTATATACACTGTTAATTAAACATGCAGTCAAAGAGATGCTTTACCATGATGACAATATGAAGAAACAAAACAGGTCAGAATGTTCCTACCTAATCAACATCACTAAAACAAACGGATGTGTTTGACATATCACCTACTTAAATACGATTGAAAATAATGAAAATATGGCAGATGAAGCCTGAGATCATTGAGATCTGTTTTCTGCTTCCTGGATATTTCTAATGGCTAGGTCTTGTTTCTGTTTCCTGCATAATTCTAATGGCTAGATTGTGTTGACACCCACCGGTCGCCGGACAAAGGGTAAGCACAATATCTAACCTTGAGCACTTTGTGCTCAGGTGTGCTAAGGTGAGCTAAAATTCAATAAAAACACTCAGAAATAAGATCTTAAACAGCTTACCTTGAAGATCTAGCAGACAGTTTGACAAATGATGTTATAACCTGTCAAAAGAAACACCTAGTACTGCTCAGTTATAGACACCATGCAGTAAGAGGGAATATCACCACAGCCATGTTAAATAGCGCACTGCAAAATAACATTGATCAATCAAAGATAACAACCCTGTTTTTTTTTAACCTGTCCTTGAAAAATCCACCATCAACCATTTCCAATATTGACGAGATTGTGTCAACTGAACATTTTGTACAACTGTAAAAGTTTTAAATCAAAGCAAAACTATATGTATAACGGAACTTTAAACTAACATACATCTGACGAGAAACCTGTACAGAATGAAGATAATTTGCCACACATGGGTCAAAATCAGCCCTTTTGAATGAATGTTAGAATAGTTTAATTCATATTGCCAGACGAATTTAAAAAATGATCGAGGGCTCTGCCCTCAAACCCCTGCAATTTCAATCTAAAAAACCAAGTTTAGTTGCACACATAATAAAAATTGTTTAGATCTTCTTAAAAACTTACATGGACATTTCAGCTCGCAAACAAACATGATTTCAGGGGACTTACATCTATAGATCTTTGCCATAGATTTAACATCTGAATAAACCTGTACAGAATGAAGACAATTTGCCACACATGGGTCAACATCAGCCCTTTTGAATGAATGTTAGAATAGTTCATTTCATATTGCCAGACGCATCTAACTTCTGATCAGGGGTTGCGCCCCCGAACCCCTGCAATTTCAATCTGAAAGAACAAGCTGAGTTGCACACATACATAACAACAACTTGTTTACATTATAAACCAGCATCTACATTCTAGCTTACAAAATCCTTGATTTCAGTGACTGTGTACATGTACTTGCATAATATGTTTTAACTTGTTGAACCTATATGAATCCATAAAATATTGTTGTAATTGAAGGTAGTAACAGAGTTTAGTAAATTCTGATTGAGAAGAAATAGTTTGCACCAGTGTGCCTATAACACAGTGGACGGCCTCGGCGGTGTTTTGGTAGAGCGTCCGCCATGGGTCCGGGTAGTCCTACATTGAAAGAAGTTGCATATGCTAATTTTTCATTTGTTATTACCCTGCATATACACAATACATGACAGATGATAAAACAAGCAACCAAGTCTAAATTATTTGGACAAGCATGCTGGAGGACGCAGGTCTGATCCCCGGTTGGGTCATGCAAAATTCTATGTTTTCAAAACGCCGTCTGCTGCACAGGCGTCAGAAAGCGTCTACATGAGAAAAAGGGTTAAAATATATATAGTCCGTGTAAATTTAACTGTCACATACTGAGTACATTACATGGCCGGTTAACAGAAACCGATATATAGTGTACACTAACATATCGGTCATGTCACTGCAACAATTAAATTTACGACTTTTAAAATGGTAGTAACTGTAATGGCTGCCCTTCTTGGCGCTCAGGGCTGTGGGGTTAGCATTACGACAAACTGGCTGGTGTCAGGATAAATGGACCAGTAGTACTGATAACTCACACAGTACACGCCGTGATATAACTTAAGCATTGTTGAAAGCGGCGTAAAACATTAAAATACGCACCAAAAAATAACACAGTTAAGAGACATTACCAGTAGTACTAGTAGAGGTAGCAATGTCCTAAAGCCAAAGGTTAAACAAAACAACCTGACTCACATTGGGCCTAGCAATAAACATAACATGTGCACAAATTTGCCTTAGAATAAACTGAGTGACCACAATTTGTGACAAATGGGCTATGATCAGCCGCTTTGAATGAATCATGATAGCAGTTAGCATTAGCTTACCTGACGGTCCTTGACTTTCCACAGTTATGGACAGTTTTACACAATAAATACATTAAAAAGTTTTCTAATCAAAGGTATGACGGGTGTTTCCATTGTCTTCTTACCAAAAGACCGCATATCAGATCTACCTGAGCGAAAATGTTCAATGATGTAAACATTTGATATACAATCTAAGATCGGAAAAACGGATGGCCGAGTAGAGCCAGATGCCCTATGAAATTCGCTTTTGACAAGCCAAAATAGCATGATAGTATGTGTGAACTTTGACCCTGACCGTAAGAAGTTTCTAACCGAAACTTTATTAAATGCGGTAAGAGTTTTAGTAATTTTAATAATTCTTAAACATGTATGACACCATGCTTTTTCTCCGTTTCCTTTCGTACAGCTTTTATTTTACTATTTTCTGGAGATTGGCGAAGAGATGTATCATAGATAGTTTCATTTGTATTTCATCTCAAATCAAAAGGCACGTTGAATTGATTCCACTATGTTCACATTATTTATATCTTTTAAACATGTAGGCCGTCATGTTTTGTCTCTTTTTCCTTGGTGAAAGACGAATGATGCTTGTAACAAAGACTTTTATTAAACGACGGAAAGAAAGTTGACCGAGCTGGGGTTCGAACTGACAACCCCTTTATTGAAAAGAAATAGACTCCAACTGTAATGATTTATGTCGGACGGGGTTTTATTATTCTGTTTATATTTTAGATTAAATGTTAATGTCTGGAGAATGGCAAAAAGAGTGTTCAAGCAGTGCTTCATTTGTATTTCATCTGAATTCAAATGGTACGTTGACTAGCTTCCTCAGTTTTATATTGTCATCTGAAGTATTTACATACATTGCATAATTAAAGAAATATGTTTCAAGGTGCATGATTTGCTTAAAATATTGTCGCAAAAGTAAAACATATTCACAGTAGTTTCTCCTTTCCGCAAAAGATTGTCTTATCTATCCTAATTTACTACGTTTCATTATTTTTCCATTCTGTTGAAGACTGCGTAAAACCTGAATAAAATATACAAATAACTATAATTCCGAAGCTCCTCCTCATATGTTTCCTATAACATTGACACGGGTTAACATTCATGAACACAAAACTTCCAATTGATACTTACTTCCAATTAAAATGAATACATCAACATGAAGTATACAAATAACTATCTAAACAGGATATTAATAAATCCGCTGGGGTTGACACTCTTGGGCCAAACCTATTGAAAATTGCCCGCCCATGTAATATGCAAACCTGTTGCTTATTTAATAAATCGAAGCATTATTGAAGGCACTTTTCCAGAAAAATTAAAAAATTGCAAAAGTAACGCCCATTTTCAAAACGGGGAAAAAGTCTGACCCTGGAAATTATAGACCTATTTCTATTCTTCCTACATTATCTAAAATATATGAAAAGCATGTTGCATCACAAATCTATGAATTCCTTAAAAGCTTTAAGTTGCTTCATATAGGACAGTCAGGATTTAGAAAACAACATTCTTCCAAACAGCTCTGACAAAGATGACAGAAGTATGGCTCAAAGAAATGGACAAAGGGAACCTTACGGGAATTTTATTTTTAGATTTTAGTAAAGCGTTTGATCTAGTCAACCATAATAAAAAAAAGGTTACAACGTGTTCAAATTGGGAGCATTAGTTCAAAATGTCTCCCTATATTGTCTATGCGAATGACCTATCTCTGCATGTCACACTATCTTCTTTAGATTTATTTGCTGATGATGCAACTTTCAAAAGTCTACCCCATATTTGCATATAATTGTAAGGGATATTTCTACAGACGTTGATAATATCCAACGCTGGTGTTATGAAAACAGTATGGTGATCAATGTTTCAAAAACTAAAAGTATGCTCTTAGCAACAAATCAAAAATTGACAAAACCTCCCGTAAAATCATTGAATATATCAATGAATAGTAGATTGTGTAAAACATCATAAACGTTTAGGCATAAATATAGATAACAATCTTTCCTATGTCAAATACGTAGAGAGTGTATGTCACTAAATTACTTCAAAACTCTTCTCAGACGGATTAAACCTTACCTTTCAATACAATATTGGAAAACGTATTATAATGCATACATTCTGCCTGTCATTGATTATTGTTTAACTATTTGGAGTAATACACCAAACGTACAACTTACACTGCACGAAAATTGGGATTTAATTTAGAAGTAAATTTTCTTAAATTTCCTTAAATTCCGAAATTTACTTGAAGTGCAAGTAAATTTCGGAATTTAAGGAAATTTAAGGAAATTTACTTCTAAATTAAATCCCAATTTTCGTGCAGTGTTAGTATAATCCTCCAACTTCAAAAGTCTGCTGCACGAATAATTCTAGATAAAACCATATGACTCACCAACCAAACAATTATTTGAGGAATTGGAATAGTTCGATGTTTATGAAAGACTAGAATACAACAAATCAATATTGATATACAAAGCTATGAATGGACAAACACCTGTATATATAACCGATATTTTTTCTTCACAGTCAACCAATACATATATTACCATTTACGATCGGTTTCAAATAATAACCTTTCTTGTCCGAAACAATCTACAGAACTAGTAAAAAAAAAGCCTACACTTTTCTGATGTACACATATGGACTGCCATACCTTCAAACATTAGGTTCCTTTCAAATCTTACAAAATTGAAGTGTGCAATTTTAAAACACATTGTTTCAAAACGTCATCTTCTGTAAATCACGAGTCTTTCTTTCTTTATTATAGTACTCACAAGTAAAACAAAAAACTTGCTTCTGAATATAGTAGTAGAGCTTCCGCCTTAGGTTGTTGGGCGTCGCGGGTTTGATCCCCGGTCAGGCCATACCAACGATTTAAAAAATGGCAGTAATGGCTGCCCTCATTGACGCTCAGGATTGCGGGGTTAGCATTACAACTGACTTGCTGGTGTCAGGATAAATTGACCAATGTAGTACTGGTAAGTTACCCCGGAAATACCGTGATATAACTGAAAAAGTGTTGAAAGCGGTGTTAAACATCAATCAATAATTCACCTCTGAATATCAAACATGTTTTTATCAATTTCTCAGCCATTTCACTTTTAACAATATCCCGCATACAATGAATCATGAATCTGCAGCAGATGACTTTTGAAACGTCTAGGCCAAATTATGAACATTCCCTAAACGAATGTTTTATTTTTGATTAGATTTGAAAATAATGTGTCTAAAGGAGCAAATGCCGATAATGAACACAATGCTATCAAAGTGTCGGGTTGGAAATAGTTACAGCAACTCATGTGCATTTGAGGATTCCTCCGTGGTAGAGTGGTTAGTTTCGGGAATTTGAAAAACCGGGCGTCCATGGTTCGATCCCCAGTCGCGGCATGACGTTCATCGTGGAGGGCTTTGGGCAAGGCACATTTCCTAGCCTAGTACTGGTTTTTTTACTCAGAGATCGTGAACTGTCGCCGTGATATAGCTGAAATAATATTGACAACGGCGTAAAACCCCATAAAAAAAATGATGTGATTATGATTTAAACCCATTTCCATATGCAGATCTTTTATTAGAGGGTAATTTCCGGTAACATGTCTAAAAATTAATTTGAAACAATATTTCGTTAAGCTATAGTTTATAACTGTACTAGCACGACTCAAACACATGTGCACATCCATTATGAATATAAGATGTATTGAGTTTACAATGTCCTTGTATATCATGGATTCACTATTTGTATACAAACTACTGCAAATGTATATGATTGCAATGCTACTTTTCCAATACTGTTTTTACAGGATGAGAATTTCAGATGATATACATAGTAACTGATTTACTTATCCCAAACCTACTGAGCTGAGGTCTTACAAGATTTACTCACCGGTAAAAGCTACAGTTGAATTCTGATTAGCAGATTCGTCGACAAATCTTCGGAGACAGCCGGCGCAGACGAGACTGACAAACGATCGACCAACGATGGATTAACTGTATGAACGGAACAATTGATGTTATTTCATGCAGTAAGAGTTTTTTAGTTATTTTTATAACGTGCAGTTTTCATTTTACTATTTTCTGGGAATTGGCGAAGAGATGTAACATAGATATCTTCATTTGGATTCCATCTGAAATCGAAAGGTACGTATATTACATTCACTAAATGAACAATTCTGCTAAATTTTCTTGATATCAGATAAGCACTTGCTCAAGAATGTAGTTTTAAAATGTAGTTATTTTGCCCCCTTTCTTATACCGCCTGATTCCGGTGATTATTTTTGTAAAGAGTTATCAAATGCACATTTCTACCACATTATCATATATCACACAAGTGAATTCAGAGCAAAATATTTTAAAAAATTTGGCATATTTCGCCCTCTCTTATTCAAAGAAATTAAGATCTGACTTTCTTCTTGTATATGCTTTTACTTTGATGTAGAATGTTACGATTTTCTACTGATTTAGGTTAGTTAAAATGTTGCGATGCGTTTGTATAGTCGATTTTACTTTTTCTACATTCATCATTAAACCATAAAGATTTATTTCTACATGTATTGGCTTTGCCATTTTCTTCATTTGTTTTAAAGCGCTTTTCAAAATATACATTTCCCCTGGAAGATGGGTATTTCGTGAATACATCTTCTAAAACGTCTGTTTTTTTATTATTATGTATACACTCATTTAGGTTGGTACATAATGATTCAATATCTCGGACTATATCTGTAACAAAGTTATCTCTGTAATCACTTTTCTATTTATAATGTATAGATTCAGTGGGTTACATATTAGACATATATTTAATTATAAACTGGAAGATGATTGTTGCATGATTTGAATACATACTAAAACCACAAACACTGACATCGTCAACCAATTTGAAATTGACATATTCAGTGATTAAATAATCTACCGTGCTCACACCATTGTGAATACAACATGTGTTGTCCTAATAAATGGTCTTTACCGTGCCTACCATTAACGATTCTCATGTGTGTAGACTTACACATGTCGATCAGCAGATCACCGTATTTATTTGTGCATCTATTTGAGGTGATACTCTGTATCGAACAAGTCTAGCTCCGGTAACGGTCTGTCGTTGGCTATATAATCTACTTTGTTTCCAATTCGTGAGTTTAAGTCACCAAATAGAAATGCTATTACCAGACTCTCATAGTGTAACACGTCTGATTCAAAATCGTACTTATGTATCAACTTATACGCTTTTAACTGTATATTTGAATGCTTGTCTGTCCATGTTTCACTCAAGAAAATAATACCATGTTTATTCAATAATGAAATAAAGTCGGAAGAATTTAATTTGTCATAAGTTAATCCTTCGATATTCCAACTTAGGCAATTAAGAACACTCCCGCCTGCATCCTATACGTTATTTCCGTTAATTGGTTCCTTGTACAACTGACCATTTATAATAAGTGTGTCTCCCGCAATGTAGGCTTCCTTTTTCTGTTTTCTGGCTTCAAGAATTATTGGTACAAGTCTTTATCTCACCTCCATTATTTTCCTTGGGAACTGCTGACTAATTCCATAGGGGTGTTGCAGACACATTTCTTTTGATCGGACTTCTTCCCTCTCGGGGTAATATACGAACTTGGCGACTATAGGGCGGGTGCTGATATTGTTGTATTTCCCTAAACGACGTGCTCGGTGTAACCTGAATGTAGCCTTCGCACCTGCGATTTCCAATTATTAGCTCTAAGACCTTTCTAACGCAATCATTGTCTTTCATTGTCACCACTTTCCGCCATTATAACATGGAAAATGAGATTATTACACAAACTGCAGCTTTTCAAGTCCAATATTTCAGACTTAAGGTCATTTGATGATTTACTTTGTTCTTGTTCTAAGGTTTTTATTTTATGTACCATAGTGTCTATTTCCTTTTGTTCTTTCCCCAATTCGAACACACTTTCTGAATCAAAGTCTCTGCATTTCTCTAATTCCGCTACTTTTTTTTTCACAAGGTTTATCCTAGAATCTTATTTGACTAGTCGAACCGTTTGGACAGTTTTCTCTGAATACTTTCGAATTGTTCCATTATATAACTAAACTGATCTGTATTCACGGTATTGTGTATCGGTACGGGGCTACATTGATGGTGTACATCTATATACCTTCTTATATTGTCGGTGTAAATTTACGACCATCCATAAACCTTCTATCATTGCAGGTGTAAATTAACGATCATCTAAAGCAGGTGTACAATGATTACAAATAAACCACGATCCATAATCCTTCTTACATTTAAGGTGTAAATTAACGCAGATCAATAAATCTTCTAACATTGCAGGTGTACATTGACCCCAATCCATATACCTACTAACACTGCATTGCAGGTGTACACTGACTACAATCAATATATCTTATTACATTGCAGGTGTACACTGACTACAATCAATATATCTTATTACATTGCAGGTGTACACGGACTACAATCGACATATCTAATTGCATTGCAGGTGTACACTGACTAAAATCAATATATCTTATTGCATTGCAGGTGTACATTGACTACACTATATATATCTTATTAGATTCATTGCAGGCGAACACTGACTACAATCAATATATATTATTACATTGCAGGTGTACACTGACTACAATCAATATATCTTATTATATTCATTGCAGGCGAACACTGACTACAATCAATATATCTTATTACATTCATTGCAGGTGTACACTGACTACAATCAATATATATTATTACATTGCAGGTGTACACTGACTACAATCAGTATATCTTATTAGATTCATTGCAGGCGTACACTGACTACAATCAATATATCTTATTACATTCATTGCAGGCGTACACTGACTACAATCAATATATCTTATTACATTGCAGGTGTACACGGACTACAATCAATATATTTTATTACATTGCAGGTGTACACTGACTACAATCAATATATCTTATTACATTCATTGCAGGTATACACAGACTACAATGAATATATCTTATTACATTCATTGCAGGCGTACACCGACTACAATCGACATATCTAATTGCATTGCAGGTGTACTCTGACTACAATCAATATATCTTTTTACATTGTAGGTGTACATTGACTACAATCTATATATATTATTACATTGCAGGTGTACACTGACTACAATCAATATACCTTATAACATTCATTGCAGGTGTACACTGACTACAATCGACATATCTTAATACATTGCAGGTGTACCCTGACTACAATACATTTATCTTAATACATTGCAGGTGTACACTGACTACAATCAATATATATTATTAGAATGCAGGTGTACACTGACTTCAATATATCTTATTACATATATTACAGGTGTACACTGACTACAATCGACATATCTTTTTACATTGCAGGTGTACATGGTCAGCTTCCAAGTTACCGATCTCCCCCCTGTCTCCTTATGTCACAGCTACAATTTGCAATAAATTCTCAGCTTTTATTTTTACTTTTTTGGTGTAAATCTTTTGAGACACGATATCATATTCAACTTTTATGGAAAAACCGTTGGTGTAAATACGTGGAGACACGATATCACAATCAAGTTATGAAGTGAAAGCACAAACTTATCGAAAACGAACTTTTATTAACAACAAATTAGGATGAATTAAAGAAGGAATGAGTACTATTCCTAAAAATAGAAATGACAGAATTTCGAAAAATAAACGATGTGGCTGTTTTGCGAGATAATGGGGAAACCATTTTGCAACTAAGAAAACTAAAAAAAAAATTGAGACTATTTTTATTGATTTGAAAATTAACGGCACACACTTTTACAATCAAAATAACAGATTATAACATACATGTAATATACGAAACGGAGTTAAACTATGAAACTGTATACAATCAACATAATATTACAGATTATTTTGATTTAGAAACAGACCTACAATATAGAGATATAAATAAGCTAGATCATTGTAATACAATAGGTAATTATGTTGTGAGAACACTCTAACAATGCATCTATCTCAAGCTCTATTTTTCGAAAACATGTGAATTTAGGACCTATACTATGTAATTAAAAAGAAACAAACAAAAACAATTCTTTAAAAACTTGAGGCCTATTAATCTACTTAATGTTTTAAAAGAATTAGCCTATGAAACTAAGCAAATAGACTAAACAAATTAAAAACCAATATTATCAAACATAAATTAACTCATCACGACAAACGATTTAATAAAACAACTTAGAAGTATGCTGTTTGATAATATTAAAACATATTTTAGGGTGGAAAAGCTAAAATTTAAAAAATGCTTCAGGAGGTTTGAAACTGATCGGCTTAGGAATTCAATAACTTGTGGAGAAAACACATGCTAGAATGAAGTCAAGAATCGCTAGTTTAGGAAACTAATTTCCAACAGGCGGCACAGAAAATATAAAAGTTACAAGACTACAGTGATGAAGCAGAATTTCTCATAAACAATATTTACCGGTCTAGTTAAGTTAGTTCTCAAAAACACTAATTCACACTCCTTTATAACACATATAAAATGTCAAGGTCTTGTTCAGACTTCACAGATAAACATTCCAAGTATCGTTGATTTGGTTTACATGAACAGCAAACTGTTGATCACTGTAATTCGTTCGACTGTACATTGTTTCAAGGAAAAACATTCTTATTTTTGTTTGACCTTTTAACTTTTGTCGATCCTGTTGCTTGAGATGGATTGCTGCAAGTAAAAAATATAATTTAACATTAGCGAAATTCTTATAAAACTATCTTCAGACTTTTCGCAGAAGACAACCGTTCTTTTCATTATTGTCTTTTCTTTCAATTTCAATTTATTTTCCTTATATTGCATATTCTTCCTTCCTTACTTTCATGTCATAACCCTTACTCTCTTCTTTCTTTCTAACTCTCCTGCGTTCATTTTCATTTCTTTCTTTATTCTGTTCTTGCGTTGTTTTTTCGTTTTTCTTGAACTCTCATTCCATCATTTCCCCCTTATTAAGTGTATTCATTCTTTAACAAATTATGTAAAACATACCTGAGAGAACACGTCGCTATCTTTAACTCCGATGGCCCATTAGGACTGTATGAATAGTCTCCCCTATATCCATTGATCCATTTCACCTGAGAATCAATAACGAACAGTAAAGCAGCACTTGACGTGCAAATAAATCTCCAGTGTTGGACCAGGCCAGAGAATAACAAATTATAGTTTAAATAATAAAGTATTGTGCAAATAAATAGACCGAGGACTCTGAATACATCATTCAGTTAAATGCATTCGGCATAAAGCTGGATAACTTTGTGAATGTTCAACGAATTTTCTGTGAATGTTATTGATCTCTCTCCCTCAGCGTACATGCGTAACCTTGCTGCTTTTGGTCTTTTGCATGTTTTTTTTAAATCATTTCCCCGAACAGACGATACCTTGAACCTTTGCTGCGGACGGTTATTTAAAAGTATTGTTGAGATGCAAGAATTTGATCACGATCATTTGGTTCTCCTTTCAAAACAGAATTTCATATATTATTTTTTAAAAGTATAAATCCCATTTTCCAGAGAAATTTAGATTTCCCTTTATATTATGAAAGCAGTTTAATCTACAAAATATAACAGATACATGGTATGGCATTTAAGCAAACTGGAGAGGTATGATTGCATATCATCAACGTGATAACATTATATTATAACATGATAATAACACTAGAGGAACTTAAAATATGTTTCTTTAAACGTTGTATCTTAATTAATAGTTCGTGCACGTGTGAAGTCAGTGCTCTGGTCAGACTGTGCGTATGTTCTGGCTCATCTGAACATGTTTTACCCTTTCCGACGTACATCAAATCTACACCAGACGACTTTTGAAATGCCAAGGCCAAAATATGGAAAGTCCCTATAAAGGAAAGTGTAATTATTGAATGGAGTTGAAATCTTTGTGGCAAATGGAGAAATTCCTCACGAGAAATATATTCATCTGCCACAATTATTTGAATTTAGACAGTCGTCTTCTTCATAGATGGCAGAAAGCATCTGCATGTCGATAAGGCCAAAATATAGAAAATCTCTATAAACCAAAGTGTGATTATTGAATGGAGTTGAAATCCTTGTGTCAAATGGAGAAATTCCTCACCAGCAATTTATTCATTTGCCACAATTATTTGAATTTAGAAAGTCGTCTGCTTCATAGATGCCAGAAGGCATCTACATGTAGATAAGGCCAAAATATGGAAAATCTCTATAAACGAAAGCGTAATTATTGAATAGAGTTGAAATCTGTTTGGCAAATGGAGAAATCCTCACGAGCAATTCATCATACATTTGCGACAAATATTTGAATTTAAAAAGTCGTCTGCTTTATAGATGCCAGAAATCATCTACATGTTGGTAAGGGTAAAACTGTTTGTAGATGCAATACTACCCTATTCGGCTGGATGCCGCTAATTTATAGTCTACCTGCACTTTGCCTTTCAGCAACCTAATGACGACTCCTTCTTCATTCCGTTGAACTCGTCGAAAGTCAAATCGCCAGCTATCACCTGTTCAATATAACAACTTAGAGAGGTTAACCCTTTCAATGTCGATTATTTAAAATGGACTTTTCCAGCTTTGCATTTAGAAATGTCTATACCCAATACTAGGAATATCACGATAAAAATATTGAGTTCAGCAGCAAATAGTATAGAGCCCGGCTAGGCCGTGCGGGTGCATATACTCTATACTGGTGGCACAGACTACACACAAATAGTTCCTGTAGTCAAATAATTAACCAATTAACTGCAACACGTTCTTATACTCTTCCAAATACTGTAATCTTAACCATCTCCCTCATATAGATGATGTCTGACGTCTCTGAAGCAGACGGCTTTTTGAAAACATAGGGACAAAAGACGAAACTGCTCAAAACGTAGGTTATCAATTCAATTATAGTGATTTTCTATTTTTTGACAAAATTTGTTTAAAGTCGTCTGCTGCAGAATTATTGTATGGGGGAAAGGATAAAAGAATATTCATGAGCTACGTTAGCTTACTTTTTCATGAGACATGCATATTCATAAGGATATTTATCAGAGGTTAATAATGGCTTGTGCAATTAGTTTGAATTGCACAGATAACTAATCGTTTAATTATTACAAGTAATTATACTGATTAGTAATCAGAACTCCATATTTGTTTATTAAACATTTTTTAAATATTTATATCGATATTAAAACATGGCCAAGATTCTCATTACGAGATCAGTATGAACGGGACTGACTCCCCTACTATTTTGGTCAGAATTCCAAACAGCGAAAATGGTTTCAATTATTGCTAAATAATTTCCTACATACAACAAATCTGCATCAGACGACTTTGAAAACAAAATTATGAAATCATTGACGACGCACCAACCTTCAATTTGTCATTCTTCCCGAAGTAACTCGGTTGATCTACCAATAACTACAATTCTATGTACCTGGTTTGACGACGCACCGATCCTTTAATTCATCATTTCCCAATAAGTTAATTGGTTCTTCTGCCGACTATATTAACATGCTTTGAAGATACCTCAAACATTTAATTTGTGCTTCACCCCTGATGATCTTTGGTTCATTTACATATAAAAACAATCACATTTACCTGGTTTGACTACGCATCCCACCTTTAATTTGTCATTTCTCCCAAAGAGCCTTGGTTCGTCTACCAATAACACATCATACCGCATTGAACCGCCATAGTGATAGATGTTTGTGTTGTCATCGGCATCCCAGTGTACCCATAACTGACCATCTGTACAATAATACAGTTTTAATTACATTCATCCCAGTGTAACCATAACTGACCATCTGTACAATAATACAGTTTTAATTACATTCACATAAATTAAACGCTTCCATATATAAACCGTCTCGCGAGAAAACCAACATTGTGGACTCTGCGTAAAGTATCGACTCGGTTCAGCCTAAGCATGCCGCGCTGGCTTACATTAATAGACACTTTTCGCTTCCTGTAGATTTTCTGTTTCAGGAATCATTTTTAACGCTCGATGTATATCACGAGTTTTGACCTATTGCTTTACCAAATAAATGGGATTTTGCAAGCAAACATTGAACTATTTTGATTGGTGTTCCTTTATTATTGTTTGTATTTTTTGCTATAAGCATATTTATTGTTTAACGCCAACAAATGAATTGTATTGTATTGTATTGTATTGTATTAGAGAGGTATCATTTACTTGTTAACTTCTTTAAATTGTTATTAGATGGGGAAGATATTTTGATCGGTGTTCCTTTATTATTGTTTGTATATTTTGCTATAAGCATATTTATTGTTAAACGCCAAAATATGAATTGTATTGTATTGTATTGTATTGTATTGTATTAGAAAGGTATCATTTACTTGTTAACTTGTTTGCATGTTTATTAGATGAGGAAGATCCACAGGTTTCTCTGAGCCTACACTGTTTACAAATGCCAAGTTGCACCTTTTCTCACGGCTCGTTTCACAGTGAACCAGTATCTTCCTTCAGATTCGTTTATTTCATTTAATTCGGGTTTTCCGCCGTTTTCAACATTAATTCCAGTTATATCACGGCTACAGTTGACCTATTAAGGATCCCTGGGTAAACAAACCAGTACTAGACTAGGAAATGTGCCTTGTTCAATCCCTTATTAAATGGGAACTCCACAATGACTGTCGCGCAGCGACTGGTGATCGAAGGGCACTCCACAATGACCGTCACGTAGCGATTGGGGGATCGAACCCGGGACGCCTAGTTGCAATTACCCGACGCCAACCTTCACATTTATAACGATACAACAATGTGTTCAACTCTTTGTCTGATGCAGATTTGTTTTATCTTGGAAAGGGTTAGAATGCTACAAAATACTTAGATCATTAATATTCCAACATTGATATAAGTGCATGAGTGGAATCTTTACGAAGGTTGACGTAAGTTACTAAACACTGTACAAACTGAAATAGCATGTAATCATTCATCGCCTCGTGCAGAATTAACTTTTTGACGAGCGACTGAAATAACAGGACATGTTCTTAACCTTTTCCTGGAAACGACAATTCTGCAGCAGACGACTTTTAACATATTTTGTCAACAAATATAACATCTCTATAACTGAATGGATAACCAATGACTGAAAGTGGAAAACATCGTGGCAAAAGGTGAAATTGCTCGTTTTGAGCAATTTCTTCTTTTGTAACATGTTTTCAAAAAGCCGTCTGCAGCAGAGGCGTCAGAAAGCGTCTATATGAGGGAAAGAGTTTATAGGTATATAGTTCGTATAAATTGAACTGTCACATACTGAATACATTACAAGGCCGGTTAACAGAAACCGATATATAGTGTACACTAACCTATCGGTCATGTCACTGCGACAGTTAAATTTACTACTTTAAAAATGGTAGTAATGGCTGGTCTCCTTGGCGCCCATAGTAGCGGGGTTAGCATAAACGACTGACTAGCTGATATCAGGATAAACGGATCAGTAGTACTAGTAACTTACCCAGGAAACGCCGTGATATAAATGAAAACTGTTGAAAGCGGCGTAAAGCACCAACAAATCAATCAATCAATCAATCAATCAATCAATCAGTTCAATTCACATGGAAAACCTAACCCCTTAAAATTAGTTTTATACCGAAAATAATCGTAACAAATTTAACCTTTTTCATCGTGCCCAACAACAGTGCCCGGTCCCTCACCATCTTGGTTTCGCCATGTCCAATCCGGGCCCCTCCGGACCCGAGACCCGATCCTAGGAAGGGTCTTGCTCTTACTTTCGACATATTGTTTATCGGAGCTTCCTGTCATTTTTCTTTTGATCGATTCAACGGTGAGTTCTTTGTGATCCTCTACTATTTCCTTGATATGATCCTATTGCAAGCGTAAATGAATGACATATTGTGATTTACATGTATCTTAATTTTAATTTTGATTTGTTTTTCAAAATCACACATGGTGTGACGAATTACAAACAAGTGTCAGTGACATACATGTATAGGTAATATAGAGGATATTTCATGAGTGCTTATTTATTATCACTTTTAATAACGAGTTACTAAGAAGATATTTTCCGTGAACCTTGGCGAGCGTCATATTTAGCTTAGTTAACGAGTTTATTACAAGTGATAATATTTAAACATGAATGTGATATTCTATTACTCACATAAAATGATTGATGATGCGTATTTTAAAAAATGAACATAAAATTTGACGGTTTTTGCGTCAAAGTGACGAACGTTATAACGTCAAACCGCTTACCATTTTCTTAGTTTGGTTTCCACGTTGGAACAAAGAATTGAGCGTAAGACTGGAAACCAAACTAGTAGTGTCATATGATATTAATGTAATGGGGTTTTAACACTCTTAGATAGGGCTTTATGTGATAACATTATATACATCATTGAACAGTTAATGTCAGTTAATAATGTTATTGTATATTTTATGATTGATTGGGGTTTAACGTCGTTTTTAACAATTGTTCAGTCATATCACGGCGGTTAGTTCACCTACTCGTGTGTTCCCTTGCTAACTCTTACCAACTTCCAACACAGCAAACTTTTCAAGCAAATCATTGCTTTTCCACATAGACTGTTAGCCGATTGATGGAACACCAATCACTCTTGTCAAACGTCGGGAAAAATGTTGGCCGAGCTGGGGTTCACAACCCTTGAATTGACAACCCGCGTTGCTACAGACTGAGCTACCGGGGCACGGCGTTGTATGTTTAAGCATTTCAATGTATGTCGCGAATGTTATCAAGTCTCTTAATGCGTTTTACTCACTTGATCTTCCTTGGATAGTCCAGTATTGTCTGTGCTGGTTGACAAACTAGAAATACCAGATAAACCTTGTAATTCCTGTAATTGCGATACTTGTGCCTGTAAATGTGCCTGTAATTGTCAACAGAAAAAACGTGAATACTTTAAAAATGTACAGGGCGAATATATTTTTCAATCATATTTCCTTAAATAAGATGAAACCTTATTTCGATAGGTCGAGTCCAGAACAACAACACCGCCTGAACTCGGAGCAGAAAGTCCAAGACTAAATTCAGTGTAAAAAGTCTGACTAGCCCTTAGTTTAGTGCAAGACAGCCAGACATGTCACAATTTACAATTCGAGGGCTCATCCAGACAGATGTAAGATATGCATATGGTGTTTTGCCGTCAATGTGCGAAAGGTGTAAGGCGTTTTGCAGTCGAAAAGTGTACGGCGTTTAAAAGTCAATGCTAAAAATTCATACGACGTTTTGCTGTCAATGTTAACAACGTATACGACGTTTTGCCGTCAATGTAAGCAATATATAGGATGTTTTGCCGTCAATGTTAGCAATGTTTACGTCGTTTTGCCGTCTTTGTAAGCATGTAAACGGCGTTTTCCGTCAATGTCAGAAATATGTACGGCGTTTTGCGGTCAATGTTAGTAATTTATAAGGCGATTTTCCGTCAGTGTTATAATTGTATACGGCGTTTTGCCGTTAATGTCTTTATGATGTCACAGGTATGTGTAGTACAGATAGTTAAGTAAATATTGTTTAAAGGTACATTGTGTATGTGCAGTACAGTTAGTTAAGGAAATGTTGTTTAAAGGTATTTGCAGTACAGTACGTTAGGCAAATATTGTTTAAAGGTTGGTGCAGTACAGTAAGTTAAGTAAATAATGTGTAATGTGTGCAGTACAGTAAGTTAAGTAAATCATGTTTAAAGGTCTGTGTAGTAAAAGTAAGTTATGCAAATAGTATATAAATGTGTGTATAATGAGTTTAACAAATATTGGTTAAGGTTACGGCTTAACCGATATGCAAATTAGTTTGCACTATAAAGCCAATCAAAATGATCGATATGTTCTGCCCGGTACACTCGATTGTTGAACGCGATTTCTTTATCTCAAACAAAAGCCATGTGATGCATGAGAACCGGGTAGAGATGTACTACAATCGTATGGCATGGTAATGCTTGTTTCCACATAAAGTATATGTTGTTGTGCCAGCAGACCGTGGTAAAGTTAAAGTTTGATCGATAAATTGTTTGCTTGTTTGTGATTCATGACGATAGGCGTTGCTTAAAATTAATCTCATGTCTATGTATTACCTTTATTCCCCCAAGAATCGATTCGTTTGCTTTCTGAAAGACAATTTTTCCTCATAATGAGAAATGTTATCGTTTTCCACTCATGTCTTCAGAAAACATGTGCTGCTAAGGCATCAAATGTTTTCAGGGACAGAGACGGATATCATTCACCTGAAGTTCACTGGAGAGGCCGGTCAGTCCCTCCATGCCGCCGATCTCTGACAAATCAATCCCGGGTAGCGATAAACCACCGAGACCAAGCATGTCATGTAGACCACTAATCCCCGGTAAACCACCAATCCCAGGTAAACCACCAATCCCGGGTAAACCACCAATCCCGCCAATACCTGCCAGCCCTATTGGGGATTTCTTCTGAAAGATATAAAATATTCAATTATTTACATTTCATAATTGAAAATCCAAATCACTACGAGAGTAAGATAATGACTTGAGAAACTGTTCTTGAAAATAAGAAATAATTAATTGGAAGACAACCACTGCTGTCATGGATTAAGTTACATGCAGAAAGCAAGAATCTTAACACCAACAAATTAGAATTAAAAATACTTATTATTTTAATATAAGTATGATATGTTTGTTTACATTGATTATGCAAAGGAACCAAGCAGATTTAATTATTCTCTGTTCTAACTGAAAAAGATATGAACCGTCCCATGAGAAAACCAACATTATGGACTCGGCTTAATGCATCGAGTCAGATAAGCCTGCGCTGTCTGCGCAGGCTATTCTTGGCCGACATATTCCATCTCAGGGGAATAGAGATAAACGGAAATGATTCCCGGAACAGAAAATACGCAGGAGGACAAAGGTGTCTGACCGGATTAGCCTGCGCGTCATATCCGGTCGATACTTTACGCAGAGCCCACACTGTTGGTTTTCTCGCGGGACCCGTACGGCTCTATTATTATTTGTTTGAACAACAAAATTAACATACGGTTAGATAAAACCTTCGAGCTAGTTTTGTCCCCTCTGTGTAAGAGAAACGTCTGCCGCATGCAAACGTCTGTATTGTGTCAATCAAATCCTATATGGAGAAACAGAAACAATGGTAAACTAGAAATAGATTCAATGGCCTCCCGGTTACTAAAAGTTGAAGTGACCTATTGATTAACTATCCCTGTTTCAAATAGTTCGAGCTTAATCATATATTCGAATTATGGAAATTTTCAAGTTGTGTGCGTTACAAGTGGCATAATCGCAACCGTCTGTATTTCTTTTTCCTTTTCTTTGCGATCAGGCAAATTAGCCAAAGAGAAATTTATAAAGTATCCCAAGTTTCACCCTAGAATTCAGAAAAGCTCAAATCAGAAAATTAAAAACAGACATATTTTCTAATAGTCACATAAAGACCAACTGTGTACGCAATGCATTGACCCAAAGAAACGTGTACTAAATTATAGTGATCTTGAAGATAAAACTGAAATTCTGTACACATTCGGTTATAGCTGCTTGACATAGTGCATGCATGTTGAAATAATCCTAATTACTGAGAGACATTACGGTTGCCGCCGTAAAATCCCATCTTCCGTGACCCAACAACCGATGTGCAGATATTCGTATTACTGGCGAGTTAAGTATTCAAGCTTCATGAATCTGTTATAAAGATGAAAATAGAAATTTTGGGTCTGCTCAAGTTTACCGTATTTGCATTCCCAACTGGCACACATATCAGTTCTTTTCCTGACTGAGGAAACCGTTCTAAAATATCCAGTAGCAGTGCGACATTCTAAAATAAATATTATATATATATATATTTATATACTTATTGCTTGAAATTGGAAACATTCAACCTGATGAAGGCCAAATGGCCGAAACGTTTTGAATAAATATGTTATAATGAAGTTTGACTTCATTACAATTTGTTCTTATACAGTCAAACCTATGCTAAAGATCACTTTCGAATAGAGAGTTTCCCAATTACTCACTTTCTGCATAGATGACACTGAAATTAAAGACCACCTGTGAATAAAGACCATAGTGCTGTGTTCCCACACGGTCTATATGAATCTACGACCCTGTAAATGTACTGATACCGTGATATAGCTAGGATCCTGGTGAAAACCTGTATAGTACTATTTTTACGGAGTGTCTAAATCCACAAAACGCGGCTCTTATCAATATGAATGCCTTAATAGATATATAGTGGTACCTGTGTATAAAGACCACCCGTAGGCCGATGCTTACATGTTTTCACAACAATTGAAATAATAAAAATAGCATATAACATTTAGGTAATCTATAAGTATGTTCACGTTCCTGTTAAATGAAACACACCTCCGACAATGAGATACTAAAATTATATTATGGTGGGGTGGGGCATTCTTACCAGACCCCACTATAATTTGACATGGTGTTATGTCCCCTAGTTAATCTATGATCCATTGGCAACTAACCAATACTGTCTAAACATATGCTACCAGAAAATGTTTTCATCCATTTCATAATATGGAAATAATCTGTAAGTGTAAGTATAATTAGTGAAAAGAGATGAACACATAATGACAAGAAGTTGAATTTACTCATCATGAGCAATTCCTCCTTTTGGCACAATGTTTTCAAAAGTATTCTGCTGTGCTATAAATGCATCAACATGCGTCTGCAAATGGAAATGACTAAAGTTGCCTATAGCAAGATTAAGGTTAAATACATTAAAAACAACTGACCGCGTCCAGTTTAGACATGTCAGTCACGTCAGGTCCAGAGGACAGTTCTGCCTCAGTGAAATGACCATCGCTTATCAGAACTATTCTTTTGTGTATCTCTGCTCCGTTGACATGGCAGCTTTCTGAAGGTATATCGATTTATCAATTCATTGATCTGGGTTTCAAGCCATTTTATAACAATGTATGTGGCAGGTTTATGAAGGTATATCGATTTATTGATTCATTGATTGGGGTTTCAAGCCATTTTTAACAATTTATATGGCATGTTTCTAAATGTATATCTATTGTTTGATTCATTCATTGATTGGGGTTTAAAGCCATTAACGATTTTTCTGATATACCACGGCGATCAGTTCACCTACACATGTGTTAAATCTTTAAAAGGCAACGTAACCTTTAAACGGGTAAATTTATTAAAATGTAACAAATCATATCTAATACGATATGCTGATTTTTCTTTTGGACCAGGTAGAAGACTAGAAGCTACACAGGTCACGTTGAGTCATGTGTGAGCTCGCATATCTTTGGACGATTTACCATAGAAATGTTGGCGTCACTTCCTTTTAAAAGACAGTATGCAAGTACAAAGTGTTCAATTTTACGTACAAACTTGTGAACAATCGTACATAATGCATTTATACAGACAAGTAAAACCGGAACAGTCAACAATTGTTTCTTTGTTTGATACATGTATGTATGTATAGACAGAATAAAATATGCCGGAAGAAATTTCGGAATTTCGATTCATTGTAGTATACATAAGGTGTGAAAATATTTATATTTGAACAAAGTAAAACTGGGGTGCGTTCTCTAGACAATAAACTTTCCATTTATTCACGATACATAACTACATTCCATACTGTGTTATCGCGAACGATGTTTTTGGAATCAGTGTCTACTGAACGCAGGGCTAAACTTACTTGAGTTAGACTGTGCCGCACAAACAGCCATCAGAATTCCGCCGAACATTGGAGTTGGTCCCCCTAGAATGATGGACTCTGCAATAAAACGTTATTGTTTACGACATCTTAAGTTTAATAAAATTACTAAATATAGCACAGTAGTATATCCCGCTCCCTATATATGAGCCGCGCCTGGTGATTTGGTGTCGTATTGACTATCCGGTGGGTTTACATCATTTGGAAAATTGACGTAAAACCGGAAGAGCTACAATTCAATGATTCTAGGTCAATATATGATAAACATGCGGACAGCGAATGTTCTGGTGAGACTACCCATGCGGAATGAAGCCTCATCGCATGTTTGATAGGACTCTATTTCGCTAGCCGCGACTAAAGTTTAAGAAATGTCACCGTTTAGTTACCGGTGTGGCAGAATGTACCATTGTTCTGTATTTTAGCATTGGTATCATATTTCTGAAAAATGTATGCCTATTGCGCATCGTTTAATGTACAGTGTGCTATTCCAAGAAACATGCGGATTGGTAGTTTACTGTTGATATTCCAGTTATATATACATTACAAGGCGTATCAGTATCATATTCAGTGGCAACCCTTGTCTATTTAAGCGAGTTTGTAACAATCATGGTACGGATAAACAAAAACAAAAACACAATACACACTCGTAACTTACCAAAGGCGTTGCGTATTTTGGACAACTTCTTTGTTGACCTAACATGTACTTTTGTCTCGTGTCCAAAGGTCACCAAGGCGACGTTCTCTTCGCTGAAATTCTCTTCCGATACCAACTTCTCAAGCCCTGGCAAAAAGGGTAAGAAATGTTAATTTCATGAGAAAAATGAACTTTGACTTCTATGCTTGAACCACAAAAAATAATTATAAGCATGGAGGACAAGGAAAAAGAAGGTCTTCATTACTCAATACGAATCGCATCAGGCCAAACGGGTCGTATTACATCCCCCGTTTGGTGTCAGATGATCAACGTCACAAGAAAACCGACCTTAGTTACCAATAACAATCAATTTGAATACTTGTAAAACCTGCTGCTGGTCATACCAGTTCTTTATATGCTTGCACGACCAGGTGGCGAACAGATTAGATCAAACTCTTGCTATTGGCAGATCGCAAAGGCCAGCAGGTCGGAGTTCATATAATGGGATTCAAATGTAACGTGTACCGGAGTTAAGCCATCGCGGGTCACCCATCCAGGCACTAACCGCGATGAGAGTTGCTGAACTTTAAGAAAAGGTCGACCAGTCTACCAATGTCGCTATAAAAGCCGGCTTTAGGAGTGATATTTATACCTGTTCTCTGTTCCCGTTACATTTCTCCCTTTTTCTCTTGACTTCAACCCGAAGTCATACAACTGAACACAAGCAGTACACCAGAGCGGAGTCAATGTAACATCACTGGGAACACCGGGGTCCGGAGATAATGGTGATATCATCCCAAAATCCAACCGCTGCCACCATTTGTAACGTGTACCGGAGTAAAGCCATCGCGGGTCACCCATCCAGGCACTAACCGCGATGAGCGTTGCTAAACTTTAAGAAAAGGTCAATTACTCTTCCAACGTCTTTATAAAAGCCGGCTGTTAAAGTTAAAGAAAGGCTTCAGAAAGTTAAGCAACTCTCATCGCGGTTAGTGCCTGGATAGATGACCCGCGATGGCTTAACTCCGGTACACGTTACTCAAATAATGGTGCATGAGATTGAAGCAAACTGGTATATGACTCTAGTCTAGCTCAGTCGATAACGACAAGGGCGATCAATCCAGGGTTCGTCAGTTCGAACTGGTCTCGGCCATTCCATCTTTACGTTGATTGGCAAAAGTCATTTCAACTAGAGTCATTCTTCTACCATCGCTAGGCTGAATAGTCTATGTGGGTCGGTAGCCATTAATCTGGGAAGAATGGTGTATGAATAAAAATTTCGAGCAAGTCAGGAAGAACATGTTAGAAGAACAGGACCCGTGATACAACTGAATATCGTTCGAGAGTTATTAGAAACACGTATCTCCTATTTAAAGTTACATATGACCAAATCATGTGTGCCACATTATTTTCAAAACAGACCATTAGTGTTGGACAAGAATCTTTTCCCTTCCATAGCCATGATAATCAGATTTCTGCAAGGACTTCAATTATTTGAATAATACTTCGAAGGGGACAACCTAAGGAATCCTATTGTAAAGCTGACCATGCGTTTTAAAGAAGAAGGTTCTACTGGACGTCTATATGAAGCGTTATCAAAACCGTTGGCCAAAACCATGTGAGCTAATATTTAGAATCCACAAGTTTGTGAAATAATACAGGTTAATTTTTAGGTCCGGTCATATCAGAGTCTTTCATGATGCTTTTCCAAGTAAGTGGCAAACAGGACAGATCATAATCAGGCCGATCTGAAGCTTAAACGGATCTATATGTTTGCTGATTGTATTGGCCCAAAGTGAATCGTCGTGTCAAGTTGCCCATTCTTCATCCTTTAGCATATGCGAGCCTGTCCATGGGAAAAGATACAACTTGACATTGATGTACAGTGAAGGTTCAGATCAACATGTCCATCTTCTAAGTCTTATCATAATCTACATAACAAGATTATGTAAGTAATATGTTGACAGTTTAGATCTGGATCAGACAAAACCTGGTTTTGAACATTTTCCATATTTTGCATTGTCAACCGCTACTATCAATAACACATACAGTTATAAGAGTCCTCTGCTATGAAGGAAACTGGGGACAACACTATAACATTAAATACAAAGACATGTCTTATTCTGCTAAGGTCGGAAAAGGGGCATTTCTGTATAATTATTAAAGCCAGAGTTATGTGACTTGGTATACACATGTGTATTGTTCCTAGGAATATGTGTACCAAGTTTCATTTGAACGTGTTGTGACGACGCAGACGACGCAGCAGTCGACGACCACGGCGCCAAGGGTATCACAATACCATGACTTTTTTTGTTAAAAAAAAAAAGAGTTTAAAATAACATATTGTTGAAAAAGTAAAATTGCTCGTTTTGACCATGTTCGCATTTTTTCAAAATGTTTCGAAAAGACGTCTGCTGCAAATACGTTAACTGACGTCTGTTTAAGGAAGTGTGGTAACTCACCGTCTAGATACTCATGGACGAAGGTTTGAACCTGTGACCAAGCATCGACCATGCTCTCCGATATATCCACACACAGTATGGTATGTACACCCTCTAAGTACTGAACATCTGTGTTCGAAGCTGGAATAAATCGAAATCAATCAATCAACCTGGGAATAGGCCACGTCACACGACCACCGACCTTTGGAGTTTTGCGACAAGGAACGATCCAAATAAGCATCAGGATCTTCCCTGTCCGCCATCTAGCGATACAAGCAACTTGGAGCTCCTCGAGAACGAGTATGTCCCAAAAGCTGACTATACAACAGGTGTTCGAGTTTTCATTTGAGAAAGAATAGAAAACAAGAGGGCCTTGATGGCCGTATATCGCTCACCTGATTAAATGAAACTTCAATAGTTTTCAAAAGTTGTACTCAATACATATAAGGAAAACAGGTAGAGAGTCACCCAAGGAACCTAAATCAGGTAGGCACGTTTGGACAAGAAGACTTTTAAAGATTTTACAATGCTCATATTAGGTAAACAAGCCCCGCCCCGCCCATGTTTTTCAACAGACACTATTAATTTAAACAACCTTGGTAGAAGGTCCCCCAAGGAACAGTTGTGCTATATTATCTTTAAATCGGGCCGGTACTTTTGGACAAAAAGATTTTAAAGATTGTACAATGCACATTTAAGGAAAACAAGCTCGGCCCCCCTGACGGCCATGTTTTCTAACGGATCGAAATAATTTGAACAATCTTGGAAGAGGGTCCCCCAAGGAACATTTGTGCAAATTAATTTTCAAATCGGGCTTTTGCTTTTGGACAAGACACTTTTTAAAGTTTTGGCAATTTTCGACTTTTCTGATGCCGCAGCAGCCAAATTCTTTGAACAACTTTTAAAGAAGACCAACTAAGGAAAGTTATTTTGAAATCAGTCAATTGGTTTAGTAGCAGAAGTCATTTGTAGGAATTTGTTAACAGACGGTCGTACAGACGACGCTGGTCCGACGACGACGAAGACGACGGACGCCGCACGGTGAGTGATCACACAATCTCACTTCGCGCTTCGTGCTAAAACACACAATACCTCGTAACGATACTACACATAATATATCTATATGGCCCATATGCTATAATGACCGTAATGATTTCGAATGAGAACATTTGGGGAATCCCTCCCAGGACCGTGTTACTATAAATAACCTCTATATGGTTCATATAGTATAAAAATAATGACTTTTTATATGACACCATATAGAGAGGCTATTTATAGAAACACGGTCCTGTGTGGGATTCCCCGAATAACATTACGGTCAATATTATAACAGCATAGGGACCATATGAAGTAGTATCTTAACGAGTTATTCCTCATGGAATCAGTGATTCCCTTGTGAAGTCGTTAGAAATCGAAATGTTTCCATGGTTGTTTCTTTAACTATGCGATATAATGTATAATTAAACATGTAGGTGTGTGAGAGTAATACCATGTATTGTATTGTATTATTTGTATTGTATTGTATTGTATTGTAAATAAGTACGTACCTTCATGTTCCTCCACTTTGCAAAATTCCCACCACTTTTGAACTGATCTGTATTGTCGTGTTCCTTCATGTTTCACTCGAGGCTTCCCTGAAAATGCAAAAAAAAGAAATAATTAAGCTGTATGAAATAAGACCAGCAGCATATATCTGGATCATCCTGAGTCTAGTAAGCTATACGTAATCTCGTCTAGAATTTGTCATTTCAGCATGCATGAGGTCAATTGATCACTCTTGAAGCTGACGGAAACTAGTTATGACCACAATGCATGAAATACTTATGATCAAAGGGAAGTAAATCGGATCGGCTTGCCGGGCAGACAACTTTGTCCAGGGCATTTCAGATGAATTCATAAGACTATGGTGGTCTCCCATTGGACAATAATGATGTTGTTGAAAGTTGAAAGTGTTTTTAATAAAGTTGAATACCCTTTGATGGATGTGTGATCAAAAGATTGTTTGCTTTCGCTTTATTGACAGCTTAGGAGCCATTTTCAGAACAACATGTATTTTCTTAAATTGAAAGTGTAATTCACTGCGGTATAAGGATGACCTTTGATTTTACGTCATAGCTTAAAAAAAAAGGTTGGCTAACATGTGAGTTGTTTGTGCGTTTTTGGTAGTTTTGATAATTAACTTTAATTGAATATAGGTTTTTTGGGTTATTTCAACTGTTGGGAAAGAGCCATAGCCCAAAACGCTATAATGGTCGCCTATGAAAAATGAATTGCTTCCATCTGACCTAAAGTATGAATTCAGTTTCGGTATTATTTTACAATTGTTGTTACTTTTTGCTGATTTAAACTAACATATTGCAGACACAACCTTCTGACAAGCTCATGTAATCTGTCAGCAATGAAATGCTTGGAAAAATGACAGAAACCAACCCTCAGAAAGCTCCCAGATACTCAGATTAAGTAAATAGGGGTCCAACACATGTTATTGTTGTTACTGTTCTCTGTCAGGCTTGGGGTAAAATGCTAGAATGATTACCTGGGACTCTTGGGATGTCAACCCAGCCACATATTCAGCAACATTTTTGCCAGATACTTAAGCTTTCTCTCACAAACATGCAATTTCTTGCACCTCCAGCAGATCAACTGTCAGAACATTTTGGGAAAACGGCATAAATTCTTTTTAATTGGCAATATTTTTTGTTGACATTGTTGTATTTTTTACTAAAACCCGGGTTTTTGTCTTTGACCATCCCCTTGATCAGACGGATGGAAACACATGTAAATGAATCTTTAAACAACTTCAGTCTATTATACAGAGTGCTGTAAATCCCCAAAAGCTTCAGATTTTACGTAGACACAAATATTTTTGGAGCTTCCTCCCTTTCATTTGTATTGAAAACCATATAATGGCAAGGTTTTTCATTTAATTGTTACATTATGGTGTCACATTGAACTATTTTCAAGTGGAAATGCTTCACATTTTTTTCTTGGAGCATAACGATCATTGTTTTTGAACTGCTGTGGCAGGAAAAAGGGGGCTATTTGGACATCCGTGACAAATCTAGATCCACGGATGGGTTTATTTCGATCAAAATCTGTACCCTTCAAATCCTCGGTACATTTTCAATGTACCGTGAATAATTGGGTGCCCCGTCAGGCAATAGAAATGCACTAGATCCACACAATTTTCACCTATCCAAAGACCCCTTTTATTGTGTCGTTGCAGAAAAAGTGTTTTAGCTCTAATTTTGCTGAAAAAAAAAGGTTTTGTTCCCATATTTCTGTGTTTCAAATGCTTTAATTAATCCTAGAGGCTTCCTAACTATTAACTGAATCATTGATGTAAAAGAAGCCACCTCTGCTGCTTTCATAGTTATTACAGGCAAAGCACTCTTATATTGTCACATTCAAGTAGTTTTGACTATGCACCCTTTCATTTCTTAGTCATAGAATAGACAACATAAAGGTGTTGAGTACTGTATATCTGGGCTATTATAGTGTTAGTTAGTACCATGAAACAGTTCAACTTCTTTGTGAATCAGAATAGTTCCAAAACAGCATTTTAAGGGAGAAATATCATCTAAATATTGTTTTTTAAGCTAAAAATGGGGGATCATGTCTTTAAAAGGTAATTAGAATTAGATAGATTTGATTTTTATATAAATTATACACATTGACATGTTGAATAAACTCATTAAAAGTGAAAGCCATCATAAAATAGTTTTCATCATGATACAGCAAGACACAAATAAAGCGCTGAAAACATTCAATCATAAACATAGGATCCTATCAATATTTTCAGAAAAGAACACAGTGCTGGGTAAAGGGTAATTGTTATACTTTGCTAACCGTTGAACAAAATCAACCGACAACTTTGAACACTTATCCGCATTAATTATTCGTATACTAAAATAGTTTTGTTATGCGGTTGATCAAAAAAACAAACGTTCTCTTTAAGTCAAAGGGAAGTAAATCGGATCGACTTGCCGGGCAGACAATTTTGTCCAGGGAATTTCAGATGAATTCATCAGACTGTGGTGGTCTCCCATTAGACAATAATGATGTTGTTGAAAGTTGAAAAGAATTTTAATAAAGTTGAATACCCTTTGACTAATTTGTGATCAAAACACTGTTCGCTTTAGCTTTATTGACGGCTTAGGAGCCATTTTCAGAACAACATGTATTTTCTTAAATTGAAAGTAAAATTCACTGCGGAATAAGGGTGTTCTTTGATTTGACGTCATAGCTAAAAAAAAAAAAAATGTTGGATAGCATGTGAGTGAATGAATTGCTTCCATTTGACCTAAAGCCAGCGTCTTGTTTGCACAGAGCAAATAAATCAAAGCACTGAAAGTTCTGACTGCAGCAAGTGGCTAACTCCACATTAAATTTGGACATGGATGTTACCGATCCCGAAAGTCTAACAAGAATACTATACAATAATACGTTGTTATGATCATATGTTCCATGATATATGAGTTGAAAGCATAATACTGTACACACAGTATGGGTGTCTACTGATATACTAACATTTAACACAAACTACTTCCCTTAATTATTGTATGGGCATCTGCTATCTTGATAGTTCCTGTTTAGCACACCTACTGGTTTACAATGTATTTTAGACGTTATTTTGATTCTGCAATTAGCACATAAATATGTCTTATCGAACTATATTGAGAGTCCAATTATAATATCAAAGCAGAAATGATATCCTGTGTAATATACATTGTCTACGGCGTGATATAATTGAAATACTGTGTGTTAAAAGCAACGTAAAACATCATACAACCAAACTAATAATTTAGGTGTGAACCTATATGCAATTCTTTTGGTTTTATTTTAAATTTCAACAGTTTGTAGGAGTTGGTTTCTTTGGCGTTGCATCACTGATATGAGGAATTTATGAGACAAAAATGAAAAAGATAATTATAATATATTGTTGTAGATATATATAAAACAAAACCTGCTGTGACCGGGAATCGAACCCTTATATCTCGCGTACAAAGCGCACGCTAACATTTCACCAGCCTGTCTATTTCATTGTATTGAGAACATTTATGTAGTTAAATAATTTCCATACATATGGTTTGTTAATGAAAATAGCTTATACAGTTTATATAATATAAAGTGTGTCAATTTTTTATAAAATATCAACCATTATTTACTATCATTCAAATAATTTGATTCCCCTTTGGTATATGTTTAATCAATGGGACTTGACTATTTGTTAAAACAATAATTAAGTCGGAATTGAAAATCATTTTCGACTCGACTCATAGACATGAACATGTATTACCATGAATTTATTTGTTGACAGTGCAGCAATACATTTTTCATTTTCAATTCTGTTATTCATATAGTCTAGCCTCACATTTCTTTGGAGTTCTTTCTGTTTCGTAAGTGGTGTCAAATCAAATCCATTTTCCGGTTGATATTCCAACAAGGTACCGCAATTTGTTGTGTTATTGACGGACAAATTATAAGTACGATACTGCAGGGATAGGTAAACTGGAATTAATCCTTTTATTTTAAAAGAAGTATTCCACAGATGCATATGCTTTCACTGATGACATTAAATGCAATCTAGGAATATCAAGACATCTCTTTGAACCCAAAATGGTATTCAGTAATGGAGAGAGAGATATTTGAAGTTATTCTTCAAAATTGTAATGAGACTTTAACAATAGGGACTAATTCCAGTCTAGATTTCGATGATCGCCTTCTACAGCAATAGGCTCGGACGAGCATCTTGCTAAAAAGCAATGTTGTATAACATAGTTTGAACTTTACTTACGATATTTTTTTTCTTTCTTCCGATCTTCTTGTTTCCTCTTGAAATTTGGATTTTCCACTTTTCTAAAAGAAAAATGAAGACTACATATATTTACAAAAAACCTGCAATTTACCAACAAATAAGTTGAAAATTCTCAAAAAGTAAAATTCAGCATTATAATATACTAGAAAATGTACATGTAGATACAATTTATGGAATATATCAAATGTTCTAGGCTGTTGACTAGGGCTGTCAAACAGTATTGATTCGTTTTGTCTAAATTTCATATTTATATACCTGTATTTATAAGAATAAAGGATTAAAATACTTAAAAATGATAATGGTAACATTATCAAATGCATTAAATTCGGTATAAAACAAAGACATAAATGTATTGTATTAAAAGTTTTAAAATTGTAGTATTGAGAAGCACTTGTACTTCTCTTTTTTGTGTTATGATTGAATTGACAGTTCACGCTTTAATTGCCGCAACCGCGATTGTTCATGCTTTGATAATGTAAGCGAACGCTTTTTTTTTTTTTAACTTGGTATAATAAAGCAAGAAATTATCATTTCGATTGTTTGTAAGGCGTTTAACGCCGCTTTCAACAATAGTTCAGTTATGTCACGGCGTTTCCTGGATAATTTACCAGTACTACTGGATCGTTTATCCTGACACCAGCGAATCAGCTTTATTGATAATCCCACAACCAAGAAGGGAAAGCCATTACTAGCATTTTTAAATATTTTGATATGATCAAATCGAATAACCGACCCCCCACGACCGAGGCGGACGCTTTGCCACTACACCACCAAGGCGATTAATAATAATGTGAAACGAACAGGATTCGCGTCGGACAACGTGGGTTTCACGTGAGGCGTTGAACGCGACTCCATATATCACATAAATGGAACATAGACATCCGATCCAGAGACAACAAACTACACAATTAATAAACGGTTTTAATGTGTTACTACGTTCCTAATAACACAGACAGTGCCGCCGAAACAAGGCTCCGCCAAAACAAATAGTCCTAAGCGGAATAACATGTGTGTACATACACATACAACCGCCTGTCTGACCTTAATTTACGAATACAAACACAACCGTCCCATCAATACTTTCAGTTCTTTGATAATTTATATGTACTTAACTTTTCTAACGAACAAAATACTAGACGTATAGCCCCACTAGCTAAATACACCAGGTAGGCTTTTATTGATGTGAAACCGCAGATTAGCACCAAGACACGAAATCGCCAGACGTGACTCATGTGGATTGTAACCCTTTCCCAGATACAGACGCTTTCTGAAGCCCCTATATCAGACATTTGTTTAAATCATCGTGAGAAAAGGAGAAATTGCTTATGATGAGCAATTTCTCCTTTTACCACAATGTTTTCAACCCTTATCAAAATTTGTACTTAAATATATAGAGATTTTTCATATTCTTGCCTGGATGTGTTCAAAGTCGGCTGCTGAAATTGTGTTGTATGTGGAACGGGTACAAACACGAACAAACATTTTATCTATACAATGCCGATCTAAATCAACGATTTCTCTGAATTGATATGTCCCTGCATTTCCCGCCCTGAGCATTTAATAAATAACGTATACACAACCTTAATGCACGGATATGTTGTGATGCTGTTGAATCTTTAGCATCTAATACATTCGACTTATCATCCTCTTGCGCATATTTTTGCTCATGTGACTGTGCAGTGCTAACAGGGTTGTTCTCCTTTAGTGTATGTGAATGGTCATCAGATTGTTCCCTGGATGCTGCAGTGGGTTTGATATAGTCTGATCCAGAATATCCGGGTTCTTTTGGTTGTTTAACGATAGAAGTGTCATCAGCAGTTGGTTTGGCAAAATCAATGTCGTTTCCAATGATATCACCTTGATTACCTCCCGTCTCACTCTGTCTCTGCCTTGGTTTTAATTGGACCGTGTTGGATTTTTCTGATTTACACAAATCGTTTAATGCTGCTTCCATCTTTTCCATGTCCTGTTTTATTGTGACGATTTCAATTTGTCGACGCTTTTCTCTTTCATCCAGTTCATTTACTTTTGCTTCCATTTTTTTTATCTCTGAAAACCATATTACATTTCGTTGTAACCTTTCTCTGAAAACGAACAATTTAAACCCTTACCGCTATTCAAACGCATTTTAACACATCTGTTGCGGAAGAATTTTGATAAATTCTCTGTTGTACGTTGTAAAGCATAGAATGCTTGTCTTAATACGGTAAGCACACAAAGGGTTATTGTGTATTGTAGTTGCACGGGATGTTCGCTCGGGTATGAGTATATATACGGTAGTACCAGAGAGAATTTATCAATCTGTTTCATATATAAATAGACAGTGACAGCTCTATTGAAACTGTGCGAATTCATGACAGTGACAAATCTATTGAAACTGTGATAATTCACAGTCGGGGATGACAGGGGCTTAAGAGACTATTTCGCTGTACATAAACTTGTCCGCGGATGTATTTGATATACTTTGACCTTTATCAAAGTAAAGATAAGTAAAACCCAGATATAATTGTCTAGAAACTGTCTACAATTTGAAACACTTTAGTCCGGATGAGTATGACCGGCATCATAGATAAGTGGGTTGTTGCAACCCAGAATTGTGCACACTTACGCACCGTCTCTCTAGAGCCTTCAATAAGTGCGTTGGATTATCGCCAATGTAGCTAAAGGTTGAACAACCCCAATAACATGTCCACGAGAAATACCGATCTTGAACTTATGCTGGAAATTACCTAGCCTATGTATGCATTGCAGTAGATAGTATCGACCAAGGGGGCTCGATGAAGGGTAAGGTGAATGTGTGAAAAGGACATTTTAATAAATACCGAAGAACTTTTGTAGGGCATAACTGACCCACTTTGTCAATAATAAAAAAGAACATTTACTTCCCATTCTGAGCAGACCAAGAACAACTGTTAATAAATGCCGACCTAATCAAAACGTCGAGGCAATAAAGGGTGTTCTTCTTTAGTGTGTTGCCTTTACGAAGTTGCAACAATACCATATTATGGCCGGTGCGGCTAACATGCATTATTATATGAGCCAGTGAATGAGAAAACATACAAGTTGACTCTTGTGAACAGTATAGAACCAGATCAGCATTCGGGTCCGCATAATCTGATCAAGATATACAATTTACAAATATTACTTACATTATCTTGTCAGAAGTTTCAGTCAGTTCGTGTAGATTCTGAGCAAGTGGACAAGATTGTCGGAATCTACACCGTTCACAAATATCAACTTGTACCTTTTTGTCATGCACTGGCTCATGAATGAATGAATGTATATTGTTTTACGGCGCATCGACAGCTAAGGTCATTTAGCGCGCATTTAAATATAATTATTCATTATCCCTGGGTAAACAAACCAGTACTAGGCTGGAAAATGTGCCTTGCCCAAGGGCACTCCACCATGACCGTAGTGCCGCGACTGGGGATCGAACCCGGGACACCCGGTTTCGAAATCCCCGACGCTAACCACTCGACCACAGCGGATACCTGCACTGGCTCATGAATATGTGTAATCTTATCTAACTGGTGTTTAACTTTAATGTTTATCATTGTACATGTGTAGGTCAATTTGTCAAGCACTGGCTCATATGTGTAATCTTATCTAACTGGTGTTTAATCATTTCCCTCAAATATACGCTTTCTGACGCCTCTGCAGCAGACGGCTTTTTAAAAATATAGTGACAAAAAAAAATTGCTCAAAACTGGCAATTTCTCCTTTTGCCACAATGTTTTCCACTTTTAGTCATAGATTATCCATTCACTATATTTTCACAAAGTATGTTCAAAGTCGTCTGCTGCATAAGTGTCGTATGAGGGGAAGGGTTAAATTTGATCGTTATCGCTGTATATGCGTAGGTCGGTTTGTCAAGGGCATGTCAAATATACTACCTGTCTGTTCAAGGACTGCATGGCACTCACAGCTGAAAATAATTTATAACATGTAAACATGTTTACCGTATAATAACATAGATCATTTCTTTAAAATAAAAACATATGGGTTTTTATGAGAAGTGAACCAACCACATACCACAAATTAATCGAAAACATCTTAGCTAAAAGTAGGCATTTATTTACTTCCCATTTTTGTTGATTATTTGACGTGTAAAAAATACACGAATCAATAACCCTTTCAACAATATAACAATCATTCAATGTAGATCATTACAGAGTTAAACAAATAAATGGTTGATGCTCTATTTTATTTCTGTCGGCAGTATATTTTATTAAGATGTTTCCTACTGGGGTTCACCAAGGTTTGAGCGAAACGATGAAATTCCATATCTTGATAAAACTTTATAAATAAAAAATACAAAATGAAAGAATGCAATAGATAGAGAAATCCTTCTTTATGTACCGTTGTTATCTTATAGTTGAGCCTCGTCGAGTGATTTTGCCTTGAGAGATCTGGAGTCTTGTAGACTGTCGATAACGGGATCATATGAAGGCACGTTATGTAATAACTATGTATACACCTCTAGTGTATTATTTAAAGATACAATGTCTGACAGAGCTCTAGATAATGGGGCGTTTTGCATGTTCTAAAAATCCTTATTCGACCCTGAGACCCTATGTTGTGGGTACTCAAAAGAATCGTCTCAGTGAGACAATGCTTTTGAGTACGCACAACATAGGATTTGCTTGGATTATAAGAGAGATATGGTGGGGAAAACAGCTGTTTACCCTCCCTTATCTGGACCTCTGAATGACGTCCATATAATATATATACAGCGAATTATCTGATGAGGCTATGCGTGGATTCACAGGCTGAATTCATTAAGACTCCAAATCGCTAGACGCAGCTCATATGCTAAGAGTGTAGTCATGGACCAGTATTATAACTCGAATACTGTATGCCTATAAGACTGGTTCAACTTAAAACACAATAGTATGACTTATCAAACGTACGTGCAAGTGTTTTCGTTTCCTTCCAGCACATCGTGTAGTCTGTGTAAGATAGTTTGACTGGTTTCTTTCAGTTCCTGTATGTATTGGCCAGCATCACCGCTGCTCTGTAAGAGATTAAAGCATTCTTTCACTGTGTAGATAATGTGTGCAAGACATTGGTCAATTTGAAGAGCGTCGGCCTCTCGTACCAGAGGTCCCTAGTTCGAATCCTGTGATGAGTGGGTTCTGCCTTTAGGATTTTTCCACACAAACGGCGCGATAATTGGTTACGTCTTCAGATAGCAGAAAAGTGTGATTGATATAAGCTGGACGATAATTTCGCAATCGATGTAAAATAAATATGCTTTTAAAAATCAAATGTCTGTGGATCTGTATATACACCATTGTAATAAATTGCTTATGTATTCAGGCAACACCATCCAAACGTGTTAGGGAAATATCTTGAAATGTTGTTTGAACTAGTTTTAAGCAGTACATTTTCAGATCGGTCTATCCGGGTTCACAGGTAAAGTTGGATCTATACATGAGATGCACAATGTATGCCTTTTTGTTTCTTGGAGAGGTTTCTCGTTATCAACAATACAAGCCAGCCGCAGCCAGCTATCAACCTTCCCTGCAGCAGACGACTTTTCTAAACATTGTGGCAAGGGGAAATACAGAGCAATTTCTCCTTTTACAACAATGTTTTCAGCTATGAATTATAGGCCCTACTTTTATTTGTATCAAAAGTCTACTGATGCAGAATTGTTATATTAGGGAAAGGGTTTAGGACAATATTTATCTCCGTAACGGTGGGCTTAGCACATAACGGGGTGTAACACATTGGTGAGTATGTGTGTAACATATTCTAGTACACGTATGTCAAAAGTACGTGTACGCACAATCATAGATTCATGTGAGTCTACGTTATTTATTCCCTACATACGTTGTGAACACAATTCAAAAAAGCATCAGTTACCTTTTCCGCCATCGTTAATGTGTATCCTCCTTTTATATAATTCAAATTTCTATACGACCATTATTCAGGAAGTGTACGATTTAATCAATATTTCAAATCGAAAGTAGAACAATGGAATGATTTCCTGGATCTATAAATAGATATTGGTAAGCCTACTATGTCAACATGTATATTGGTATCTACAGGCACCTATATCGATAAACATTAGAAAATATCAATATCCAGTTATTCGCTTTATTGATGCATCAAGTATCGAAGTCTGATATGTTTTACAACCCTTACACTCCTTTTTCTCAATCGGTCCGCACTCGACTATTTACGAGTTTAACCAAAGGTTTCCGATTACGAGTTTCTGTATTCACAGTACACATTAATCAGTGCGCGATCTAAGAGACATATATGTTTTACTTCATGTTAAGATCGATATATTGTATATCCCTTTGTTCGGGATTGTACAGTGTACATACATGCACTTTAGCGGTCACTGGGTAAAAAATATAACGACAGAAGGAACGAACAGCAAATATAGTCAGTTTATGTTCTATTTAAAGATCAAAGCACTGAAAGTGCTCACAGCAAGGGGCTAACAGCAGATTTCGTTTGGACATGGATTGTCTAACTTGAACACTTTACAATAGCTATTTTTATGTCCAAATATTGAATGATAACGGAGTTGAACGCAAACTACTGTACACACAGTATGGTGGTCTATCGACATACATATTTGCGCATCTGCTATCTGGATAGTGTCTGCTAAGCACACCTCCTGGTTTACAATGGATTTTAGCCGGTGTTTGCATGCAATTAACACATATACATGTCATATCAAAATCACAATTGCCTTAATATGCAGAAATTAAACCCTGTGTTGTATACATTTTCTTTAGCGTGATATAACTGAAATATTGTTAAAAGCGACGTAAGACATCATACATATGAATAATCAATTTCTTAAAGTATTTCACAACGCATATGTGAACAAATGTAAACATTTAAATAATTTGATTATCTTTTGGAGTATATGTCAACACTGGAACTTGACTATCTTATTCCGTATTCTGGGGTTGTTATGGTTAATTTCGGTTGAGAATCTGATGTATTTACGCAGGAATCTAGAATGAAATACTCTAGTACTTAGATTCCTTATTAACTTTACCGCTGAAAAGTATTCGAAAGGAGTTTTTGGAAATTGCGATGCCTAGGCTAACATACACGTTTACCGTATATGTTATATGTTGTCAACTATTTATTTTATTATCCTTTCAAGAATTTGATGTTTTGAGTATATAATGTTATCATTTGGACTCGATTATCGGAATTGTTATATGAGTCGGAATTTAAAAGCTGCCTTTACTCCAATCGATTTACAATATTTAGGCAAAGAATGTCAAAGAATGGAAAGAAAAAGTGATTATTTATGCCTTTGTTTTTTAATGAACATTTAACGGTCAATTCGAAATACATCATAATGCAAGAATTGTATGAAAATTGATTAATAAAGTTAGAACCTTAACCCAAAAAAATAATAAAACATACAGCAAAGTATGAGATACAATGTACCTTGAACTGTTTAACATGCACTGACTTTCTTAATGGGGACGGTCTCATTTCCATGAGCCTCAAGTTTAAAAGCTAAAAACTACATCAATTAACACCGTTCTTAACTAACCAAAAACAATATGGATTTGATTTGTTGTCAGTAGTAATTATATGGATACTTTGTTGTTTAAAATCGCCTCGTTAGAGTAGTGATAGAGCGTCCGCCTTGGGTGCAGGAGGTCGCGGGTTCGATCCCCGGCCGGGTCATACCAAATACTTTAAACATGGTAGTAATAAATGCCCTCCTTGGCGCTCAGTGTTTTTGGGTTCGCATTGCAACCATAATCATCCAGGTAACCTACCGCCATAAAACTATTTATCAAGACACAATGATTATGTACTGGTCGAATGAAGATATTGTTATGTTCTATTTTGAAACATCACGTATTGAGGATCAACTTTATGCAAGCGTTGAACGGAACACGTGTGCCGCCTGTTGGAAGTTGAATAAGTGAAAATGACTAGTGAAAACGTGATGAAGTACATAACTCAACAAATATGCATGCTTGTATTTTGGTTCGTTTGTGCTGCATATATGAAGGTAACAGACGATATACATATATGCATCAAAGTTAAATTGATAAATTAGAAATATGTTACACCTGTCCGAACAAGAAAAACAGTTATGAGTGTGTACTGTTCAATTCTCCTGATGACTAGATTTCAGTGTTGCAATACTGTAGTGAATCCCAAAAACCAGGAACATAGTTATTATTATTATATACCTACTATGAATCAAAGTGTTTGATTGGACGAGAAGCAGTCACGTGTGATTCGATACAAAATGACTATTTGACTCCTTTTCGCTTTTGTTCTAAAATTCAGGTCCAATAGTCCATTTTCGAGTCAATAGTTCATCTGTTATGACGTTATTGTTTGAAATGACGTCATGCACGTGCATAACCACCATTTAACGCGCGTGCCATGTAACAGTATACTGCATTCTTCCTGCATTTACAATAATAATCCTGTGTTTATGTTAGAATCTACATTTATGTTACAAAAATTTACCCAATTAAAATGATGACATAATGTAATACATAAACTAGTTAAAATATGCGTTTTTCATGAAGATATATAATAAAACAGCTATTTATTCCTTTTGAGTTCAATGGTGAAAAACTATTCTTCCTCGCAAATGACTATTGACCCGAAATAGAGAACTATTGACCTCGACTTCGTCTCGGTCAATAGTTCTCTATTTCGGGTCAATAGTCATTCACTTGGAAGAATAGTTGTTCACTATTGACCTCAAGAGGAGTAAATAGCTGTATACTAATGAATGCAAAACGTGTCGGGCAGACGGACAGACAGACAGACATACGGTGAGACGATGGCTTACGTCATACGACACGAAAAACAAATACTTTGAAAATAACCTTTATACCAACCCCTTAAAGGTGCTGAACTCCAGATGGACATCAAAATGTTGAAATGATAAAACATTTGCAATCATTGCTAATAGTGACAAAAAAGTAAGAAATACATAGTTCAAAACTATTATGGCAGTAAATCTTGAAAAACAGTTCTTTCAAAGTCAATGAAAATGTACAATATTTGGTTTACTGAGTATGTCTAGCAAGTAAACATGAAGTATAAACGATCAATATTTAGATGTTAATTGTACTGGAAAGCATTACTCTTATTTTATCTCAGAATTATGATTCTAATATTTCAAGACAAATTTTAAGAGTTTTAAAAGTTTGACTATACAATCTATAATCTGGAGTTCAACAGAAATGAAAAACATAACATAGGCATAAGTATTATTCAAAGACCATGTCGAATTCGTTCACATTAATGATATTTCTGAAAATATAAAAGATACAATGAAAGACCACAGTGATGAAGCAGAAATTCCTTATTTATATTTCTCATAAACAGTATTTTCTGGTCTAGTTAAGTTAGTTCTCATAAACACTAATTCACACTCTTTTATAATAAATATAAAATGTCAAGGTCTTGTTCAGACTACAAAGATAAAAATTCCAAGTATCGTTGATTTGGGTTACATAAACAGCAAACTGTTGAACTCTGTACTTCTTTCGACTGAACATTGTTTCAAGGAGAAACATTCTTATTTTTGTTTGACCTTTTAACTTTTGTCGATCCTGTTGCTTGAGATGGATTTCTACAAGTAGAAAATACAATTTAACATTAGCCAAACTCTTATAAACCTATCTTCATACTTTTCGCAGAAGACATGCGTTCTTTTCATTATTGTCTTTTCTTTCTATTTCCATTTCTTTTCCTTAGCATATATTCCTACTTTAATAATGTTCCTATTATAACCATTATTCTCTTCTTTTCCTTAGCATATATTCCTCCTTTAATAATGTTCATGTTATAACCATTACTCTCTTCTTTTCCTTAGCATATATTCCTCCTTTAATAATGTTCATGTTATAACCATTACTCTCTTCTTTTCCTTAGCATATATTCCTCCTTTAATAATGTTCATGTTATAACCATTACTCTCTTCTTTTCCTTAGCATATATTCCTCCTTTAATAATGTTCATGTTATAACCGTTACTCTCTTCTTTTTTTCTTAGCATATATTCCTCCTTTAATAATGTTCATGTTATAACCATTACTCTCTTCTTTTCCTTAGCATATATTCCTCCTTTAATAATGTTCATGTTATAACCATTACTCTCTTCTTTTCCTTAGCATATATTCCTCCTTTAATAATGTTCATGTTATAACCATTACTCTCTTCTTTTTTTCTTAGCATATATTCCTCCTTTAATAATGTTCATGTTATAACCATTACTCTCTTCTTTTCCTTAGCATATATTCCTCCTTTAATAATGTTCATGTTATTAACATTACTCTCTTCTTTTCATTAGCATATTCTTCCTTCCTTACTTTTCATGTCATAACCCTTACTCTCTTCTTTATGTCTACATCTCCTGCGTTCAATCTCCTTTCTCTCTTTATTCTGGTCTTTCGTTCGTTTTTCTTCAACTCTCATTCCATCATTTTCTCATTACTTTCATTACTAAACGTATTCATTCCTTAACAGTAAATGTAAAACATACCTGAGAGAACTCTTCGCTATCTTTAACTCCGACGGCCCGTTAGGACTGTATGAATAGTCTCCCCTATATCCATTGTTCCATTTTACCTGAGAATCAATAGCAAAGAGTAATGGAGCACTTCACTTGCAAATTAATCTTCATTGTTGGACCAGAACAGAGAGTAAAGGTTTATAGTTGAAATAATAATGAACTGACCGAGGACTCTGAATACATCATCTAGGTAAACGCATTCGGCATAAAGGTGGATAACTTCGTGAATATTCAATGAATTTTCATTGAATTTTCGTATAACCCTACTGTGTGTGTTACGATAAACTGAATATCCCATAGGATGTATTATCTACAGCTCGTTCTAATTAACCTTTTACCTGATGCAACAAAATACTCTCGTTATTAATATCTCTCTTATGGTACATGGGTCACCTTGCTGCTTTTGGTCTTTTCCAGGTTTCTTTAGTCCTTCCCCCGAACAGACGATACCTTGTACCTTTGCTGCAGATGGTTATTTAAAAGTATTGTTGAGATGCAAGAACTTGATCACGATCATTTGTTTCTCCTTTCCAAACATAATTTTATATATATATTTTAAAGTATAATCACATTTTTCCAGAGAAATTTAGACTTCCCTTTATGTTATGAAAGCAGTTTAATCTACAAAAACAAAAATATAAAAGGTAAATGGTATAATTGTATACACGTTTGAACCCCATTTATGCGAACGGGGGGGGGGGGGGGGGGGTGTATGACTGCATCTCGTCAACGTGATAACATTATATTATAACATGATAATAACACTAGAAGGACTTAAAATATGTCTCTCAGAAATTGCATCTGAATCGATAGTACATGCAAGTGTAAATTCAGGGCTCTTATGAGACTGTGCGTATGTACTGGCCCATCGGAGCATGTTTTACCCTTTCCAACGTACAACAATTCAGCAGCAGACGACTTTCGAGACGCCAATGACAAAATATCGAAAATCTCTATAAAGGAAAGTGTAATTATTGAAAAGAGATGAAATCTTTGTGGCAAACTATGATGGAGAAATATCTCACGAGCAATTTATTTATTTGCCACAATTATTCGAATTTAGAAAGTCGTCTGCTTCATAGATGGCAGAAAGCATATACGTGTATGTAATGGTTAAACTATTTGTAGATGCAACAATACCCTATTCCGCTGGATGCCGCACTTTGCTTTTTAACAACCTAATGACGAATCCTTCTTCATTCCGTTGAACTCGTCGAAAGTCAAATCTCCAGTTATCACCTGTCCAACATAACAACATAGAGAGGTTAACCCTTTCAATGTCGAATATTTAAAATATAAATGTCCAGCTTTGCATTTAGTCTATAACCAATACTAGGAATATCTAGATGCAAATATTGAGTTCAGCAGCAAATATTATAGAGTCTGTGGCTAGGCCGTGCGGGTTCATAGGCTATATACTGTTGGTACAGACTACAAAAAAACCAGTTTATGTAGTCTATTGTTAACATTTCTTATACTCTTCCGAATACTCTGATCTTAAAAAATATTCATGAGGTATGTTAGCCTACTTCTTAATAAGACATGCATATTCATAAGGATATTAATCAGAGGTTAATAATGTCTTGAGCAATTCAAACTAATTGAACAGATAACTAATCATTTAATTGTTACAGGTAATTCTACTGATAAGTAATCAGAACTCCACCTTTGCTTTATTAATAAAAATAATTAAATATTCAAATCGAAATTTAAACATGGCCAAGATTTCATGAGTTCGGTATTAACTGATCTGACTCCCAATATTTTGGTCAGATTTTATAACAGCAAAAATGGTTTCAATTATTACTTAATCATTTCCTACATACGACAAATCTGAATCAGACGACTTTGAAAACATCCGGACAAAAATATGGAATCATTGACGACGCACCAACGTTCAATTTATCATTTACTCCAAGGTTCCTCGGATGATCTACCAATAATTTCGATTATATTTACCTGGTTTGACGACGCATCCAACCTCTGGGTTATCATTTTCCAATAAATTATTTGGTTCTTCTGTCAACTATATTTACATGCTTTGAAGATACCTCAACCACTCAAGTTATCCTTCACCCCTGACGATCTTTGGTTCATTTACATATGCTTACAATCGCATTTACCTGGTTTGACGACGCATCCAACCTTTAATTTGTCCTTCACCCCTGACAATCTTTGGTTCATTTACATTTACGACTAATCCAACCTTTAATTTGTCATTTCCCCCAAAGTGCCTTGAGTCATTTACATATAATATCAATCGCATTTACCTGGTTTGACGACGCATCCAACCTTTTATTTGTCCTTCACCTCTGACAATCTTTGGTTCATTTACATTTACGACTAATCTAACCTTTAATTTTTCATTTTCCCCCGAAGAGCCTTGGTTCATTTACATATAAAAACAATCGCATTTTCCTGGTTTGACGACGCATCCCACCTTTAATTTGTCCTTCACCCTGATGATGTTTGGTTTATTTACATATAATTACAATCACATTTACCTGGTTTGACGACGCATCCCACCTTTAATTTGTCATTTCCCCCAAAGAGCCTTGGTTCGTCTACCAATAACACATCATACCGCATTGACCCGCCATAGTAATAGTTGTTTGTGTTTTCACCGGCATCCCAGTGTACCCATACCTGACCATCTGTACAATAATACAGATTTAATTACATTCACATATTTTAAAAGCTTCCATATATCAATGCGTCCCGAGGAGTCAACAACGTTAAGTAAAGTTTTTGATTTTTTTCCCTGTTTCCAAAACTTTTATGTTTTTAACGTTCAGTATATAGCCCGAGTTTTGAACTTATTGCTTCATACTTAATATAGAGCGCTGATTTTATACGTAGCAGGCAAATGAAATAAACTGTTTTGATAGGTGTTCCTTTACAACAGAGGCATCCATTACTTGTTATGGATTATCCATCACTTTTTCACATAAATGGAATCGCTCCAAACAGGGGTTGCTTGAACATATAAAATATACTAGTGGCTTGTTGTACCGTAGTATTGTACATTTTACTAGATGATGTTTGTAAAAAGTGTAGAAACATATATGTGCTGTTCAGAAATGCAAAGTTGCACCTTTTTTCACGGATGGGATCATTTCACATTGAATTATTTCATTTAATTGTGGTTTTCCACCGTTTCCAACATAAAGTTCAGGTATATCACGGCGACAGTTGACTTATTCATGATCCCCGTTAAACAAACCAGTACTAGGCTGAGACATGTGCCTTCTTCAAGGGCACTCCACAATGACCGTCGCGCAGCGATTAGGGATCGAACCCGGGACGCTCGGGGTCCCAAATCCCCGACGCAAACCTTTAGATTCATAACGATACCACAATGTGTTCTACTCTTCGTCTGATGCAGATTTGATTTATCTTGGAAAGGGTAAGAATGCTACAAAGTATTTAGACCGTTATTTTTTCTAATATTCCAACATCAATATAAGTGCACTGGACTGTTGCCAGCGTATACCCGTGTTGTACCTTTCAAACCCCAACATAGTCTAACAATCAAAATGCGGTAACTTGTTGGCATATCAGCCGGGCAATGGATTTGATTCGACATCACGTACTCAAAAGAAAGAACTCGTAAGAAATGTTATGTTAAAAAATGTGAATTGCATGATTAAAAAATAAAATTTATTTCTACGCTGTCAACATGACTTGATCACGCGCAACATGCATGGACAAATTAAAGCAGTATGTGCATACTTTCTTGTGTAATTCACACACTTAACAACTTGAAGCAGTATGTGCATACTTTCCGCAGGTGTAATTATGATTGCGATTTGTTGTACACATAACAACAAATTGGCGCCGAGGTTGGGATTTTGTATCGCTATAAATGATAATGATTATGTTAATTGAGGTCATCGTAATCATTGGAATGTAACGGCTAATCATAATCGGACGGAACAAATTAAAGCAGTACGTGCATACGTTCATCAGGTGTTTTATGAGAGTGTTCTGTATATTGTCTTAACACATGAACTCATGAATGAAAGTGTATCCACACAAAACGACGCCTCATAGTGTAACATACTTCTTTATAACCCATGCATTTCATGTTAATCCTTGAAGTATTAATATTCTACTAAGCTATTCCGCTGTTCCTTCATTTAATGTTGTACATACACACAACACGGCCCTTATGTTTATAATTTCAAATTTCATTCGCATCGTGGTGCGAAATCGATAGGACGGTATGAATATCAATATAAATTGTGTATAGTGAATAGTGAAAAACACTACAGAGTAAAAAGTGCCACTCACCGATCTATAAGTACCTTCAGATCAACAACCTGCTCGTTAAATATTCTTATTGAGAATTTTAAAGAATAAAAAACATTGCATGTATTTGTTCACTTATGTTATGGAAAAATAACGTGTTCAGTTGTTTTGAGGCAGCTGTGTGTATAAAGAAAGCCATGCTAGACTGACCTCTACAATTTGGATTATTTTGTATTAGCGTAGTTAACCGTAAATGATCTCCAGGCACGGACTATTCATTATTGATCTATTATAGTATAGTGTAAATATTCTTTTGTTTATAAAATGAATCATGTTAATTTTAAAAGTATTATATAAATTATTTCAAACAAGATAAAACAAATATGCTACCATTTTTTGTTTTTAGAAACCAGAACATATAGATACAGATTGTGTATTTTTTGCTTTGATATTTTAATTGGAACTTCAATATAGTTTTCATTGTTATGCAGCGTTCTTTTGATTTTGATATAGCATGCATTGTGATTAATGCACCAATGAGTGTGTAAACTATGCACTACCTCTGTGAAATACCACCAGTCAAATAAAAGTGTTTGCGATAGACCCCCATTCTGTGTAAACAATATTGTGCATTCAACTTAAATAGTATTCAATTAACGGACATAACAAGGTCTTCTTGTGAAGTGTATGTGATAAAAAAAAAGATCGGTAAATCCTTGTCCTAATGTATTCCGTGATCTGCAGTTAGCCCCTTGCTGGCAGCACTTTGAGTGCTTTGATTATTTACCCGCGCCGTGCAGAATTAACTATTTGACGAGCGCGACTGATAATAACAGATCATGTTCTTAATATGTATATAATCCGTCCGTGTAAATTGAACTGTCACATACCGAATACATTACAAGGCCGGTTAACAGAAACCGATATATAGTGTACACTAACTTATCGGTCAAGTCACTGCTACAGTTCAATTTACGACTTTAAAAATGGTAATAATGACTACCCTCCTTTGCGCTCATATTTGCAGTGATAGTATTACGACTGACTGGCTGGTGTCAGGATAAACCGATCAGTAGTAACTTACCCAGGAAACGCCGTAATATAAACGAAAAAAGCGGCGTAAAGCACCAAATAATCAACCAGTTCATTTTACACGGAAAAACCGACCATTGATACAGAAAACAATCGTAACAAATCTAACCTTCTTCATCATGCCCAATAACCGTGCCCGGTCCGTCACCGTCTTGGTTTCGCCATGTCCAATCCGGGCCCCTCCGGACACGAGACCCGATCTTTGGCAGGGTCTCGCTGTTACTTTCGACATATTGTTTATCCGAATGTCCTGTGATTTTTCTTTTGAAGGATTCTTTGTGATCTTCTACTATTTCTTTGATATGATCCTAATGCAAACGTAAATTTATTACATATTGTGATTTACTTTAATATCTACTTTATTTGTGATTTGTTTTTCAAAAGCACACATGGTGGGATGAATGACACACACTTTAAACAATGGCGGCAGTGACATATATATTTGGTGATAATTATATGCATCATTGAACAAAGGTCAGTTAATATTGCCTTTATTATGTTCACCTACTCTTGTGTTCCCTTGATAACCCTTACCAACTTCTTCCCACACAGCATACTTTTCAAGCAAATGACTGCTTTTCCACATAGAGCTGGGGTTCGAACTCACAGCCCTTGGATTGACAGCCCGCGTTGCTATCGACTGAGCTGCCGGGTTTCGTGATGTATGTTTTAACTTTCAGTTGTATGTCGATATTGTTATCAAGTCTGTAACGGTTGTACACTTAATGCGTTTTACTCACTTGATCTTCCTTGGACAGTCCGGACATGTCTGTGCTGGTGGACAAACTAGAAATACCAGGTAAACCATGTAATTCCCGTAATTGCGATACTTGTGCCTGTAAATGTTCCTGTAATTGTCAACAACAGAAACGTAAATAATCTAAAAATTTACTGGGCGTAAATATTGTTCAAAACAAACACATTTCCGTAAACTGGATGTAGAATATTTCGATAGGTCGTATACGCAGTGTTGAGAGATCTGAATGGCTTAACATTGGATGTAGAATATTTCGATAGGTCGTATACGTAGTTAAGAACAATATAAATGAACTTAAAATGAATGTAGAACAAAATGACTGAACTGACATAACAATGATTGTAATACAACAAAATCACCTTAACTTGAGTAAACACGATAAGCACTCGAGTCAAGAACAACACCACGGCCTGAACTCATAGCAGAAAGTCCCACACTAGTTTTATGTAAAAACAACTGAACTGGTGTTAAATGAGTGTACAACAACCATTCCGTAAATGTTGTGTAAACCATTCAGACTGGCCCTTAGTTTAGTGCAAGACAACCAGACATGTCTCAATTTACAATTTTAGGGCTCATCCTGACAGATGTAAGATATGTATACGTACTTTGCCGTCAATGTTCGAAAAGTGTACGGCGTTTTTGCAGTTATTGATAGAAATTCAGACGACGTTTTGCAGTCAATGCTAGCAATGTATACGTCGTTTTGCCATCAATGTTAGCAATGTATACGTCGTTTTGCCGTCTTTGTAAACATGTAAACGGTGTTTTTCTGTCAATGCTAGCAATGTATACGTCGTTTTGCCATCAATGTTAGCAATGTATACGTCGTTTTGCCGTCTTTGTAAACATGTAAACGGCGTTTTTCTGTCAATGTTAGCAATGTATACGTCGTTTTGCCGTCTTTGTAAACATGTAAACGGCGTTTTTCTGTCAATGCTAGAAATGTTTACGTCGTTTTGCCGTCTTTGCAAGCATGTAAACGGCATTTTCCGTCAATGTTCGCAATGTATACGTTGTTTTGCCTCTTTTTAAGCATGTGAACGGCGTTTTTCCGTCAATGTTAGCAATATTCAAGGACATTTTGCGGTCAATGCTAGTAATATATACAGCGATATCCCATCAATGTTAGAACTCAATACGGCGTTTTGCCGTCAATGTCTTTATTATGTCAAACTTTGCTATTACTTAAGACCTTGTCATAGAATCCTGTTTCTAAATTGACAAATAATATATGTTCTAAATGGAAAAAAAAAATGAAGCGAAACCTGTAGAGCAGGTTTAGACTTCACATGAACGTGAAGGTTGGTCTTGGGGTAGATTGATCGCAAAATGTGTATAAAGGCATGTGTAGTACAGTAAGTTAAGCAAGTATTGTATAAAGGTGTGTATAGTAGGTTTGGCATATATTGATTAAAGTAGGGTGTACAAGGATGCGGTTTAATTACCTTTATTCACCAATAACCGATTCGTATGCTTTCTGTAAGACAATTTTTCATCATAATGACAAATGTTATAATTTTCCACTCATGTTTTCAGAAGACAATTCCTGCTTAAAGAATCAAATGTTGTCTGGGATAGAGACGGATATCATTCACCTGAAGGCCGGACAGTCCCTCCATGCCGTCCATCTCTGACAAATCAATCCCGGGTACCGATAAACCACCGAGACCTGGCATGCCATGTAGACCACCAATCCCCGGTAAACCACCAATCCCAGGTAGACCACCAATCCCAGGTAAACCACTAATACCGCCAATACCTGCCAACCCTATTGGGGATTTGTTCTGAAAAATATTCCATTTGAAAATCAACATTGTGGATTCTACGTAAAGTAACATAAATGAATATCCAAATCACTTCTAGAGTAACGACAAGACAAACTTGAAAATACGAAATATTTCTTTGGAAGACAAACACTGTAGTAGATCAAGTGACATGCAGAAAGCAAGAATATCAATACAAACAATTTAGAAGTAAACATACATATTATTCTAATATTAGTATGCTATGTTTGTTAACATTGATTATGCAATGGATCGAAGTAGATTTAACTATACTCTGTTCTTACTTGAAAAGATATGAACCGTTCCACGAGAAAACCAACATTGTGGACTCTGCTCAAAGTATCGACCCGGATCAGCCTAAGCATGCCACGCAGGCTTACCCGGATAAACACTTTTCGCTTCCTGTGGATTTTCTGTTCCATGAATCATTACTCTATTCCTCTATCACCCCGATACGGAATGTGTCGGCCCGGATCAGTCTTCGCTGACTGCGGAGGCTGATCTGGATCGATACATTACGCAGAGGCCATAATCTTGGTTTTCTCGCGGGACGGCTGAATTATTTGTTTGAACAATACAATTAACATACGGTTAAATAAAACCTTCGAGCCAGTTTTGTACCCTCTGTGTAAGAGAACCGTTTGCCGCATGCAAACGTCTGTAATGTGTCAATCAACTCCTATATATGGAGAAAAAGAAACAATGGTAAACTATAAATAGATACAGTGGCTTACCTAGTCTGGAGTTTCTTCCCCTCCCGTATAACTGCGTAAAGGGTCATAGGAAGTAAGGAACTTTGACTATGGGCTCCCGATATTTAAAAGTTGAAGTGACATATTTATTAACTCGGTCTATGTGTTCTAGTGATCGCTGGGCCCATAATTTATAATTTCTTAACCCTTCACCCACAAATCAAATTTGCAGTCGACGGCATTGAAAACATCCAGGCAAAATAATGAAACTCGCTAGAATTGAAAGAACAAATATTGAATAAAGTTAAAAATAAAAAAAGACACTATGGTAAAATAAACACTTTCTCCCTTTGCCACACAATTTTCAAAAGTTGTCAGCTGCAGAAACATCAGGAAGCGTATGGAATGTTCGAGTTTTGTGCACAACAATTGGCATAATCGTCAACAAACTTCAGTATTTCTTTGTCGTTGTCTTGGCGATCAGGTAAATAGCCAAAGAGAAATTTAACAAAGTATGCCAAATTTCATCCGACCCTTTAGCAAAGCTCAAATAAAAAAAAAAAAAGGATTGTTTTTCTTCTAAAAACAGACATATTTTCTAATAGGAACATACAGACCAAATGTTTACACAATGCAATGACCCAAAGAAAGGTGTAATAAATGATGGTGATCTAAGATAAAAACTGAAATTCTGTAACCTCAGTCTAACGGTTAAATTTCAGTGGCGACCATAGCACACCAAGAAACTGAATTGTTTGACACGGCATGACGGGGCTTGATGTGGGTCTCTACATAACGGTTTTGGGGTAAGAAAACGGTTTACGTAGACAATTCGGCTATAGCCGCTTGTAATATTGCATGCTTGTTTCCAGATTTGTTTTCTATAAAAGTATTTGTTAATAGGTGTGTGTTGTTATTTTGTTTCTTTAATTTCTTCACCAATTAATCTTATTTTGAGCCTTTTCGTGTAATTGTCACCAGAATTTCCAAATTGAAATGCCACGAATGTCATCCATAAAACTGAAATTACTTAAACATATACATTTACTGAAATATAAATGACATTTAAAATGTAATTTAAATTTAATGGAATGGCCTTTCTTGAGTTGAGAGAACTTGTGACCAGACCCTTTTACCTTTATATAATTGTTAAACTATGTATAAATATGTATGCTTGTAAATATTACATCTTATTTAGTTTAAACTAAAAGAATACCTAGGAAAGTACGCGTGAATGATTACCGAATATCAGTACAATTGCTTCGGTAAAATCCCGTCTTCCGTGACCCCACAAACGATGTGCAGAGATTCGTATAAAGCCCCACACTGGCCAGTCAAATATTCAATCTACATGAATCTGTTATAAAGATAAAATTATAAATGTTAAGTCAGCTCAACTTTACCGTATTTGCATTCCCAACAGGCACACATATCAGTTCTTTTCCTGACTGAGGAAATCGTTCTAAAATATCCAGTAGCAGTGCGACATTCTGCAAAAATAAAGAAGAAGTATTTGTATATACATGCTGATTGCATGAACTGATGAAGGCAAATGGCCGAAACCTTTTGAATAAATAGTTTATGATGAAGATTGAATTCATTACAATTTGTTCATATACAGTCAAACCTGTGCTAAAGACCACTTTGTAATAGCGATTTTTAGTTTCTCAATTACTCACTTTCTGCATAGATGACACTGAAATTAAAGACCACCTGTGAACAAAGACCATATTGGTGTGTTTCCAAGAGTGGTCTTTATACACAGGTACCACTGTATATTTATTAATGCATTCATATTGATAAGAGCCGCGTTTTGACGATTTGTGGTTTTAGACGCTCCATAAAAAGATCCCAGTTACATCACGGTATCAGTACATTTACAGGGTCGTAGATTCATATAGACCGTGTAGGTCGATGCTTACATTTGTTCTGAACAATTGAAGTAATAAGAAGGGCATATCAAATTTAGGTAAACTATAAGCATTTTCACGTTCCTGTTAAATGAAACACACCTCCGAGACAATGTGATACTAAAATTATCTTATGGGGGGGGGGGGGGGGGGGGGGCGGGGCATTCTTACCAGATCCCACTATCATTTAACCTCGTATTATGTTCACAAGCTACGCCCCTGTTTTATCTATGATCCATTGGCAACTAACCAATACTGTCTTAACATATCATGCTACCAGAAAATGTCTTCTTCCATTTAATACTATGGAAATTACATGTATCTGTAAGTGTAAGTATAATTAGTGAAAAGAGTTGAACACATAATGACAAAAAGTTGAATTTACTCATCATGAGCAATTCCTCCTTTTGCCGCAATATTTTCAAGTCTTCTGCTATGCTACAAATGCATCAACATGCGTCTGCAAATGGAAATGGTTAAAGTTGCCTATAGCAAGATTAAGGTTAAATACATTAAAACAACTGACCTCGTCCATTTTAGACCTGTCAGTCACGTCAGGTCCAGAGGACAGTTCCGCCTCAGTGAAATGACCATCACTTATTAGAACTATTCTTTTGTGTATCTGTGCTCCATTGACTTGGCAGATTTCTGAAAGTATATCGATTGATTCATTGATTGGAGTTTAAAACCATTAACAATTTTGCAGACATACCACGGCGATCAGTTCACATACCCATGTGTTAACACTTTAACACAACGTAACCTTTAAACGGGTAAATTTAATTCAAATAAAAAACTAAAAATGTATATTCTAATAGGATATGCTTATTCTTCTTTTGAACAAGATGGAAGACCTGAAGGTACAACACTACAAATTTTCACGCTGAGTAACAGATTGAACAATGGCGGAACCATTTTCCCACCTGCTTACGCATTTTGACGCAATAGCAGTAGGCGACTTTTGAAAACATTGTGGCCGAATGTGAAATAGCTCATACTGAGCTTTGGCCTCAATTATTTCAACTTAATTTAACAATAAAGGTGTCAACATCATCACTATTAGAGCAAAGTAAAACAAATTGGTGTGTTAAAAAAAAAAAAACATTACGCGTAACTTACTTGAATTAGACTGTGCCGCACACACAGCCATCAGAATTCCGCCGAACATCGGAGTTGGTCCCCCTAGCGTAATGGACTCTAAAATAAAACGTAAAATGTTAACGACATCATCAGTTTAATAAAATAACTAAATATAGGACGGTAGTAGACCCCACTCCATGTATATGAGCCGCGCCTGGTGATCTGTTGTCGTATTGTCTCTCCGGTGGGTTTACATCATTTAGAGATTGACGTGAAACTGGAAGGGCTACAATTCAATGAATCTAGGTCAATGTATGCCAATCAGACAGCGAAAGTTCTGGTGACACTGCGCATGCGCAATGAAGCCTAATAGCATTTGTGACATGACTCTTTTTCGCTAGCCGCGACTAAAGTTTAAAGAAAGTCATTGTTTAGTTAAAGGTTTGGTAGGATTTACCATTGTTCTATATTGAAACATTGGTATCATATTTCCGAATAATGTATGCCTTTAGCACAACTCTTAGTGTACAGTGTGCTATTCCAGGAAACATGCGGACTGGTAGTTTATGGTTGATATTCCAGCTATATATATACAGAACAAGGCGTATCAGAATCATATTGAATGACAACCCTTTTCTATGTAAACAAAATGCAATTATGATACGGACAATCAAATAAACAAACAAACAAACAAACACAATACACACTCGTAACTTACCAAAGGCCTTGCGAATTTTTGAGAGCTCCTTTGTTGACCTAACAAGTACTTTTGTCTCATGTCCAAAGGTCACCAATGCGACGTTCTCTTCGCTGAAATTCTCTTCTGATACCAAGTTTTCAAGCCCTGGCAAAAAGGATAAGAAATTTTAATTTCACGGGTAAAATGGTCTTTGACTTTCTTGCTTGCAACAAAAGCTTTGTAAAAGCATGGTGGATAACGAAAAAGAAAGTCTCAATACGAATCGCATCAGGCCAAAACGGGTCGTATTACATCCCCCGTTTAGGTGTCAGATGATCAACATCACAAGAAAACCGACATTCGGAGTGCTTAAAAGTTAGCAATAACAAATTGAATACGTGTATAGCTGGCTGCTGGTCATATTAATTCGTTATAGGCTTTAGGGATACTTGCACCACTAGGTGGAGAACATATTAAATCAAACTCTGGCTATTAGCAGTTCGCAAAGGCCAGCAGGTCGGATTTTATATAATGTGATTCAAATAATGGTGCATGAGATTGAAGCAAACTTGTATGTTATTCTAGTTGTCCGTCGAACGGTGATAGCTCAGTCGATAACGACAAGGGCGATCAATCCAGGGTTCGTGAGTTCGAACCTGGTCTCGGCCATTCCATCTTTACGATGATTGGCAAATGTCATTCTTCTACCGTCGCTGTGTTAAATAGACTATTTAGGACGGTAGCCATTTATCTGGGAAGAATGGTGTATGAATGAAAATTCCGAGCAAGTCAGGAAGAACATGTTAGAAGAACAGGATCCGTGATATAACTGAATATCGTTCGAAAGTTATCATAAACACGTATCTCCTTTTTAAAGTTACATATGACCAAATCATGTGTGCCACATTATTTTCAAAATAGACCATTAGTGTTGGACAAGAATCTTTTCCCTTCCATAGCCATACTAATCAGATTTAATTCTTTGAATACTATTTCGAAGAGAACAACCTAAGAAATCCTGTTGTAAAGCTGACCATGCGTTTTAAAGAAAAAGATTTTAATGGACGTCTATATGAAGCGTTAATAAAAGCATGTGAGTTAATATTTAGAATCTACAAGTTTATGAAATAATGCAGGTTAATTTTTAGGTCCGGTCATATCAGAGTCTTTCAGGATGCTTTTCCAAGTAAGTGGCAAACAGGAAAAATCATAATCATGCTGAGCTGAAGCTAAGACGGATATATATGTTTGCTTATGTTAATGCCACAAAGTGAATCGTCGTGTGAAGTTGCCCATTCTTCATCCTTTATCATATGCGAGCCTGTCCATGGGAAAAGATACAACTTGACATTCATGTACAGTGAAGGTTCAGATCAACGACGAGGACGACGCCAAGGGTATCACAAAACCCCGACTTCGTTTTCTTCGAAAAAAAAACCGAGCTTAAATTAACATATTGTTGGAAAAGTAAAATTGCTCGTTTTGACATGTTCTCATTTTGCCAAAATGTTTTGAAAAGACGTATGCTGCAAATACGTTAAATGGCGTCTGTTTTAAGGAAGTGGGGTAACTTACCGTCTAGATACTCATGGACGAAGGTTTGAACCAGTGACCAAGCATCGACCATGCTCTCCGATATATCCACACACAGTATGGTGTGTACACCCTCTAAGCACTGAACATCTGTGGTCGAACCTGGAAATCAATCAAAATCAACCAATCGACCGGAATAGGCCACGTCACACGACCACCGACTTTTAGAATTTACAAGCGACCTGGAGCTCCTCGAGAACATGTCCCAAAAGCTGACTTTACAACAGGTGTTCGAGTTTTCATTTGAGAACAAATAGAAAACAAGATGGCCATGATGGCCCTATATCGCTGACCTGATTTAATAGAACTTCAATAGTTTTCATTTTTTTTACTCTATACATATAAGGGAAACAAGTAACCCCACCCCCCACCTGGTCGCCATGTTTTTCAACGGATCAGAATATCAAAGAGTGATTTAGTCCCAGAAGATTTGTTTAAGTTTTCACTATATTAAATATAAAAAAGACAAGCCCCGCCCCCTGGCGGCCATGTTTTTTATTAGATCAGAATAATTTCAACAATCTTGGTAGAGGGTCACCCAAGGAACATTTGTGCCAAATTTATTTTAAATCAGGTAGGCACTTTTGGACTAGAAATTTTTAAAGTTTTTACATTGCACATATAAAGAAAACAAACCCCGCACCTGGCGTCCATGTTTATCAACAAATCCGATTAATTTGAACAACCTTACAGCTCACGCGGAAAACGCGTGTTTTCCGCGATCCCACGATGGACAAATATTTTTCATCGCGGATAATCACCGCAATTCAACCTATATGATCACCGCAATACCGCCTACGGGCTAATTATATCACCGCGATTGACATGTCGTCGATTCGAGCTTCTTATCTATTCTTATCTATTTTGAAATCACCGCGATTCCACCGCAATATTTACCTGTAAAAATGTTATACTTTTATTAAAAAGTTTTTTTTTTTCCGATTATGTACATGTACACGTTTATTGACGAATTGCGATTATTTTATGACACAACTTGCTAAAATTCATTCAATTTCAGCAAATTATTCGAAAAACAGTGGAAGATTGTGTTTGTTTACGATAAGGTCAAGTTTCGTAATAGAAAATGGCGGACATCGGATATACGTTTATCGTACATATGATTATCTCACATTTTTTAGTAAGAGAGAAATATTGTTAAATTACAATACATGTACATGTACATTGTATATATATCTTTGAATTTTGTATATACAGTACATGTACTTGAATCTCTTAATAAAGACAGATTGTGGATTTTTGAGCTTTTCTTATCAACTTAATAAATGAATTATCCAATTGTAATATTGTTGAAAACTGTACATTGTACTTCTGATGAAGGATGATCTAAATAAGCAAATGAAATGTGTCGGTGTCTGTTTTTTTCTATCATATAAACTTTTCACACCAGTGATTAATCATCTATGTACAGTCTTTATGTTTTGTGTTTCAAATGTATGTATTGATTAAAGTACAAAAGTTGTATGTTACACTTTGGAGAGTATTGTCGTTATCCCTTTCCCATATAAATAGACGCTTTCAGACGTCTCTGCACTACACGACTTTTGAAAATATTGTGGCAAAGGTGAAATTTCCCATGATGAAATATATTTGCGACTTTTGAAAACATATATTGAAAAGGTATTTACAATATCTACAAATAAAAGTGTAAATATTGATAAAAGTTCAAAAATTGTATGTTACATTTTGGAGATTAAAGTCGTTAGTCCTTTCCCACGTATAGACGTTTACCCTTTCCCATATCAAAAGTTTTTGGTTGTTTAATTAAATCCGGGACTAACATGGGCGCTTCACACTTCTTTGTTTGCAAAGTTTGTTTTTGTTATTCAGCCGACTTTGAAACAGGTTTTAAAGAAATAATGTATAGGCGATTAAGAATGAACAATGCATTGGTAATTGTGGTGATTGACAATGGAATTACGGCATTTATTAGTGAGATTGAAAGTAAGCTACACATCTTTCAGGCAGAATTAACAATTTTATTATCACGTAGTTGTATCGTTTACAGAATACATCAAGTTTAGGGGAATTGTATTGATGAATTTTAATGAATTAAGTTGTTACGCATATATGCTGCTTTATCGTTAGTACTGATTTATAATCATTATCCTCTTCAACAACATTTATTAGTACTGTAATGAAATAAAAATTAAAAATTAAAAAAAAAACTCCCAGCAAAACGGCGAGAAAAAGCTTATCTATTCAAAAAAATATCACCGCGATTCCGCGATGGTTCCACCGCAACTCCACGATGATAGGTTTTATCAACCCCCTGGGGTTATCTTGTTGCGTCCGCGATGGACATAAAATAAAATCGCGGTGATGGGTGGAATTCCACCCACCTTCGCGGACCAAAATATTTGTCCGCGTTGAGATTTGTCCGCGGTGGCTCGCGGACGATGCGTTTTCCGCGTGAGCTGTACTGTAGTAGACGGTCCCCCAAGGAACAGTTGTGGCAAATTATCTTTAAATCAGGCCGGTACTTTTTTGACAAAAAGATTTTTAAAGATTTTACAATGCACCTATAATGAAAACAAGCTCCTCCCCCCTGGCGGCCATGTTTTTCAACGGATCGAAATAATTTGAACGATCTTGGTAGAGGGTTCCTCAACGAACATTTGTGCAAATTACTTTTCAAATCAGGCCAGTGCTTTTGGACATGAAGAATTTTAAAGTTTTGCAATTTTCCCTTTTTTCTGATACCGCATCAACTAAAGTTCTACTTGGAATTTAATTCTTTGAACCACTTTAAAAGAGGACAACCTAAGAAACATTCCTGTGAAGTTTTTTTGAAATCAGTCAATTGGTTTAGAAGCAGTAGTAATTTGAAGGAAATTGTTAACATACGGACGTACAGACGACGCCGGACGACGAAAACGACGACGACGACGACGACGACGACGACGGCGACGACGACGGCGACGACGACGGACTCCGGACGATGATTGATCACAAAAGCTCACGTCGCACTTCGTGCTTAAAACACACAATACCTCGTTAAGATACTACACAATATTTTTCTATATTGTCCATATGCTATAATGACCGTAATGATTTCGAATGAGAACATTTGGGGACTACCCTACCAGGACCGTGTTACTTTAAATAACCTCTATATGGTTCATATAGTATACAAATAATGACTTTTTATATGATACAATATAGAGAGGCTATTCATAGTAACACGGTCCTGTGTGGGCGTCCCCGAATAACATTACGGTCATTATTATAACAGCATAATAGGGACTATATGAAGAGACTTACGAGTTATTCCTCATGGAATCAGTGATTTCCTTGTGAAGTGGTTAGAAATAGAAATGTTCCCATGGTTGTTTCGTTAACCATGCGATAGAATGTATAATTAAACATGTAGGTGTGTGATAGTAATACCATGTATTGTATTGTATTTTTGTATTTTTTTGTGTTATTTATATTATATTGTATTGTATACATGTACGTACCTTCATGTTCCTCTACTTTGCAAAGTTCCCACCACTTTTGAACTGATTTGTATTGTCGTCTTCCTTCATGTTTCACTCGAGGCTTTCCTGAAAATACAACATAAGAATTAATTGAGCTGTATGAAATAAGACCAGCAGCATAGACTCATCCTGAGTCTAGTAAGCTATACGTAGTCTCGTCTGGAATATGTAATTTTAGCATGCATGAGGTCAATTGATCACGCTTGAAGCTGAATTAAATTTGGACATTGATTTTACCGATCCCGAAAGTCTAATAAGAACACTTTACAATAACACTTTGTTATGTTCAAATGTTCTATGATATAGGAGTTGAACGCATAATACTGTACACACAGTATGGCTGTCTACTGATATACTAACAGTTAACACAAACTACTTCCCTTGATTATTGTATGGACATCTGCTATTTTGGTAGTTCCTGTTTAGGACACCTACTGGTTTTCAATGTATTTTGATTATGCAATTAGCACATAAACATGTAATATAAAACAATATTGAGAGTCCAATTATAATATCAAAGCAGAAATAAAATCCTGTCTATATGAGGGAAAGGGTTAATAGATTTTCACAAAGAATAGGTGTAAAATTAAATGAAATTGTGGTTTTATTCTAAATTCCAACATTTTGAAGGAGTTGGTTGCTTTGACGTTTGCACCACTGATATAAGGAATTTATGAGACAAAAATGAAAAATATAATTATTATATATTGTTGTACATATCTAAATATAACAAAACCAGCCTTGACTGGGAACCGAACCCTTGTCTCTCGCGTTCATGGCGCACTCTAACATTTGCATCAGCCTGATTATTTCATTGTATTGAGAAAATTGATATATTTAAATAGCTTATACAGTTTATATAATATAAAGTCTGTAATTTTTTATAAAATATCAACCATTATTTACTCTCATTCCAATAATTTGATTCCCCCTATATATATATTTAATTACTGGGACTTGATTATCTGTTAAAATAATGTTTAAGTCGGAATTGAAAATCGTTTTCGACTCGATTCATAGACATGTACATGTATTTCCCTGAATTTATTTGTTGACAGTGCAGCAACACATTTTTCAATTTCAATTCTGTTACTCATTTATTTTAGCAGCACATTTCTTTAAAGTTCTTTCTATTTCGTAAGTGATTTCAAATCAAATCCATTTTCCGGTTGATATGCCAACAAGGTACCGCAATTTGTTTTGTTATTGACGGACTAATTGTCGGTACAATACTGCATGGATAGGTGAACTGGAATTAATCCTTTCATTTAAAAAAAATATCCACATATGCATGTGCTTTCACTGATGACATTATATACAATCTATGAATATCAAGACATCTCTTTGAACCCAAAATGGTGTTCAGTAATATAGGGAGAGATATTTGAAGTTATTCTCCAATATTGTAATAAGACTTCAACAATAGGGACTGATTCCAGTCTATATTTCGATGAGTGTCTTCGGAATTCGCCTACTACAGCAATAGGCTCTGACTAATACCATACTAAAAAGCAATGTTGTATAACAGATTTTGAACTTTACTTACTATATTTTCTTTCTTTCTTTCGATCTTCTGGTTTCTTCTTGAAATTTGGAGTTTCCACTTTTCTAAAAGAAAAATGAAGTCTACATATATTTACATAAAACCTGCAATGTACAAACAAATAAGTTCAAAATTCTCAAAGTGTAAAATTCAGCATTATAATATACTAGAACATGTACATGTAGATACAATTTATGGAATATATCAAATTTTCTAGGCTGTTGACTTGGGCTATCAAACAGTATTGATTCGTTTTGTCAACATTTCATATTTATATACATGTATTTATAAGAATAAAGGATTAAAATGCTTTAAACTATTGGTGCTAATTTTACATGCGTGTAAATAAAAATGATAATGGTAAAATTATCAAATGCATTTACTTCGGTAAAAACAAAGACATAAATGTATTGTATTAAAAGTTTTAAAATTGTAGTATTGAGAAGCACTTATACTTCTCTTTTTTTTGTGTTATGATTGAATTTACATTGCACGCTTTATTTGCCGCAGCCGTGATTGCTCATGCTTTGATAATGTAAGCGAGCGCGTTTTATTTTTCTTTAACTTGGTATAACTAAACAAGACATCATTGTGTTTGTTTGTATTGTGTTTAACGTCGCTTAAAACAATATTTCAGTTATATCACGGCGTTTCCTGAATAATTTACCAGTACTGGATCGTTTCTCCTGATACCAGCGATTCAGTTTTAATGATAATGCCACAACCAAGGAGGGAAAGACATTACTAGCATTTTTATTTTAAATACTTTAATATGACCCGCCCGGGGATCGAATCCCCGACCCCCCCCCCCCCACAACCGAGGAGGGCGCTCTGCCACAACATCACCGATGCGATTAATAATCATGTGAAACGAACAGGATTCGCGTCGGACAAAGTGGGTTTCAATTGAACCATGAAGACTCGGGTTGGGTCAGTGTACACGTTCAGACTCAGCAGGGACTTCACTGAACAAACACATTTCGCAACACAGAAAGGTGTTATTTGTGTTAATCAATTAGAATTGTACCCCTCTTCGTTCACGTACATGTACCCTTTTATTTAATGCCAACAAGTACCCTATTAATGACATTTAACAACACACTTACAGGAGGCATGTGAGTCAGGGATTTAATGATATTTTTTCGAGTTTTTGGCAATGACCGAAGTGATCAGTTTTCCATTTTAACATGTATAATCGTAACCAAAAAACGGACAGTGAAGATTCTCGAGAGACTGTGGGGATGCATTAAGACCAAAAATCGCCAGACGCGCTTTGCGCACGTGAGACGTTAAACGCGACTCCATATATCACGTAAATGGAACAAAGACATCCGTTCCAGAGACAATAAACTACACAATTAATAAACGGTTGTTAAGGTCTTACTGCGTTCCTAATAACTCAGACAGGGCCGCCGAAACAAATAGTTCTAAGCGGAGTAATGTTTGTGTACATACACATGCAACTGCCTGCCTGACCGTAATATACGAATACAAACACAAGCGTCCCATCAATACTTTCAGTGCTTTGATAATTTATATGTACTTAAACGCATTTTCTAACGAACAAAATACTAGACGTATAGCCCAACTAGATAAATATATCAGGTAGGCTTTTATTGATGGGAAACCGGAGATTCGCACATACAAACATACAAACGCTTTCTGAAGCCTCTACATCATACATTGTTTGAAAATATTGTGACAAAAGAGAAAATTGTTCATGACGAGCAATTTTTTTCGTCACTATGTTGTCAACCCTATTCAATAATTATAATTCAATATTTAGAGATTTTTCATATTCTTGTCTAGATGTGTTCAAAGTCGTCTACTGGAGGTTTTAGTATGTGAAAAGGGTATGATCATCGAACACGAACAATCATTATATATCTAAACAATGCCGAACTAAATCAATGATTTATCTGAAATAATATTTCCCTGCATTTCTTGCCCTTAGCCTTAAATAAATAACGAATAAATATCGTATACAAAACCTAGATGCATGGTTATGTTGTGATGCTGTTGAATCTTTAGCATCTAAAACGTTCAAAGTATCATCATCTTGCGCATCGTTTTGCACATCATGTGACTTTGTAGTGTTAACAGGACTGTCTTCCTTCGGTGCATATGAATGATCTTCAGATTGTTCCCTGGATGTTGCAGAGAGTTTGATATAGTCTGTTCCAGAATATCCGGATTCGTTTGTTTTTCTGACGATAGAAGTGTAATCAGCAGTTGGTTCGGCGAAATCATGTTCATTTCCAAGGATACCTCCTTGGTTATTTCCCGTCTCACTCTGTCTCTGACTTGGTTTTAATTCGACCTCGTTGGATATTTCTGATTTACACAAATCGTTTAATGCTGCTTCCATCTTTTCCATGTCATGTTTTATTGTGGCGATTTCAACATGTCGACGCTTTTCTCTTTCAACGAGTTCATTTACTTTTGCTTTCAATGTTTTGATCTCTGAAAACAATATTACATTTCGTTGTTACTTTTCTCTAAAACAAGAGGGCCATGATGGGCCTGGATCGCTCACCTGAATTATGCAAAGTCATTTGCCCTGTCTCCTGGCGACCATATTTTTTTTAACAATAACCATGGCTGGAAGGAATCTCGAAGAGGGTCATCCAAGGAACAATTCTACAGAATTATTCAAAAATCTGCCAGACACATAGATTTATCAAGCTTTTAACTATAGCCATATAAGGAAAAATAGCCCCGCCCTCTGGAGGCCATATTTTGTTACCAATGAACATGGCTTGAAGGAATCCGCAAGAGGGTCCTTCAAGGAAGATTTCTACAAAACTATTTGAAAAACGGCCTTACATTTTCGGAGGAGAAGATTTTTTAAGTTTCCACTAAGCCATATATGGCAACAAAGCCCCGCCCCTGGCGGCCATGGTTTTTGACCAATCAACATAGCTTGAAGGATAGAGGGTCACCCAAAGAACATTTTTCGTAATTATTTGAAAATCGGCCTGACTCTTTCGGAGAAGAAGATTGTTTAAGTTTCCACAATAGGCATATAAGGTAAAAAAAGCCCCGCCCTCTGGCGGCCATGTCTTTTGACCAATAAACAGTTATTCAAGGAATCTGGTAGAGGGTCAACCAAGGAACATATCTGCAAATTATTTGAAAATCGGCCAACCAGTTCGGGAGAAGAAGAATTTTTAAGTTGTTTTTGTTTGGTTGCCATGGAAACCAGGATTCTGCATGCATCCCAGAAATCTGAAGGAATTCTGATGAAGACTTTAAGACGATGCTTTCTGTGAAATTTCATCTCAATTGACCCACTGGTTACAGAGGAGAAGATGTTGACGGTCGACGGACAAAGGGCGATGACAATAAAACTCCTTGAGCACTTCGTGCTCAGGTGAGAAGAATATGCTCATAATGTGCAAGTTTGCCACAATTTGTTCAACCCTTCTCAATTTACTGTATCACGGCAGTCAATTGATCTTATCCTAACTTTCACATAAAATTATTTCACACAACATTCGTCCCTGGCTGCCTTAAAGTTCACACATGGACTAATCCTTGCCCATTGAAGGTAGTGAGACGACCCGAATAACAACGACTTTTGTGAATCATCGCAAAGAGTAGTCAAATATCGAATAGGACGAGCTCGAGGCAGACACTTAATCGGTCCAAAAGAGATAATTAGAAAAGCAAGTGTTAAGTGATTTCATGTTTCATCTATAGCTGTATCATATAAAAGTAGACAATGACATCTCTTTTGAGACCCATGTATACGCACCGTCTCAACAGAGCCTTCAATAAGCGCGTTGGATTTTAGCCAATGTAGATAAAGGTTGAACATGTCTACGAGAAATACCGATCTTGAACGGCTTCTGCTGGAAAATACCAAACATATGTATGTATTGCAGTAAATCGTATCGACCAAGGGGGCTCGAAGAAGGGTGAAGTGATAGACAAAGTTTGGCTGTGTGAAAAGGACATTTTAATAAATGTCAAAGAACTATTGTAGGTCATAATTGACCCACTTGGCCAAAATTAAAAAGTACGTTCACTTCCCATTCTGGGCGGAAAAAGAACAACTATTAACATGACCTAGGGCTGAAGGGTGTCTCGTCTTTCTAGGAAATTCGACCTGGTGACCTAGTGTTTGACCTACCTCATTACCCAGTTTTGAACTTGAACAAGATGTGATCTTATAACTTTTTATGAAGATTAAATAAAAAATGTGATTTCTAGAGTGTTTCTAACATTTGACATAGTGACCTCGTTTTTGACTCCTGATGACCTATTTATGAGGTTTACCTAGTTTTGATGAAGGACAATCTAGTAGTTAAATGTTGTGAAGATTGAATGAAGGACTTCTAGAGTGTTCAGAAGATTATTGAAACATTTGACCTATTCACCTAGTTCTTGAAACCCCATGACCCAGTTTAAAACTTGACCGAAATTTGATGGAGACAATTGTTGTGATTACATTTCATGAAGATTGAATATCAAAAGTGAATTCTAGAGTGTTCACAAGGTTATTTTAACAATTGACCTCGTGACCTAGTTTTGAACTTGACGAAGATTTAATGGAGATAAATGTCTGTTAAACTTTCATGAACAATGAATGAAAAATGTGACTTCTACAGTAAAGGTTAAACAATTTTTTGATAAACTTTCACGAAGATTAAATGAAACGAGTAGGCTCTACAGTAAACGTTAACAAATGTTAATTATTTAGGTTAAGTTACCTTACCAAGGTCAAATTCTGCCAAATTATGACCTTGACATTTACAATGTTGACGTTAAATGAAGTCCCATGACCAAACAACACATCTGACAAAATTTCAGAAAAATTCCAGCAGGGGTTGCTGAGATATAACCAAGGTTAAGTTTAGATATTAAGTTACCTAACATAGCTCAAGTTCCGCCAAATTATGACCTTGACCTTAAACATTTTGACGTTGAATGAAGTTCCATGATCCAACAATACATCTGACATATTTTCAGAAAAACTCCATTAGGGGTTGCTGAGATATAACCAAGGTTTAGTTTTGAGATTAAGTTACCTAACCAAGGTCAAGTTCTGGCAAAGTATGACCTTGACATTGATCATGTTTACGTTGAATGATGTTTGAACCAACAATACATCTGACATAGTTTCAGAACAATTCCAGCAGGGGTTGCTGAGATATAACCAAGGTTAAGTTTTGAGGTTAAGATACCTAACCAAGTTCAAGTTATGCCAAATTATGTAATTGACCTTAACATTTTTGACGTTGCATGATTTCCCATGACCCAGTAATACATCTGATATAGTTTCAGAAAAATTCCAGCAGGGGTTGCTAAGATATAACCAAGATTAAGTTATGAGGTTAAGTTACCTAACCAAGTTCAAGTTCTGCCAAATTCTGTCCTTGACCTTAACATTTTTGACGTTGCATGATGTCCCATGAACCAGCAATACATCAGACATAGTTTCAGAAAATTTCCAGCAGGGGTGCTGAGATGTAACCAAGGTTAAGTTACCTAACCAATGTCAAGTTCATGCAAATTGTGACATTGACCTTGAACATGTTGACGTTGAATGATGTCCCATGACCATACATTACACCTGACAAAGATTCAGAAAAATTCCAGGAGGGGTTGGTGAGATATATAGTTATATTTGTAAAAGTGGCCGTCAACGCCGTCGTCGGAAAGTGAGTGTTATGTCTCACTCCACTATCGTGGGCGAGACAATAAATGGAACGTCGAGGCAATAAAGGGTGTACTTCTTTAATGTGTTGCCTTTACGTAGTTGGAACACTACAATACTATACCCTGTACGGCTAATATGCATTATCATATGAGCCAGTGCAAGAGAAAATATACAAGTTGGCTTTTTTTGTGAACAGGATAGATCCGGATCAGCATGTGCATCCGCATATTCTGATCCAGATAAACACTTTACAAATCTTATTTACACAATCTTGTCAGAACATTCTGCCAGATCGTATAGATTCTGATTAAGTGAACAAGATGGTCGGAATCTATACTGTTCACAATTGCAAACTTGTACCTTTTTGTCATGCACTGCTTCATATGTGTAATCTTATCTAACTGCCGTTTAACTTTAATGTTTATCATTGTACATGTGTACGTCGGTTTGTCAAGTATTTAAAAATACTACCTGTCTGTTCAAGGACTGCATGGCACTCACAGCTGAAAATGATTTATAACATGTAAACATGTTTACCGTATAATAACATAGATCATTAGTTTAAAATAAGAACATATGGGTATTTATGAGAAGTGAACCAACCATATACCACAAATTTATGTAAAACATCTTAGCTAAAAATAGGCATTTATTTACTTCCTGTTTTTGTCGATTATTTGACGTTTGAAAATACACGAATCAATAACCCTTTCAACAATATTACAATCATACAATGTAGATTATTACAGAGTGAAATAAATTAATTTGTTGATGCTCTATTTGATTTCTGTCAGCAGTATTTTATTAAGATGTTTCCTGCGGGGGTTCACCAAGGTTTGAGCGAAACGATGAAATGCCATATCTTGATAAAACTTTGTAAATTAGAAATACAAAATAAAAGAATGCAATAGATAGAGGAATCCTTCTTTATGTACCGTTGTTATCTTATAGGTGAGCCGCGTCGAGAGAGTTTGCCTTGAGAGATCTGAAGTCATGTAGACTGTCGATAACGGGATCATATAAAGGCATATTATATATATATATATATATAAAATTATATATATATGTATATACTTCTAGTTTATTATTCAAAGATACAATGTCTGACAGAGCTCTAGATAATGGGCGTTTTGCGTGTTCTAAAAATCCTTATTTGACCCTGAGACACTATGTTTTGGGTACTCAAAAGAATCGCCTTAGTGAGACGATGATTTTGAGTACCCACAACATAGGATTTGCTTGAGTTATAAGATAGATATTGTGGAGAACAACAAGTTGTTTAATCCCCCCCCCCCCCCCCCCCCCCCTCCTTATCTGAAACTCTGAATAACGTCCATATAACATATAGTCGGACAGCGAATGATCAAGAGAGACTATGTGTGGATTCACAGGCTGTATGCAGTAAGACTCCAAATCACTAGACGCAGCTCATAGGCTAAGAGTGTAGTCATGGACCAGTATTAGAACTCGAATAATGTATGTCTGTCTATAAGACTAGTTATGTTTAATAAACAATAATATGACTTATCAAACGTACGTGCAAGTGTTTTCGTTTCCTTCCAGCACATCGTGTAGTCTGTGTAAGATAGTTTGACTGGTTTCTTTCAGTTCCTGTATGTATTGGCCAGCATCTCCGCTCTGTAAGAGATTAAAGCATACTTTCACTGTGTAAATAACGTAATGTGTGGAAGACATTGATTCCTTTGAAGTGTGTCGGCCTCTCGTACCAAAGGTCCCTAGTTCGAATCCTGGGATAAGCAGGTTCTGCCTTTAAACTTTTCCACACAAACGGCGCGATAACTGGTTACGTCTTCAGGTAGCAGAAAAGTGTGATTGATATAAGCTGGAAGTTTGTTCCGCAATCGATGTAAAATAAATATGCCTAAACCAAATATCTGTGGATTTATATCTATACACCATTGTAATATATTGCTTATATACTCAAGCTACACCATCCAAACGTGTAAGGGAAATATCTAGAAATGTTGTTTTAACTAGTTTTGAGCAGTACATGTTCAGATCGGTCTATCCAGGTTCATTGGCAGAGTTATATATATATGAGATGCACATTGTATGTCTTTTTGTTAAGTTTCTTGGAGAGGTGGTTCCTGGACGACTTCTCGTTATCAACAATACAAGCCAGTCGCAGCCAACTATTAACCTTCTCATTTCTGACGCTTCTGCAGCAGACGACTTTTCTAAACTTTGTGGCAAGGGGAAATACAGAGCAATTTCTCCTTTTACAACAATGTTTTCAACTATGTTCATGAATTATAGGCCCTACTTTTATTTGTATCAAAAGTCTATTGATGCAGATTTGTTATACGAGGGAAAGGGTTAAGGACAATATTGATCTACGTAACGGTGGGCTTAGCCCATAAAGGAGTGTAACACATTGGTGACTATGTGTGTAAAATAGTCTAGTACACGTATGTCAAAAGTACGTGTACGCACAATCACAGGTTCATGTCAGTCTACGTTATTTATTCCCTACATACGTTGTGAACAAAATTCAGAAAAGCATAAGTTACCTTTTCCGTCATCGTTAATGTTTATCCTCCTTAATATTAATCCAATTTCTATCGAGTCATTATCGATTTGATCACCATTTTAAATCGAAAGTAGAACAATGCAATAATTTCCTGGATCTATAAATAGATTTTGGTAGGTCTACTATGTCAACATGTATATTGGTATATACAGGCACCTATATAAACATTAGAAAATATCAATATCCAGTTATCAGCTTTATTGCTGCATCTAGTATCGAAGTCTGATATGTTTTGCAACCCTTTTACACTTTTACACTCCTTTTTCTCAATCGGTCTGCACTCGGCTATTTACGAGTTTAACCAAAGGTTTCCGATTACGAGTTTCTGTATTCACAGTACACAACATAAAGACAACTATTTAATCAGTGCGCGATCTCAGAGACATATATATGTGTTACTTCATGTTTAGATCGAAATTGTATGTCCCTTTGTTCGGGATTGTACAGTGTACATACATGCACTTTAGCGGTTACTGGGTAAAACATATAACGATAGAAGGAACGAACAGCAAATATAGTCAGTTTATGTTCTATTTAAAGATCAAAGCACTGAAAGTGCTCACAGCAAGGGGCTAACTGCATATTTCATTTGGACATGGATTGTCTAACTTGAACACTTTACAATAGCTCTTTTTTAGATCACCTGCGCCAAAGGCTCAAGGTGAGCTATTCTGGTCACTTTTTGTCCGTCGTCCGTCGTCCGTCCGGTGTTAACTTTTAGCTTTAAACATCATCTCCTCCCAAACTCCAAGGACAATTTCCGTGAAACATCACAGGACTGTTCCTCTGGTTGGCCTCTTTCAAAATTGTTCAAAGATTTAAATTACATTGAGAACTTTGGTTGCTGCGGCATCAGAAAGGGGACAAAATGTCCAAACTTTAAAAATCTTCTCCTCCGAATCTGCCTGCCAGATTCAAATATAATTTGGTAGAAATGTTCCTTGGGTGACCCTCTATAAAAATTGTTCAAGCCATACTGATTGGGCGAAAAACATGGCAGTCAGGCGGCATCAAAAAAGGGGCAAAATGACAAAATTTGAAAATTCCATTTTTATGAAAGTGCTTGTCTGATTTTAAGAAAATATAATACGAATCTTACTGTAATGATCCTCTATTTAATTTGTTTAAGCCGTTTTGATTGGTTACACAATCATAGCAACCAGGCGTCATCACAAAAGGGGTAAATTGAACTTTTAGCTACAAATGACAACCAACTCCTACCATTCCAATAGACCAATTTCCACAAAACATCACAGGAATGTTCCTTTGGTGGTCCTCTTTCAAAATTGTTCAAAGATTAAAATTCCAATGAGAACTTTGGTTGCTGCGGCATCCGAAAAGGGACAAAATGTCCAAACTTTAAAAATCTTCTCCCCCGAATCTGCCTGTCAGATTCAAATATAATTTGGTAGAAATGTTCCTTGGGTGACCCTCTATAAAAATTGTTCTAGCCATACTGATTGGTCGAAAAACATAGCAGTCAGGCGGCATCAGAAAAAGTCAAAATGACAAAATTTGAAAATTCCATTTTTATGAAAGTGTTTGTCTGATTTTAAGAAAATATAATACGAATCCTACTGTAATGATCCTCTATTTAATTTGTTTAAGCCGTTTTGATTGGTTACACAATCATATCAACCAGGCGTCATCACAAAAAGGGTAAATTGAACTTTTAGCTACAAATGACAACCAACTCCTACCATTCCAATAGACCAATTTCCACAAAACATCACAAGAATGTTCCTTTGGTGGTCCTCTTTCAAAATTGTTCAAAGATTTAAATTCCATTGATAACTTTGGTTGCTGCGGCATCAGAAAGTGAGAAAAATACCCAAATTTTAAAATCCTTTTCCTCCATAATCTACTTGTGCGATTGCAAGATAATTTGGTAGAAATGTTTCTTAATTGACCCTCTAAATAAACTGTTGAAGCCATATTGATTTCGTTGAAAAACAGGGCAGCAAGGCGGCAGCAGGAAAGGTGCAAAATGACAAAAACTTTATAATTCCATTCTTATTAAAGTTCTTGTTAGATTTCAAGATATAAATGGCCTTTACCGATAAGCTGTTTCTTGAGAAATGTCCACTCCTTTGCAGTTTCATTTGCACTCCCTGATAAAATTTTCCCAGATATTTGCAGTTAAATATTTGCTACTAATTTACTATCAATTAGGTGATCGATTTAGGGCCATCTTGGCCCTCTTGTTATTTCCTTTTATTGAATGATAACGGAGTTGAACGCAAAAACTGTATACACAGTATGGTGATCTATTGACATACATATGCGCGTCAGCTTTCAGGTTAGTTTCTACTAAGCACACATACTGGTTAACAATGGATTTTAGCCGGTTTTTGTATGCAATTAACACATATATATGTCATATCAAAATCACAATTGCCTTACAATGCAGACATTAAACCCTGTGTTATCTACATTTTCTTTACAGTGATATAACTGAAATATCGTTAAAAGCGACGTAAAACATCATACAAACGAATTAATCAATTTCTTAAAGTATTTCACAACGCAAATGTGAACAAATGTAAATCCAGCTATCATTTAAATAATAAAGATTCTCTTTCGGAGTATATTTCAACACTGGATCTTAACTATCTTATTCCGTCTTCTGGGGTTGTTATGGTTGATTTCGGTTGATAATCTGATGTATTTACGCAGGAATCTAGAATGAAATACTCTAATACTTAGATTCCTTTTTAACTTTACCGCTGAAAAGTATTCGAAAGGATTTTTGGAAATTGCGATGCCTAGGCTAACTTACACATTTACCGTATATTTTATATTTTGTCAATTATTTATTTTATTATCTTTTTAATACTTTGATGTTTTGAGTATATAATGTTATCATTTGGACTCGAATCTGAATTTATCTGAGTCGGAATCGAAAAGCTGCGTTTACTCCAATCGATTTACAATATAAAGGCACCCATTAACATGACGCGCGATCAAGTATGTTGAAAGCGTAGAAATTCATTTTAATTTTCAATTGTGTAATTTATATAATTTAAAATTAAATTACTTTGGAGATCTTTCTATTGCTTAAGTGATATCAAATCAAACCAATGTTTCGGTCGATATCATACCAAGTTACTGTATTTTGGTTTTTAGACAGGAACTATTTCGCGGTTCGAAAGGACCGACATGGGTATTAGTTGGCAACAGTCCATTCATTCTTAAACAAATATTCCACAGATCAACCACTTTCATTGACATTATATAAGATCTGCAACTACCAAGACATCTCTCTGAACCCGAGATGGTGTTCAGAAAAGGAGAGCTGATATAGAAAGACAGATGTGAAGAAATTCAATGCCGATATTGTAGAACACTAGTCTAGATTCCAATCTCAAAATGATGAGTGTCTTCGGATTTTGCCTACTTTAGAAATTGGCTAAAACGATCCCCTTGCTAATAACGAGCCCCTTGCTAAAATCAGGAATGTATTACATGCCCTGCTCGCCAAATAAATAACTATGCGAGGGTAAACAAAATCAAAACATTTCATTACATGCCCATTGTGTTCCTGAGTAAGCTAAGAAGGTTTTGACCGAACGTCTTGTTAGACTTTCAGCATGAACTTACATATCTTACATTGAAAGGTATGTTGTATCAATCTCAACAATTTGAGAACCTGAATGAAAAAGTTAAAGCTTCGACTATAGACTCCACCGATCTTTTAACGTACATGTATACAAACTAAATCCAATTCATAAACAACCCCCCCCCCCCCAAATCCTTATATGACCCTCAAGCTCTATGGTGTGTGTTCTCAAATTAATCGTCTCGGATTACCCACAACATAGGGATTAGTTGAGAAATAAAAGTGATCGTTTTGGAAAAAGACCAGAATACTCCTCCTTTTCTAGTCCTCTGTTAAGCATAAACTCCCGGGAGTGTGTACTTGACGAAGTTTCCAATTCGTAAATGTTTTATTCAGTGCGATGTAAGTGTTGTCTCACATGGATGCTTACAACGCAGATGGCTCTGAATATATAATACAGAAGTCAGTGCGTCAAAAGGGTTTTGCACATCATGTAAAACAGAGACATAGAAATACATTTATGTACACATGTTTCTGTGTAAATCTAGAAGTAACAACGACGACTTCTTCTTCTATTGATACGACAATTGGAACTAAGTTAGACAATCGACATTACATAAATAAGTCATGTCTCCTTTCCTCTCCTGGGAAGTCAACACTGTGAATCGAGTTAGAAATCGAACACTGATATCTACTACAAACAAGTTTTATGTTTTAAATTTGAACTGCTCGGCATTTAAATGATTAATTGTTTGCTTGTGTCTGTATACTATAATGTTATTATTCATGTAGTATATGTTTCTACTTGTTATTATGTACATTTGCCCCTGCTGATGTAACTTAAATAGCAATTTAAACGACTCTTCCCAATTGGAAACAAATGGAAAAGTATTTGAAACTTAAACACACAACTTTGATATTACTTTTACTCTTTTTCCCTAGATAAAATGAAAGACATTGGAAAAGGAGATACATTTAACTACATGTTGCAGTTTGTCTCCTTTCCCCAATGTTTTCTTTTCTTTATAGTGTCTTTCCGAAACTAAAGAATGATACTTATTGTATCTTATTTACCCTCCAAACTCCAACTCCACAGGGTATTATTGTACACGGTTAGCCATGAATACATGAGTACAATCCCCCTTTGAGCAACATGAAATATGAGATCACGTTTATTTAGATATATTTCTATTAATTATACCACTTCCTCTCAGAGAGGCTGTTTTTAGCTATAATTTTACTGACAATAACAGAAACGTAACTTATTTAACTTTCATATAAAATATACAATAATTCTGCAGTAGATTTAATTCAAGTCATGAAAAAAGAAAATCTCCATAGATGGATAAACAACTATAGAGTTGTAAACAGAGTGACAAAAAGAGAAATTACTTCTGCTTTTGCACAAATATTTCCAAAAATCGTCTGCTGCAGGGGCGTAGAAAAGCGTTTGTGTGTGGCAAACGGTTAACATGAAATATTTTTCAAGATACCTGATTCTCTTTAATTATCAAATTGTCTGCCACTTGGTCTTCATCAGAGACATAGAAACACATGTTTTATACAATTTCAATGAAATGCATCAAGTTATTAATGAGAAATAGACTATTAATGTAGTTGCACGCAAAACTTTAACCAGAATTTATAAGTAAAAAATAGGGTCATAATTTGCATTAAAAACAGGATATAGTTATCTAACTTTATTGATTAAGGGCCTGTCACACACTGCAGATGTATCTCGCCGGGACTAAACCGGAGCACATAATTACCAACGGCGAGAAAATCGGCGGACCTCCGTCGAGAAAGCAGTTAACAAAATCACAATTGGCCTTAGTAATATCGCAAAGAGCAGTAGTAAATCGTTAGTACATCGACAGGACTACGGTATCACATATGTACCAGTACAGTACACAGTGATGCCATCGGAGAGCCGTCGTTCTATTACGGGGCGCTACTAGTGCTCTACCCACATTAACGAAGCCATACCAGAGTACTGCTGTTGTAGTTCCGTTGCTCACTCCGGTAGCGCAACGGCAGAAATGTTTGAGCATGTTCAAAAAATTATACCGTTGCCTGCCGTTGCTAATCTTTTCGCCGATGTTCTGACGATGTCCTGACGATGTACTACCGTACTTAAGGGCCTGTCGGTACTAGTACGGCAGCGCAACGGTATCACATCGCTAAGAACGGACGGACATTTGATATTTAAAGAATTGAATTGATATAAAGTGTTTAATTGACTTTCTTCACTTTGGGAGACGTGAATACAAAGATTTTCAAGATATATTTTAATTAGATATGTTTTAATTCGGATTGTATATCAAGTTATTACTATATACAAAATGTGTTCAAAAATGTAAAAGCGCGTAAATTCATTCGTACGTAACCTCATAATTAAAATAAATTATGAAACTAATTCGACGAATTTACAAGTCCGCAAAATGTTACTTACTGTTACTTACTTTTACTTAATGTTACGAGTCCGCTGGAAAGCCTACGGCTTTTAATGGCTCATCTCCTATGTTTGTGATATTTGTGACGAGTGGCAGCGTGGGTTGAATTTGAATGGGTGGTTAATCCAATGTGTATTTAGTCTATTGTTAAGGGCGTTTATACTAGGTGCGATTACAACTACGTCTGGGAGTGAATTCGAAGGATCCACTATCCTAATGCTAAAATAATGTTTTCTCGGGTCTGTATTTGGTTGATTTTTATTTTATTTTATTGGGGTTTTACGCAGTTTTCAGTTATATCACGGCGACAGTTCACTTATTCATGATCTCTGGGTAAACAAACCAGTACTAGGCTGGGAAATGTGCCTTGCCTCAGGACACTCCACCGTGACCTTCGTGGCTCGATTGGTGGATCGAACGCCCGGTTTCAAATCCCCGACGCTAGGTTGTTTTTTAAACAGTTTTATACTATTTCCTCTTGTTTTTGTGTACATCGATAGGCTTAAAGAATCCTCTTTTGAAGTTAGATCGTATTTGTTGAGTATTTTGAAGAAGACATGTAAACATGTCTGCTTTTAGTCTTCTGTATTCTAATGATGGGATTCTTAGGTGGTTTTTTTTTCTATCAGTATAGGGAAGGAATTGTATGTTTGATAGCAGTTTTGTTCCCCGTCTTTGGACATTTCGATGTCGATCTGGTGTTTTCTTAGATATGGTGACCATACCGTACTCGCATACTCCAGATGGGGTCTGAATTATGATTCGTATAGATATGGGAACTTATTTTGTCCACGTATGTGAAAGTTCTGAAGATTATTCCAAGGTTTCGATTTGCAAATCTAATTGTAGATGTGATATGGGAGTGAAATTTTAATTTTTATCTATAATAACTCCCAGATATTTCCCTTCCTCAACATGTGTTATTACTTCTCTGCTTAGATCCGTGCCTTTCATAAAATAGTCCTCTGTTTTTGAGTGGTTTCCTTGGTGAAGTTTTTTGGGTGTGTTTGTGTTAAATTCGAGGTCCCGTGTATGTGACCAGTGGCTAAATGTGTCGGTAGTTCTTTTCATGGTCCTCTTGACAGTTAACAACATTTTTGTGTCATCTGCAAATAGTTTGACCTCAGGGAGGTCATTGATGACAATAAGGAACAGCGTAGGTCCAAGGACTCTGCCTTGGAGTACACCTCTGAGAACCGGTACTTCATCTGAGTGTACAGTATTGATGACTACTTCTTGTGCTCTAATACTCTTAATAGGAATACTTTTATCCAAGTAAGAAGTTATACGTTGGCTTCTATTTTATCTAGTAATTTATTATGTGGTAGGGTATCGAATGCCTTCATGAAGTCGTAGAATATAATGTCTAATTCCTTTCTGTTGTCGAGGGCATCTATTTACTCTTCTAGTGCCTCTAGTAGTTGTAGTGGGCATGACTTCCCTTTCATGAACCCACATTGGTGTTTTGAGAATAGATTGTTTTAAGTCATATGCTCTGCAATGTTGTTTTTGACTATTGTTTGCATTATATTTGAGCAAATGGAGCTTATACGTATTGGTCTGTAGTTTTCGGGTTTGTGCTTATTTCCAGAATTGAACAGAACTCCCTCTCTAGCCATGCGACCACCAAAGAATACCGCCAAAATGGAATAATTCTTAATCATTTAGGAAAAATAGATCTACAAATTAACAATTTCTCTTTATACCACAATGTTTTCAATTGTACATCTACTTTTTCTGATATATGAAAATAAGTAAACGCAGTAAATGTTAAAATGAAAAGAAGTCAGTTCAACCAAATTCAGATGCATAAAGCTTACAATATTTCTAATACTGATACATGATAGCCGCCAAACAAGCTTACGTGTTGGGAATCCTCAAGTATTCCTATCTAATAAACACAAGGAAGCATAACTCAAGAAAGAAATAAGACATGGAAACACACATACATACATGAAGAGGAATCCAAGTTAGCCACCCGAATCTAAACCAACCCGCGAAATATAATATAGTAATACAATTGACGTTGACCAATGAAAAACGTGTTGATCGGATGGATGTGATCTATCAACCAATAAAAACATGCACATGTTTGTGGCGTTAATAGAAAAATGTGGTCAACACCTTAAAAAAAACGCAAAATGGTGAGATGTTTTCAAAGGGGTTTTGAACCCTTCCCCACATATGACATCTTAAGCTCATGACCCTTCCATAAAAAAGACGTATCTGCAATAGACAATAAAGAGAGAGAGAGAGACATAGAGAGAGATATCGAGAGAGAGGGATACAAAGAGAGAGAGGGGGAAGGGGGAGAGAGGGATAAAGAGAGAGCGTGAGAGGTAGAAGGAGAGAGAGAGAGTGAGAGAAAGAAAAATAGTGATAAAGAAAGAGAAAGAGAGAGAGAGAGACAGTCAAAGATACAAAGGGATAGAGAGACATAGAGAGAGAGAGAGAGAAATAGAGATGGGAGGGGGAGAGAGGAAGAGACATATTTAGAGAGAGGAGATAAGGGGAAAGAGAGAAAGTGAGAGAGTGGGGGAGGGGAGAGTGGGATAGAGAGAGAAAGAAAGAGAGAGAGAAAGAAAGAAAGAGAGAAAGAGAGGGGGAGACAGCAATATTGATAGAGAGAGAGAGAGAAATAGAGAGAGAAAGAGAGAGAGAGAGCAATATTGAGAAATTCTTATTGTCACCTGAAATAAGGGAAAGGTCGGACAAAAAATATATTTATATTTAAAAGATGGTGACAAAAGGAAAGAGAGACATAGACTGAGATAATTCAATTGTATATTAATCAAAACTTCCGCTAAGCTTGCTTGATTATAGCTGAATCAAAACAAGTCGGGAGATGATTGTTATAAATTCGCTTAAAGATTGTTCCATGATGTATCGTTTGGTGAAAACATGATGGTCAAAGGTTAACATAACATGTGGAAATTTTGACCAAATGAGGTAGGGGTAACTTAATAATGGGTATGACCATCCCTTGAGTTGACAACTGCAGTGCATCTGCGGGGCATATAATTGACTAAAGTGTCGATTTCTGCCTAGGTTTTCATTCCTGAATGAGCGTTTGACGAAGTTCGTTGACTGTACATTAGCGAGTGGGTTGGGACGACGCCTCATTCGTCTGTCCAGAGTATCCCAGATATTTAGCAGCCGATCTTATTCAAGTATACACTAATCAGCATAGAGTTCATTTATCCTAAGGTAGACGCGCTATCACCACGATGGACGTCGTCCGTTTAAACCGTTCTCCCACAGACAATTACGAACAGTTTGACCACTGATGCGCTTATTATGAAGCCTGTGTATTAGCAGTTGTAGGGATGGCAGTCTGAAATCTATTGCGCAAATGAATGTTCATGATGTAACGGTCTTGACCACGAGTTGTAACTCGAAAAGATTTCGTATCGCTCGACAAGAACTCCAAACACGCATTACAACGTCTTCTGTTGAAATGTCAGTATCAAGCATGCCAATGCATGTTGGTGTAAATTATTGGGTATTCTTGGCATACTAAAATTGATACAATGTAAATCAAAGTACTGAAATTGAATGTACTAGACAAACGGATGCATTCAGAGTGAGCAATCTATTAATACAATATCTTAATGTTTGCAATGATAACAGTAAACTTAGAAGTGTAATCTACCAAAACAGTTGTGTTTTACAGTTTACTCCCTTTCGCTGCTGCAGCAACAACAGTTGTGTTTATAATTTATATCTTTGAACACATTTGAAAGAGAACCAGCAAAGGAACATTCCGGTGAAGATTTGTTTAAATGTGCCCTGTGGATTAGGATGAGGTGTCATTTGAAGCTAAAACTTAATTTACCCTTTTCTGATGCAGCCTGGTAACTTTGCTTTTAAACCAATCAATATGGTTCAAAAAAGTATGAAGAGGGTCACTGAACGAACAAATCAGACAATCACTTTCATAAGATTTTTTTTTTTTAATTTGTCATGTTGCCCTTTTCTGATGCCGCTTCTCTGCCTTTTTTCAACCAATTAATATGGTTTGAACAACTTTCGTAGAGAGTCACTGCAGGAACATTTCTATTTCATAACCTTGGAATCGTACAAGCAGAATAAGAGGAGAAGATTGTTAAATATTGGGCATTTTTACTTCCTTTCTGATACCGCACTATCAATAGTAGTTATATCTTTGAATTTGACCCGGCCGGGTAGCTCAATTGGTAGCGTATCTGACTCGTGATCTGGAGGTCACGGGTTCGATACCCGGTTGCGGCGACATTCTTTCGGGCGATGTTTTCCATTGCCTCTCACCTCTAATATATGTGAGAAAGTAGTCAGTGGCTTCGAAAGAATGTTGTGTAAGTACTGGTATGGGAAAGCCAGGAAAACATGGGTAGGTGCACTGACCGCCGTGATATGACCAAAGCTGTTGAAAGCGGCGTTAAACTCCAAACAAACAAACAAACAAATCTTTGAATTTAACTAAGAAAAGGACGGCCAAAGAAAACACTCCTGTGTTATAAATTTGTCCAGTGGTTAAGGATGAAACGTCACTGTTAAAAAGAAAATGTTTTCATTAAAAAACCATGCTTCAGGAGGTTTGAAAATTATCGACTTAGGAATTCGATAACTTGTGGAGAAAAAACATGCTAGAAAGAAGTGAAGAATCGATATGATTTGAAAATCTGTTTAATTTAGGTAAACAATTTTGTGTAAAAAGTTAAAGTTAATACGAAATTAGTTTTGGAATTTGTACATTTTGCAAATTGAAAAATTACATGTCACAAAGAATGGAAACAAAACGTGATTATTCATGCCTTAGTTTTTTAATGAACATTTAACGGTCAAATCAAAATACATCATAATGCAAGAATTGGATGAAAATTAATTAATAAAGCTAGAACCTTAACCCAAAAATAAAAAAACCATACAACGAAACATGAGATAAAATGTACCTTGAACTGATTAACATGCACTGACTTTCTTTATGGGGACGGTCTCATGTCCATGGACCTCAAGTTTAAAACGCTAAAAACTACATCAATTAACACTTCCGTTCTTAACTAACCAAACACAATATGGATTGGATTTGTTGTCAGTAGTAATTATATGGATACGTTGTTGTTTAAGACCGCCTTGTTAGAGTAGTGGTAGAGCGTCCGCCTTGGGTACAGGTGGTCGCGGGTTTGATCCCCGGTTGGGTCATACCAAATACTTTAAAAATGGTAGTAATGGATGCCCTCCTTGGCGCTCAGTGTAGTGGGTTCGCATTACGATTGACTGCCAGGCTGGTGTCAGGGTAAATGGACCAGAAGTACGCAGGAAACGCCGTTATATAACTGAAAATTGTTGAAATCGGCGTAAAGAACCGATAAATCAATTGTGTTTTGAAGCTGAAAAGTTGAAACCATAATCTTCCAGGTAACATACCACCATAAAACTATTTATCAAGACACACTGATTATGTACTGGTCGAATGAAGCTATTGTTCTATTTTTGAAACATCACGTATTGAGGATATAATCAACTTTACGCGAGCGTTTAAGGCAACACGAGTGCGGCTTGTTGGAAGTTGAATAAGTGAAAATGGCCAGTGCAAACGCGAGGAAGTACATAACTGAAATAATACGCATGCTTGTACTTTGGTTCGTTTTCTGCTGCATGCACATCTGAAGGTAACAGACGATCTACATACATGCATCAAAGTTAAATTAATAAATTAGACATATGTTATAACTGTCCGATCAAGAAAAAGCAGTTATGAGGTTGTACTGTTCAATTCTCCTGATGACTAGATTTCAGTGTTGCAATACTGTAGTGAATCCCAAAAACCAGGAACATAGTTATTACTAATGAATGCAAAACGTGTCGGGCAGATGGACAGACAAACAGACATACAGCGAGACGATGGCTAAGATCATACGACACGAAAACAAATACTTTGAAAATAACCTTTATACCAACCCCTTAATGGTGCTGAAGTCCAGATGGACATCAAAATGTTGAAATAATGAAACATTTGTAATCATTGCTAATAGTGACAACAAAGTAAGAAATACATAGTTCAAAACTATAGTGGCAGTAAATCTTGAAGAACAGTTCTTTCAAGTCAATGAAAATGTACAAAATTTGTTTTACTGAGTATGTCTACCCAGTAAAAATGAAGTATAAACGATCAATATTTAGATGTTTATTGTACTGGAAAGTGGAATCATTACTCTTATTTTATCTCAGAATTATGATTCTAATATCTCAAGACAAATTTTAAGAGTTTTAAAAGTTTGACTATACTATCTATAATCTGGAGTTCAACAGAAATGAAAACATAACATAGGCATAAGTATTACTCAAAGACCATGTCGAATTCGTTCACATTAATGATATTTCTGAAAATATAAAAGATACAATGAAAGACTACAGTGATGAAGCAGAAATTCCTTGATTATATTTCTCATAAACAATATTTCCTGGTCTAGTTAGGTTAGTTCTCATTAACAATAATTCACACTCTTTTATAATAAATCTAAAATGTCAAGGTCTTGTTCAGACTACAAAGATAAAAATTCCAAGTATCGTTGATTTGGGTTACATAAACAGCAAACTGTTGAACTCTGTAATTCTTTCGACTGAACATTGTTTCAAGGAGAAACATTCTTATTTTTGTTTGACCTTTTAACTTTTGTCGATCCTGTTGCTTGAGATGGATTTCTACAAGTAGAAAATATAATTTAACATTAGCCAAACTCTTATAAAACTATCTTCAGACTTTTCGCAGAAGACAACCGTTCTTTTCATTATTGTCTTTTCTTTCAATTTCAATTTCTTTTCCTTAGCATATTCTTCCTTCCTTACATTTCATGTCATAACCCTTACTCTCTTCTTTCTGTCTACCTCTCCTGCGTTCAACCTGCGTTCAATCTCCATTCTCTCTTTATTCTGGTCTTTCGTTCTTTTTTCTTCAACTCTCATTCCATCATTTTCCTCTTACTTTCATTACTAATCCTGTTCATTCCTAACAGTAAATGTAAAACATACCTGAGAGATCTCTTCGCCATCTTTAACTCCGATGGCTCGTTAGGACTGTATGAATAGTCTCCCCTATATCCATGGAACCATTTCACCTGAGAATCAATAGCAAACAGTAATGGAGCACTTCACTTGAAAATAAATCTGCATTGTTGGACCAGGACAGAAAGTAAACGTTTATAGTTGAAATAATAAAGTATTGTGCAAATAAATTGACCAAGAACTCTATATAAATCATTCAGTTAAACGCATTCGTCATAAAGCTGAATAACTTCGTGAAAGTTCAATGAATTTTCAGTGAATTTTCGTATTACCCTACTTTGTGTGTTACGGCAATCTGAATAGCCCCTAGGGTGTATTGTCTACAACTCGTTCAAATTAACCTTTTCCCTGATACAACAAAATACTCTTGTTATTGATCTCTCTCTTAGCGTATATGCGTAACCTTGCTGCTATTGGTCTTTTCCAGGTTTTTCAAATCATTTCCCCGAACAGACGATACCTTGTACCTTTGCTGCAGATGGTTATTTAAAAAAAATGTTGTTCCAAACAGAATATAAATATATATTTAAAAGTAAAATCCCATTTTACAGAGAAATTTGGACTTCCCTTGCTTTTATGAAAGCAGTTTAATCTACGAAATATAAAATGTAAATGGTATAATTGTAAGGTTTAAGAAACGTTTGAACCTCATTTAAGGGATGATGCATCTCTTCAACGTGATAACATTATATTATAACATGATAATAAGAATAGAAGGGCTTAACATATGTTTCCCAGCAGATGCATCTGAATTAATAGTTCATGCAAGTGTAAAGTCTGGATTCTGGTGAGACTGTGCGCATGTTTTGGCCCATCTGAGTATGTTTTACCCTTCCTTTCCCACGTGCAACACATGAGCAGCAGATGACTTTAGAGACGCAAATGCCAAAGTCTCTATGAACGAACGTGTACTTATTGAATAGAGATGAAATCTTTGTGGCAAATGGAGAAATTCCTCACGAGCAATTTATTCATTTGCCTCAATTATTTGAATTTAGAAAACCGTCTGCCTCATAGATGACAGAAAGCATCTGCATGTAGGTAAGGCCAAAATATGGAAAATACCTAAAACCGAAAATGTAATTAGTAAATAGAGTTGAAATCTTTGTGGCAAATGGAGACATTCCTCACGAGCATTCATTTGCCACACTAATTCGAATTTAGAAAGGCGTCTGCTTCATAGATGGCAGAAAGCATCTGCATGTAGGTAAGTGTTAAACTGTTTGTAGATGTAATAATACCCTATTCCGCTGAATGCCGCTAGTTTATAGTTTACCTGCACTTTGCTTTTCAACAACCTAATGACGACTCCTTTTTCATTCCGTTGAACTCGTCGAAAGTCAAATCTCCAGTTATCACCTGTACAACATAACAAAATAGAGAGATTAACTATTTCAATGTCGAATATTTAAGATGGACTTGTCCAGCTTTGCATTTAGAAATTTCTATGTCCAATACTAGGAATATCAGGATAAAAATATTGAGCTCAGCAGCAAATATTATAGAGCCTGTGGTTAGGCCGTGCGGGTGCATAGGCTCTATACTGGTGGTACAGATTACACAAAACCAGTTCCTGTAGTCAACTGGTTAACACTTTATTATACTCTTTCGAATACTGTAATCTTAAATAGAATCCATGAGCTACGTTAGCCTACTTTTCCATGAGACATGCATATTCATAAGGATATTACTTAGAGGAAAATAATGTCTCGTGCAATTAGTTTGAATTGCACAGATAACTAATCGGTTATTTGTTACAGGTAGTTCTACGAATTAGTAATCAGACATTCACCTCCGCCTTTTTAATCAATTTTTAAATATTCATATCGAAATTAAAGCATGGCCAAGATTCTCATTATGAGATCAGTATGAACGGGACTGACCACTATTTTGGACAGAATTCCAAACAGCAAAAATTTTATCAATTATTACTAAATAATTTCATACATACGACAAATCTGAAACAAAAAATATGGAATCATTGACGACGCAACAACCTTCAATTTGTCATTCTTCCCGAAGTCCCTCGGTTGATCTACCAAAAACTTCAATTCTATGTACCTGGTTTGACGACGCATCCAACCTTTAATTCATCATTTCCCAATACGTTATCTGGTTCTTCTGCCGACTATATTAACATGCATTGAAGATACCTCAACCATTTTAATTATCCTTCACCCCTGACGATCTTTGGTTCATTTACATATAATTACAATCACATTTACCTGGTTTGACGACGCATCCCACCTTTAATTTGTCCATCATTCCTGACAATCTTTGGTTCATTTACATATAATTACAATCACATTTACCTGGTTTGACGACGCATCCCACCTTTAATTTGTCATTTACCCCAACAAGCCTTGGTTCGTCTACCTTTAACACATCATTCTGCATTGAGCCGCCGTGATAGATGTTCGTGGTGTCATCGGCATCCCAGTGTACCCATACAAGACCATCTGTACAATAATACAGTTTTAATTACATTCATCCCAGTGTACCCATACAAGACCATCTGTACAATAATACAGTTTTAATTACATTCATCCCAGTGTACCCATACAAGACCATCTGTACAATAATACAGTTTTAATTACATTCATCCCAGTGTACCCATACAAGACCATCTGTACAATAATACAGTTTTAATTACATTCACATAAATTAAACGCTCCCATATATGAGCCGTCTCGCGGAAAAAACCCATTGTGGACTCTGCGTAAAGTATCGACCCGGTTCAGCCTAAGCATGCCGCGAAGGCTTACCGGATAGACACTTTTCGCATCCTGTGAATTTTCTGTTTCAGGAATCATTAATCTATACCTCCTGCGACGGAATGTATCGGCCCGGATTAGCCTGTGCTACATTACGCAGAGGCCATAATGTTGGTTTTCTCGCGGTACGGCTCATACCAATGTGTCCTGAGGAGTCAAAAACGCTAAGTAAAGTTTTCTGATGTTTTCCCATTTTCCAGAAACGAGTTTTGACCTATTGCTTTACCAAATAAATGTTTTTTTGCAAGCCAACATTAAACTCGTTTGATCGGTGTTCCTTTATTATTGTTTGTATTTTTTGCCATAAGCATATTGATTGTTTAACGCAATAACATATACTTGTAATCGATTATACATCAGTTCACATAAATGGAATAGCTCCAAACAGGGATGACTTGGAAATATAGTTCATTTTATCAAACATATGGCTTGTTATACCGTGGTATTGCAAATTGTACTAGATGACTTTTGTGAAAAGTGTTGACATAGATATGCACTTTTCAAATATTACTGACATAAGCATGTAAGAAGCTTCTATTAACTTGTGTACATGTGTATAAGACAGGGATGATCAACAGGTTTCTACGAACCTACACTAATCAGAAATGCTAAGTTCCACCTTTTTTCACGGCTCGTTTCACAGTGAACTAGTATCTTCTTTCAGATTCGTTTATATTATTTAATTGGAGCCATTTTCAACATTCATTTTAGTTATATCACGGCGATCGTTAACTTATTCATGACCCCTTGGTAAATAAACCAGTTTTAGACTAGGAAATATGCACTGCAAAAATTGAAATAGCATGTAATCATTATCTGTATTTATTTACCCGCGTGGTGCAGAATTAACTAGTTGACGTGCGACTGAAATAACAGGACATGTTCTTAACTCTTTCCAAGATACGACAATTCTGCAGCAGAAAACTTTGAACATATTTTGTCAACAAATAGGAAATCTCTATAATTGAATGGATAACCTATGGCTAATAGTGAAAAACATTGTGGCAAAAGGAGAATGTGCTCGTTTTGAGCAATTTCTTCTTTTGTCACTATGATTTCAAAAATCCGTCTGTTGAGGAGGCGTCAGAAAGCGTCTATTTGAGGGAAAGGGTTTATACGTATATAGTCCCTGTAAATTGAACTGTCACATACTGAATAAATTACAAGGCCGGTTAACAGAAACCGATATATAGTGTACACTAACCTATCGGTCATGTCACTGCGACGGTCAAATTAACGACTTTAAAAATTGTAAGAATGGCTGCCCTCCTTGGCGCTCATGGTTGCGGGGTTAACATTACGACTGACTGGCTGGTGTCAAGATAAACGGATCAATAGTACTAGTAACTTACCCAGGAATTGCCGTGATATAAATGAAAAAGTGTTACACGCGGCGTAAAGTACCGAACAATCAATCAATCAGTTCAACCTAACCCCTTAAAATTAGTTGTATACAGAAAAAAAACGTAACAAGTTTTACTTTGCTCATCATGGCCAACAACAGTGCCCGGTCCCTCACCATCTTGGTTTCGCCATTGCCAATCCGGGCCCCTCCGAACCCGAGACCCGATCCTAGGAAGGGTATTGCTGTTACTTTCGACATATTGATGATCGGAATTTTGAATTCCTGTCATTCTTCTTTTGAGCAATTCAACGGTGAGTTCTTTGTGCTCCTCTACTATTTCCTTGATATGGTCCTATTGCAAGCGTAAATGAATGACATATTGTGATTTACGTGTATTTCAATGTATTTGTTATACAAAATCACACATGGTGGAATGAATTACAAATAAGTGTCAGTGACATACATGTATTTCATGAGTGCTTATTTATTATCACTTTTAATAATGAGTTTACTAAGATGATATGCCTCGAGCCTTGGCGATCTTCATATTCAGCTTAGTTAACGAGTTTATTAAAAAGTGATAATAAACAAACACGAATGAGATATTCTATTTCTCACATAAAATGAGTTATGATGCGTATTTCGAAAAAATGAACATACAATTTGACGGTCAAAGTGACGAACGTTATAACGTCAAACCGATGACGTGACGCCATTTTCATAGTTTTTGGTTTCCGCGTTGGAATAAAGAATTGAGCGTAAGACTGGAAACCAAACTAGTAGTGTCATATGATATTTATGTAATAGGATTTTGACACTTTTAGAGAGGGGTTTATGTGTTACATATATGATCCATCATGAGTTTTCTTTGGAGATCAAGATTTCTTAAATGAGTCTAGAAAAAGACGGTTATTAACCGAGCCTCTTGGCGAGGTTAATAACTCTCTTTTTCGAGACGAATTTAAGAAATCTTCTCCAAAGAAAAACGAGTGATGGATTCTTTTTATCACCTAAACAGTGTGTTTTAATGAAAAATATTGACAACATCAAAACAAAGACCGAATAACCTATTCTTCATGAGAACTTGTGATTCACCGCATAAAAAAGTAGTCCTCATCATTTTTGAATAAGAAGAAAAAAAACAACAATGTTTTAAACAATTAAGACTCGTTATTTATTCAAAATAACGTAGTATTGCATTTTTCAATGTGTAAAATTTAACAACTTAACAATAAACATGATAAAGATAAAGGTCAAAATGACGTCATCAGTAGTCGAGTGTATGACGTGTTTTTGTTATCACACATGTTGGATATCGTTGTTCCGTGATTTGTTCTCAACTTGAAAATAAGGGTATTTATGTGATAAAATTATATACATCATTGAACAAAGCTCAGTTAATAATGTTGTTGTATATGTTATTATTGATTAGGGTTTAACGTCGTTTTTAACAATTGTTCAGTCATATCACGGCGGTCTGTTCATATACTCATGTGTTCTCTGGCTAACCCTTACCTACTTCCAACACAGTATACTTTCCAAACAAATGGCTGCTTGTCCACATAGACTGTGTTGGCCGATTGGTGGAAGAGAAAATACTCTTATCGAACGTCTGAAAGAATGCAGGCCCAGCTGGGGTTCCGGAACTCACAACCCTTGAATTGACAGCCCGCGTTGCTAATGACTGAGCTACCGGAGCTCGGCGATGTATGTTTAAACGTTTCGTTATATGTCGCGAATGTTATCAAGTCTGTAACAGTTGTACATATGATGCGTTTTACTCACTTGATCTTCCTTGGACAGTCCGGTAATGTCTGTGCTGGTTGACACACTAGAAATACCAGTTAAACCTTGTAATTCCTGTAAATGTGCCTGTAATTGTGCCTGTAATTGTCAACAACAAAAACGTGAATACTATAAAAATTTACTAAGAGTATATATTTTTCAAGAACAAATCATATTTCCTTAAATTGCGCCTGGAATATTTCGATAGGTCGTATACGCAGTGTAGAACGATCTGAATCTCCTTCAATTGGATGAAACCTTATTTCGATGGGTCGTCTATGCAGTGTATAACGATCTGAATGACCTTAAATTGAGTGTAAAATATTTCAATATGTCGTATTCGCAGTGTATAACGATCTAAATGAACTAAAATTGAGTGTAAAATAGTTCGATAGGTCGTATACGCAGTGTAGAACGATCTGAATGATCTCAAATTTAGTGTATAATATTTCGATAGGTCGTATACGCAGTGTAGAACGATCTCAATGACCTTTAATTGGGTGTAGAATATTTCGATAGTTCGTATACGCAGTTATCAACCATCTGAATGACCTTAAATTGAGTGTATTATGTTTCGATAGGTCGTATACGCAGTTATCAACAATCTGAATGACCTTAAATTGAGTGTAGAATATTTCGATAGGTCGTATACACAATGTTGAATGATCGAACTTGCCTCAAATTGAGTGTAAAATATTTCAATAGGTTGTATACGCAGTGTAGAATGATTTGAATGACCTTAAATTGAGTGTAAAATATTTCAATAGGTTGTATACACAGTGTAGAATGATTTGAATGACCTTAAATTGAGTGTAAAATATTTCGATAGGTCGTATACGCAGTGTAGAATGATTTGAATGACCTTAAATCGGCTGTATATTTTGATATATTTCTGTATACGCTGTGCAGAACAACCCGATTGATATGTATAGGTGTTGTCAATGTCCGAAAAGTGTACTGCGTTTTGCAGTCAATGCTAGAAATGCATACGACATTTTGCCGTCAATGTACGGCGTTTAACAGTCAATGTTAGAAATTCATACGACATTTTGCTGTCAATGTTCGAAAAGTGTACGGCGTTTAACAGTCAATGTTAGAAATTCATACGACATTTTGCTGTCAATGTTAGCAACGGATACTTCGTGTTCTTAGAAATTCATACAGAATTGTGCTATCATTGTTAGCAATGTATCCTTCCTTTTGCTGTCAAAGTTAGAAATTCATACGACATTTTGCTGTAAATATGAGCAAAATATACTTCGTTTTGCCGTCAATGTTAGAAATTCATACGATGTTTTGCCGTCAATGTTAGCAATGTATACGTCGTTTTGCCGTCAATTTTAGCAATGTATACTTCGTTTTGCCTTCTTTTTAAGCATGTAAACGGCGTTTTGGCGTCAATGTTAGAAATATCTACGGCGTTTTGCGGTCCAGGTAAGTAATGTATACGGCGATTTCCCGTCAATGTTAGAACTGAATACGGCGTTTTTGCCGTCAATGTCTTTATTATGTCCAACTTTGCTATTACTTAAGCCCTTGTCATAGAATCTTTTTTCTAAATTGACAAAATAAATCAAATTATTTGCCACGCTCTTATTTCAATGAAGTAGTCTTCGGTCTAAATTAAACAAGAGCACCGCGGATCGAACGCCAACGCTTGTCCGTTTTTAATCTAAGTCGAAAAAGGGGAATGACTGAATAGTAATTACAGCAAGAGCTAAGTGACTTGGTATAGACATGCGTCTGAAGATATTGAACGGTTTTTGAGTTTAAGTAATGTTAAGGTTTTTGACGACGATGCCAAGGACATTACAACAGCCCAACAGACAGACGAGTTTAAAAAGAAGGTTGGTCTTGGGGTACATTGTCCGCAAAATGTGTTTAAAGGCACGTGTAGTACAGTAAGTCAAGTAAATAGTGAATAAAGGTGTGTATAGTAGGCTAAGCATATATTAAATTTGGGTGTACAAGGATACGGTTTAATTACCTTTATTTCCCAAGAACCGATTCGTATGCTTTCTGAAAGACAATTTTTCCTCATAATGACAAATTTTATCATTTTCCAATAATGTTTTCGGAAGACATTTGCTGCTAAGGACAGAGACGGATATTACTCACCTGAAGGCCGGCCAGTTCCTCTATGCCGCCCATCTCTGACAAATCAATCCCGGATGCCGATAAACCACCGAGACCTGGCATGCCATGTAGACCACCAATCCCAGGTAAACCACCAATCCCTGGTAAACCACCAATCCCAGGTAAACCACCAATCCGTAAACCACCAATCCCAGGTAAACCACCAATCCCTGGCAAAACACGAATCCCTGGTAAACCACCAATCCCTTATAAACCACCAATCCCAGGTAAACCACCAATCCCAGGTAAACCACCAATCCCAGGTAAACCACCAATCCCTGGTAAACCACCAATCCCAGGTAAAACACCAATCCCAGGTAAACCACCAATCCCTGGAAAACCACCAATCTCGCCAATACCTGCCAACCTTATTTGGGATTTGTTCTAAAAAATATAAAATGAGCCGTTCCACGTGAAAACCAACATTGTGGATTCTACGTAAAGTATCGACCCGGATCAGCCTAAGTATGCAGTGCAGGTTAACCAGGATAGACACCTTTCACCTCCTGTGGATTTTCTGTTTCAGGAATTATGACTACATGTATATATCTCTATCCCACTGAGATGGAATGTGTCGGCCCGATTTAGCCTGCGCTGGCTGATCTGGATCGATACATTAAAACTGTTGGTTTTCTCGTGGAACGGCTCAAATAATGCATTATGAACATTTCATAAATCAATATCCAAATCGCTTCTAGAGTAAGTTAATGACTTGAGAAACTGTTCTTGAAAAAACGAAATATAATGATGATGATAATGATGATGATGATGTCATGGATTAAGAAAGCAAGAATCGCAATACCAATAAATTAAAATTAAACATATTTAATATCCGGATAGACACGTTTCGCCTCCTGTGGGCTTTCTGTTTCAGGAATCATTATTCTATACCTCTATCCACCTGGGACGGAATGTGTCGGCCCGGATCAGTATGCGCGGACTGCGCAGAGTGATCTGGGTCGATACATTACACAGAGGCGATAATATTGCTTTTCTCGCGGGACGGCTTTATAATTTGTTTGAGTTGAACATCACAATTAACATACGGTTAGATAAAACCTTCGAGCCAGCTTTGTCCCCTCTGTGTATGAGAACCGTCGGCCGCATGCACGCGTCTGCATTGTGTCAATCAAATCCTAAATGGAGAAAAATAAACAATGGTAAAACTAGAAATAAGTACAATGGCCTCCTGATAACTAAAAGTTGAGGTGACCTTTTTATTAACTATCCCTGTTTCAAATAGTTCGAGCTTAATAATATATTAGAATCATGGAATGTTCAAGTTTTGTGCGACAATTGGCATAATCGTAAACAAACTGCAGTATTTCTATTACCTTTTCTTGGCGATCAGCCAAATTAGACAAAACAAATTTTACAAAGTATCCAAAGTTTCACCGACCCTTCAGAAAAGCTCAAATCGGAAAATGATTTGTTGTTGAAATATTTTCTAAAAGTCACATAAATACCAACTGTGTACGCAATGCAATGACCCAACGAAACGTGTACTAAATGATGGTGATCTAGGAGATAAAAAACTGAAATTATGTACACATTCGGTTATAGCCGCTTGTAATATTGTATGCATGTTGAAAGAAGGTCAGTACGATTGCCGCCGTAAAATCCCGTCAGCCGCGACCCCACAACTCGTATTCAGCCCCACACTTGCGAGTCAAATATTCAATCCACATGAATCTGTTATAAAAAAAAAAAAAATTTGAGTCCGCTCAACTTTACCGTATTTGCATTCCCAACTGGCACACATATCAGTTCTTTTCCTGACTGAGGAAACTCTTCTGAAATTTTCACTAGCTGTGCGACATTCTAAAAAAAAAAAATAAAAAAATATTTGTATATATTTATTGCTTGAAATTGGAAATTCAACCTGATGAAGGCCGAAACGTTGTAAATAAATATTTTATGATGAAGTTTGACTTCATTACAATTTGTTCATATACAGTCAAACCTGTGCTAAAGACTACTTTGAAATAGCGATGTTTAGTTTCCTATATACTCACTTCCTGCATAGATGACCCTGAAATTAAAGACCACCTGTGAACAAAGACCATATTGTTGTGTTCCCACGAGTGGTCTTTATACACAGGTACCACTGATATTTATTGAGGCATTCATATTGATAAGAGCCGCGTTTTGACGATTTGTGGCTTTAGTAAACAGAATAATATTCAGGTAAATTGTCGTAAAACTAGAAGTGCAATTAAATTTGTTAAATATGCAGATTTATGTGAGACATTTCGTAACGAGCTGTCTCTCCTGAAATATACATTGTTTGCCACTTAGAGACTAAATTTTACCAAATTTCCTTCTGGACGAAAAATGTAGTGGTCCAAATCTCAACATGGTAGCGTCGACTTTGTGAAATTAGGTAGTGAAAGAGATAGCAGAAGATTATATGATTAAAACATATGTAAATGGACACTGAAGGATCTGGTAAGACAGACTTTGGGGATGCCCAGGTTCGATTCAGCCTTTACACTACGCAGAAAACATGTATAAGCTACTAAGGCCAAACATCTGTAACTGCGGCTCAATTGGACTCATTTAGTTTGGTCAGAACAACTTTACATCGGAATTCAAGCTATATATAGCAACAATACAGTGTACGTATTGACATGCCCAGCTCAGTCTTCAACTTTACACAGATGCCGTAGTATCCCTAAATCACCCTATGCGGCCTACATAGAGTTGATTTATTGATTAATTGTTTGGTGTTTTACGCCTTCAACATCAACTCATGCATACACGCCATATAAACTATTAACCAGCAAGTGTTCAAATGTACTTGTAGGATATGGTGGCATACTTCTGCCACCACATAACCACTTAATTATGACGTTATATAACTAGTTAGTCACTTAATTATCATGATAAATATCTGATAAACGCGTTAATTCTTATGCTAACATATACTTATGTCAACACAAAACAGTCTATGATAGTGCCCACTACTGCCAACAGTTATCTACATAATGCCATTTATGCTATCTGTTAAGTGGGTAACGTGTTATGTAACTAGTTAGTCAGATAAGTATCGTGATATTTATGTAGTTATCTCGTTAGTCAGATATGTATCGTGATATTTATGTTGTTATCGCGTTAGTCAGATAAGTATCGTGATAATTATATGGTTAACTAGTTATGTAACTAGTTAGTCAGATAAGTATCGTGATAATTATGTGAAACTAAAATTATCTTATGATCGGGCGAGGCATTCTTACCAGACATCAGACGATTATTTTTAAACCATTTAGCAGTAATATGGCAATTATCTGTAAATGTAAGTAAATTTAGTGAACAGAGTTGATAACATACTCAGAAAAAGTTGAAATTGCTCTTTATGAGCAATTTCTCTCTTTTCAACTATGGTTTCAAAAGACTTCTGCTATGCTACAGATGCATCAACATGAGACCGTAAAAGCACATCGAAAGTTATATACAACTGACCGCGTCCAGTTTAGACATGTCAGTCACGTCAGGTCCAGAGGACAGTCCCGCCTCAGTGGAATGACCATCACTTATCAGAACTATTCTTTTGTTTATCTCTGCTCCATTGACATAGCAGGTTTCTGAAAGTATATCGATTGATTAATTGATTGATTGATTGGGGCTTAAAGCCATTAACAATTGTTCAGACATACCACAACGATCAGTTCACCTACCCATGTGTTAATACTTTAAAAGGCAACGTAACCTTTAAACGGGTAAATTTCATTCATATATAAAAATGCATATCTAATACGATTGAACAAGTTGGAGTACTAGAAGGTACAACCCCACAAAAATTCACGCTGAGTCATGTGTGAAATCGCATATCTTTGAACAATTTCCCCTAGAAATGTTGACGTCACTTACTTTCAAAAGACAATATGCAAGTACAAAGAACTATCGTAAATAATGCATTTATACAGACAAGTAAAACCGAAAGAGTCAACATTTTTTTCATTGTTTGATACATGTATGTATGTATACACAGAATAACATATGCCGGAAGAGATTTTGAAATTTTGTTCCTGTGTAGTATAAGGTGTCGACATAATCACTATTTTAGCAACGTAAAACTGGGGTGAGTTCACTAGACAGTAAACTTAACATTTATTCACGAAACCTAACAACATTCCATACTGGGTTATCACGAACGATGTTTTTGGAATCAGTGTCTACTGAACGCCGGGCTAAACTTACTTGAGTTAGACTGTGCCGCACACACAGCCATCATAATTCCGCCGAACATCGGAGTTGGTCCCCCTAGAGTGATGGACTCTGCAACAAAACGTTAATTGTTTACGACATCTTCAGTTTAATAAAATAACTAAATATAGGACGGTCGTAGACCCCACTCCCTGTATATGAGCTGCGCCTGGTGATTTGGTGTCGTATTAACTCTCCGGTGGGTTTACATCATTTAACGATTGACGTCAAACCGGAAGGGCTACAATTATATGAATCTATGTCAATATATGACACACAGGCGGACAGCGAATGCTTTGGTGAAGCCTGATCGCATTTGCGACATGACTCTATTTCGAAAGCCGCAACTAAAGTTTAAGGAATGTCATTGTTTAGTTACCAGTGTGGCAGGATTTACCATTGTTCTATTTTGAAACATCGGTATCATATTTCCGAAAAACTTATGCCTATTGCGCATCGTTTAGTGTACAGTTTGCTATCCCAGGAAACGTACGTGCAGATTGGTAGTGTACGGTTGATATTCCAGTTATATATACACAATAAGGCGTATCAGTATAACATTGAATGGCAACCCTTGTCTATGTAAATAATCTCAAAGTTTGTAACAATTATGGTACGGACAAACAAACAAACAAAACCAAAAAAACAATACACACTCGTAACTTACCAAAGGCATTGCGAATTTTTGACAGCTCCTTTGTTGACCTAACTTGTACTTTTGTCTCATGTCCAAAGGTCACCAAGGCGACGTTCTCTTCGCTGAAATTCTCTTCTGATACCAACTTCTCAAGCCCTGGCAAGAAGGATAAGAAATTTGAATTTCATGAGAGGAATGCACTTTGACTCCCTTGCTTGCAACACCAAAACTTTTTATAAGCATGGTGGACAACGAAAACGAAAGTCTCCATGACTCAATACGAATCGCATCAGGCCAAACGGGTCGTATTACATTCCCCGTTTTGGTGTCAGATGATCAACGTCACAAGAAAACCGACCTTAGTTAACAATAACAATCAAATTGAATACTTGTATAGACGGTTGCTGGTCATACTAGTTATTTATATGCTTGCACGACTAGGTGGTGAACAGATTAGATCAAACTCTGGCTATTAGCAGATCGCAAAGGCCAGCAGGTCGGAGTTCTTATAATGTTATTCAAATAATGGTGCATGAGATTGACGCATACTGGTCTGTGCTTCTAGTTGTCCGTCCAACGGCGATAGCCCAGTCGATATCTAAAAGAGCGTTAAATCAAGTGTTCGTGAGTTCGAACCTGGTCTCGGCCTCTCCATCTGTCCGATGATTGGCAAAAGTCATTGTAATTAGAGACATTCTTCTACCAGCGATGGGCTGAATAGTCTATGTGGGACGGTAGCCATTTGGTGTATGAATGATAGGTTCATACAAGTCAAGAGATACATGTTAGGAGAACAGGACCCGTGATTAAACATATGACCAAAACATGTGTGCCACATTATTTTCAAACTAGACCATTAGTGTTGGACAAGAAACTTTTCCCTCCCATTGCCATGACAATCAGAATTCTGCAAGGACTTCAATTCTTTGAATACTATTTCGAAGGGGACAACCTAAGGAATCCTTTTCTATCAAATGAAGACTCGGACGCCTATGACCTGTCCATTGGGAAAAAGGTACATTGAAGGTTCAGATCAACATGTCCATATTCTCAGTCTTATCATAATCTTCATAAGTTGACAGAAGTTTGCTAACAAGCTTATGTAAGTTATATTTGAACAGTTTAGATCTTGATCAGACAAAACCAATTTTATACATTTTCCATATTTTGTAAAAAAAAAACTGCTATTATAAATAATACAAACATATGAGCCTTTCAACGAGAAACCCAACAATGTGGACTCTGCGTAATGTATCGACCTGGATCAACTTAAGCATACCGCGCAGGCTAACCGGCACAGATACGTTTCGCCTCCAATGGACTTTCTGTTTCAGGAATCATTAATCTATACCTCTATTCCCCTATATATCTGGGTTGATACATTACGCAGAGTCCATAACGGTGGGTTTCTCGTGGAACGGCTCATATATTGGAATGAAGTCCTCTGCTATGGAGGAAACTGAGGACAACAATTTAACATCTGAATAAATAGAAGTGTCATATTCTTAAGACAAGCGCGCCGAAAGCGAACGCCAACGATCGTCTGTTTTTTGCTAAGTCGAAAAAGGGACATTACTGAATAATTATTAAAGACAGAGTTATGTGACTCACTATATACATATGTGTAATGTTCCTATGAACATGTGTACCAAGCTTCATTTCAAAATGTTGAACAGTTTTTGAGTTATAAGGTAAGGTTAAAGTTTTGTAAAGACAAAGCCGACACAGACGACGCAGACGACGCAGACGACGCAGACGACGCAGACGACACAGAAGACGCAGACGACGATGACGACGCCAAGGGTGTTACAATACCCAGACTGTTTTTCTTCGAAAGAGCTTAAAATAACATATTGTAGGAAAAGTGAAATTGCTCGTTTTGATCCTGTTCTCATTCTCCCAAAATGTTTCGAAAAAACGTTAGATGTCGTCTGTTTGAAGGAAAGGGGGTAACTCACCGTCTAAATACTCATGGACGAATGTTTGAACCTGTGACCAAGCATCGACCATGCTCTCCGATATATCCACACACAGTATGGTGTGTACACCATCTAAGTACTGAACTTCTGTGGTCGATCCTGGAAATCAATCAAAATCAATCAATCGACCTGGAAATAGGCCACGTCACACGACCACCGACCTTTGGGGTTTTGCGACAAGGAACGATCCAAATAAGCATCAGGGTCTTCCCTGTTCGCCATCTAGCGATACAAGCGACCTGGAGCTCCTCGAGAACGAGTATGTCCTAAAAGCTGACAATACCACAGGTGTTCGAGTTTTCATTTGAGAGCAAATAGAATAACACACAATACCTTGTTAAGATACTACACATAGTATCTCTATATTTTCCATATGCTATAATGATCGTAATGATTTCGAATGAGAACATTTGGGGAATCCCTCCAAGAACCGTGTTACTATAAAAAGCCAAATAGCCTCTGTATGGTTCATATAGTATAGCAAGTGCGCCAACTGTCACAAAATATGCCCGTCCTGTGTTTTTGAGACCAAGTATAGTAATAATTGATTGTCTGTCAGGCAAATTGAGAGAGTGGACACTGTTAATACTGTTTTGGCCATTTCGAGGGATATAAGTGCGAAGTGACTAAGATGGTTAACGTTGTTAGTTATGGAACCTGACCAAGATATTCTGCCCATCAAACTATTGTCTTAATTTTGTGATGATCAAATGAAATGACTCAAGCGATATGGCTGATTACAGCACTTGTCCGAGACATTATGCCCATACACATTCTGACTAAATTTGGTGATGATTGGATGAAGGCTTCAAAAGCTATTGATCGGACGATACCGAATTTTGGTATTTTCTATAATTAAAGGGTGATTACTCTCGATTAAACGAAGCAATATGGCTGGTTATCGAACGTGTCTAAGATATTATGCCAAGACACATTCTAACCAAATTTGGTGATGATTGGACAAAGGCTTCTAAAATAATTGGGCTGACAAGACCAATTTTGGGTAATTTCTATATATAAAGGGCGATAACTCTCGATTGACTACAGCGATATGGCTGGTTATATAACTTGTCTAAGATATTATGCCAATAAACATACTGGACGCCGCCCGACCGCCCGCCCGTACACCGCTGGTAAAACTTAAATACGTTCCTTTTTTTTACAAAACGGGCGTATAATAATAATGACTTTTTATATAATACCATATAGAGAGGCTATTCATAGTACCATGGTCCTGTGTGGGATTTCCCAAATGTTCCGCTAAGATAACATTGCGGTCATAATTATTACAGCATAAGGACCATATCAAGAGAGTTATTGTGCTTTTTTCTGAAAGTCGGTTTTCGCATAACGTTGCCCAAATATAATTGTTGGTACTGATTGCTGACCCGGTAGGCTGTGTTATTTGAATTAATCCCTTGTCTACATGTGATATAATGTATAATTAAACGTGTAGGTGTGTGAAAGTAATACAATGTATTGTATTGTATTGTTTTGTATTGTATTGTATTGTATACGTACCTTCATGTTCCTCCGATTTGCAAAGTTCCTTCCATTGTTCAACTGATTTGTATTGTCGTTGTCCTTCAGGTTTAACTCGAGGCTTCCCTGGAAATACAACAAAAGATATACTTGAGCCGTATGATATAAGATCAGCAGCATAGATTCGAATCAGCATGAGTCTAGTAAAAGCTATACGTAGTCTCTTCTGGAGTGTGTCGTTTCATCCTGCATGACGTCATTAAATCACGCATGAAGCTGAAAGAAGCGAGTTATGACCACAATGCATGTCAACGTCATGTTTGCACAGAGCAAATAGATCAAAGCACTTAAAGTGCTGACACCAGCAACGGGCTAACTGCAGATTACTTTTTAACATGGATTTACCGATCCCGAAATTCTAACAAGAACACTTTACAATAACAATTTGTTATGTCCATATATTCAATGATATAGGAGTTGAATGCAAAATACTGCACACACACATTACTTCCTTCAATTATGGCCGTCTACTATCTTTGTAGTTCCTGTTTAAAACACCTACAGGTTTACAATGTATTTAAGACGTTATTTGTATTATGCAATCAATACATAAAAGCATGTCTTTTCAAAATCAAGTGATGAAATGAGAAATATATTGAGAGTCCCATGCTAAAATAAAAGCAGAAATAATATCCTGTATACTCTAGATTTTTTACGGCGTGATGTAACTGAAATAGTGTTAAAAGCGATGTAAAACATCAAACAACCAAACTATTAATCTTTTGTCAACAAATTGAAAATCTCTATAACTGAATGGATGAATTGAAAATCTCTATATCTGAATGGATAACCTATGACTAAAAGTTGAAAACATAATTGGAAAAGGAGAAATTGCTCGTTTAATCTTTTGTCACTATGTTTTCAAAAAGCCGTAAGCTGCAGCGGCGTTAGAAAGCGTCTATATGAAGGAAAGGGTTAAAAGATTCTCACAAAGCATAGCTTTAAATTGAATGCACTGCTGATTTTTAAAGAATTTATGAGACAAAAATGAAAAAGATAATTATAATATATTTTTGTTTATATGAATATATGATAAAAAATCAGCCTTGACCGGGAATCGAACCCTTGTCTCCCGCGTGCAAAGTGCACATGCTAACATTTGTACCAGCCTGACTATCTCATTGTATTGAGTAAATGTATATAATTTCCATACATATAAATTGTTACTAAAAATAGCTTATAAAGTTTATATAATATAAAGCGTGTCAATTTCTTAAATCTTCAAAAATATCGACCATTATTTACTTTCATTCCAATAATTTGATTCGATTCACAGACATGTACATGTATTTCCATGAATTTGTTTGTTGACAGCGCAGCAATACATTTTTCATTTTCAATTATGAAATTCATATATTTCAACAGCACATTTCTTTGGAGTTCTTTCTATTTTGTAAGTGATGTCAAATCAAATCTCTTTTCCGGTTGATATCCCAACAAGGTAAAAATATATTCCAAAGATGCATGTGCTTTTACTGACATTAGATACAATCTACGAATAGCAAGACAACTCTTTGAACCCAAAATGGTGTTCAGTAATGGAGGGCCACTGTAGAAAGAGATATTTGAAGTAATTCTCCAATATTGTAATAAGACTCTAACAATAGGGCCTGATTCCAGTCTAGATTTCGATTAGTGTCTTCGGAATATGCTTACTATAGCAATTGACTCGACGAGCCCCTTGCTAAAAAGCAATGTTGTATAACATATTTCGAACTTTACTTACGATATTTTCTTTCTTTCTTTCGATCTTCTGGTGTCTGCTTGAAATTTGGATTTTCCACTTTTCTAAAAGAAAAATGAATAATATACAGATCTACATAAAACCTGCAATTTACAAATAAATAAGTTCAAAATTCTCAAATAGTAAAGTTCAGCATTACTATATACTAGAATATGTATATATAGATAATTTATGTGGTGTTTGGATCCGAGAAAACCGCAATGCCACATAAATGGAATATATTAAATGTTCTAGGCTGTTGACGAGGCTATCAAACAGTATTATTATACCTCACGTGACTTTGTACATAAATTCTCATATACTCATCATGGGCAATTTCTTTCTGTCTCATGCTAACAGTACGTTTTTGACCGGTTAACAGTATACTGTTACATGGCACGCGCGTGAAAATGTTGGTTATGCACGTGCATGACGTCATTTCAAACAATAACGTCACCCTTTAGATGCGCGTGCCATGTAACAGTATACTGTTAACCCGTATATTCATGAGTGTGTGTTACATTGTTGTAGATCTACCCATGTTCAACTTCCCTACAAAGGTACAGAATAAACGTGTAATTTTGTTCTGTATAATAAAATAAATATTGCATGGCTTCCAGTGTGACAGTACATATTGTCAACATTCGGGTAAATACTGTTTAACTCGGATGCGCCTCGGGTAACAGTATTTTCCTCATGTTGACAATGTGTACTGTCACACGGGAAGCCATGCAATATTTATATAATGACGCATTTAGTCAAAATTTCATATTTATATATTTATAAGAATAATGGATTAAAATACTTTAAACTATTAGTGCCCATTTTACATGCGTTTAAATAAAACTGATAATGGTAACATTATCAAATGCGTTTACTTTGGTATGAAACAAAGACATAAATGTGTTGTATTAAAAGTTTTAAAATTGTAGTATTGAGACACACTTATACTTCTCTTTTTGTGTCAGATTGAATTGACATATCACGCTTTATTTGCCGCAACCGTGACTTTTCATGCTTTGATAATGTAAGCGAACGCGTTTTATTTTTCTATAACTTGGTATAATAAAACAAGACATAATTATCATTGTATTTGTTTGTATGGTGTTTAACGCCGATTTATGCAATATTTCAGTTATGTCACGGTGTTTCCTGGATAATTTACCAGTACTATTGGACCGTTTAAACTGACACCAGCGAGTCAATCATAATGCTAATCCCACAGCCAATACGAGAAAGCCAATTTTTAACATTTTTAAATACTTTGGAATGACCCAGCCGGGGGTCGAGACCGCAACCTCCCACAACCGAGGCGACTGCTCTGCCCCAACACCAATTATCATGTGAAACGAAGATGATTCGCGTCGGTTATATAAAGTGTGTTTCAGTAGCACATGTGAACAATGAAGACTCGGTTGGGTCAGTACACGCACAAACTCAGCAGGGACTTTACTGACCAACTACATTTCGCAAAACAAAAAGGTGTCATTTTTTATAATCAATTATAATCGTAACCGTCTTTGCTTCAATTACGTACATGTATCCTTTTGTTCAATGCCAGCGAACAATATTAATGAAATTTAACACAAACCTACGAGATTCATGTGTGTCAGGGAATTAATGATATTCGGAGACTACCTAAGCTTTTGGCAATGACCGTAGTGATCAGTTTTCAATTTTAACTTGTAGAATCGTAACCGATATAGAGGTTTATGTGTTCGACTTAGGTGATATATGGAATCGCGTTCATCGTATCGCGTGCGCAAAGCATCCGCACAGTCTCCCGAGAATCTTCACTGTCAGATTGTTGGGACGGTTGTCGACATACATCTCTAGAACAAACTACACAATTAATAAACGAAACAGATACATCTAAGTGGAGTAATTTGTGTGTACATACACACGCAACCACCTGTCTGACCTTAATTTACGAATACTAACACAACCGTCCCATAGTACTTTCAGTGCTTTTATATATAACAAACTAGATGTATAGCCACCACTATGTACAATACACCAGGTAGGCTTTTATTGATGCAAAACCGGAGACTCGGACCAAGACACGAACTCGCAATACGTGACTCCTGTGGGTTGTAACCCTTTCCCACATACAGACGCTTTATGACGCCTGAGTAATTTCTCCTTTTGCCACAATGTTTTCAACCCTATTCAATAATTGTATTTAAATAAGTAGAGATTTTTCATATTCTTGTCTAGATGTTTTCAACGTCGTCTACTGAATGTGTGTTGTATGTGTAAAGGGTTAGATCATCGAACACGAACAAGCATTCTATCTAAACAATGCCGAACTAAATCACTGATTTCTCTGAAAAGATATTTCCCTGTATGTCCCGCCCTTAGTATTTAATAAATAACGTATACAAAACCTAAATTCATGGTTATGTTGTGATGCTGTTGAATCTTTAGCATCTAATACATTCAAAGTGTCATCATCTTGCGCATCGTTTTGCACATCATGTGACTTTGCTGTGCTAACAGGACAGTCCTTTTGTTGTCCATATGAGTGATCTTCAGATTGTTTCCTAGGTGATGCAGTAGGTTTGATATAGTCTGATCCAGAATATCCGGGCTCGTTTGTTTGTTTAACGATAGAAGTTTCAGCAACAGTTGGTTTGGCAAAAGCAAGCTCGTTTCCAAGGATATTACATTGGTTACTTCCCGTCTCACTCTGTCTCTGCCTTGGTTTTAATTGGACCGCGTTGGATTTTTCTGATTTACACAAATCGTTTAATGCTGCTTCCATCTTTTCCATGTCATGTTTCATAGTGGCGATTTCAACTTGTCGACGCTTTTCTCCTTCATCGAGTTCATTTACTTTTGCTTCCAATGTTTTGATATCTGAAAACAATATTACATTTCGTTGAAACCTTTCTCTAAGACAAGAGGGCCATGATGGCCCTGGATCTCTCACCTGAATTATGCAAAGTGATTTGCCCTGTCTCCTGGTGACCATGGTTATTTTAACCATAACCATGGCTAGAAGGAATCTCAAAGAGGATCACCAAAGGAACATTTCTACAAAATTATTCAAAAATCTGCTGGACACTTTGAGAGAAGAAGATTTTCCAAGCTTTCACTAGAGCCATATTAGGAAAAACAGCCTCGCCCACTGGAGGCCATGTTTTTTTTACGAATCAACATGACTTGAAAGAATCTAAAGAGTGTCACCCAAGGTATATTTCTACAAAATTATTTGAAAATTGGCCAACCAGTTTGAAGATTTCTTAAGTCATATAAGGCAAAAAAGCCGCGCTCCTGGCGGCCATGTTTTTACCAATCAACATGGCTTGAAAGTATCTGATGATGGGGTCACCCAGGGAACATTTCTACGAAAGTATTTGAAAAGCGGCCTTTAGGAGGAGAAGATATTTTAAATTTCAACTATAGCCATATAAGGCAAAAAAGCCCCACCCTGGCGGCCATGTTTTTTTACCAATCAACATGGCTTGAAGGAATCTGAAAGAGGGTCACCCAATGAACATTTCTCTAAACTTTTAAGTTTCCACTATAGCCATCTAATGCAAAAAAGCTCCTCCCCTGGCGGCCATGGATTTTGACCAATAAACATTGCTTGAAGGAATCTAATAGAGGGTCACCCAAAGAACATTTCTACAAAATGATTTGAAAATCGGCCTTACACATTCGGAGGATAAGATTGTTTAAGTTTCCAATATAGCCATATAAGGTCAATTGACCCACTGGTAACAGAGAAGAAGATGTTGGCGGACGACGGACGACGGACACAAGGCGATCACAATAACTCAACTTGAACACTTCGTACTCAGGTGAGCTAAAACAAACAATTGTAACCCTCCCTTTCTGATATTCAAACGCATTTTGACGCATTTGTAGCAGAGGACTTTTGAAATCAAATGTGGCAAAAGGAAAAATGTGCAATTTCGCCTTTTGTCACAATTGTTTCAAAACTTTTCAATCTACTGTATCACGGCAGTCAATTGACCTTATCCTAACTTCCACGCAAACTTACTTCACACAACATTCGTCCCTGGCTACCTTAAGGTTCACACATGACGATTCCTTGCTCATTGGTGGAAGTGTGGGATGACCCTAATAACAACTGTGGCCATATCATGTTTTGAGAGTTTTAGCCTGTTCCATTCTATTTTTATCTTTGCCGGGTAGTCAGGTGATTACTTTTTTGTCAGGAGACAAAAAGCTGACACTGTCAGATTAATCATTGGAAGGTTTTGTTGCAATTACATATCGAATAAGGTTAGGATTTACTCCATCTGTCTATAGCTTTGCTTTATTAATGTTTCTATCTTTTTATTTGGTATATTTCCATTTAACTTTATTGGTTTGTATACGGCCTTTGTGTTTTGTAATCGGTTTTCGCGCCTTTGTATCTTTCGGACCATTCATACAGAACTTTAACTCGTTTATCTCTAACCCGTTTAAAGCATGTTTTGATCCAATGCACCTTATGTTACAGGAATGAGCAATTGAGAGAAGAGTGACTGTATAGTTAGAGTATTGAAGATATTAAAAGCTTTCAGTTCCTTAAACTGGTAAGTTTAAGTGTCAATTTATGTTGTGTATATTTGTACGTTCAGTTGATTGCTATTTATCTGTGGTTGTTACATGTATATGTATATGTGCAATGTGTGAACTGTGTAAACTAAGATATTCATATGTATGTAATTTCAGAATGAACATCAGGATATGATGAAGTATAGTTATCAAATGAGACTGAGTTGTTGAAGTCAATTATCTAAAACCAAGTTATGGACCAACCCCACCCCCTACCTTCTATAACATTATTTATCTATATGGCCAAAGAGCAGAAGGTTACAAATGGCTCCAAACATGGTTGAACTATTCGGATAATGGACAGATTTGGACAACAACCAAAGTGAATAGTTTGAATTGACAATCAACAGGAAAGAGACTTGTGAAATTAACAGTGAGAAGTGGAGAACAGTGAACTAACAATACAAGTGCGATCCACAATTAGTGATTCAAATTTTAAGACATTTGTGAGTAGACTTATTTAGAAATGTTTATTTTCAATGTTTATTTTCAGAGATTATAATTTTACATATTTATAAATGTGAATTGCAGTTATTTCTGAGATTTTCCGAATTGTTTCACTGTTTTTGGGCAGTTATTTAGTATAACGGACTGCAATGTTGTGTTTGCCTCTGTGGAAAGCATAAATGTTCCTGTCTAATGAGAATTGACTGTTGAAGTATTTCTGAATTTTCTGCAATTCTTATTTGAAAATGATTAGTGTGAATTTGAAATATGGATAGATGAATCAAAGAATAGAACGTATTGTCAGCATGAGAGTGAATCACTGTACACTGTGCATGTATTATAACATTTGGTGAATGGCTCTCTAATAATTGTTACACGTTTCAGTCTGGGCTTTTTTCCAACCTTTTCCCCCATTACTTTTCAGCAATTTGATATGTTTCTATATTGTTTATCCTGGTATCAATTTACCCCATATATATGCAGCTAGTTGTTTATCTTGTCCTATTTTTTGAAAATTAGTCCCTTTCTGTTAGACTCATTTTAATTGGTCTACAGTTTTCCCTGCATGTGGCATCACAGCTAGGTGCTCTTATTTTGTTGTTGTGGTGATATGACCTTGACCGAAAATCAAAGTATTTAAGGTATTGAATAGTATTTTACTATTAGCATAAGTGATAGTAATAGTTTATTTACATTTGACCTTGATCAAATGACAGATAGAAAGTAGTTTATCTGTATCAGTATAGGTAGTGTTTTCGCAGCTGTAGGTTATATATATAAAGAAGTAGCATATCTATTTATTCAATGATATGAATCTGAATGATAATGAAATAAGATTTTCTCTTTCAGCATATTTGACATTGTTTTCAATATGAATATGAATAATTTCTCTTTCATCATATTTGACATTGTTTTCAATATGAATATGAAAAATTATGAAATAAGATTTTCTCTTTCAGCCTATTTGACATTGTTTTCAACCTTAAATATAGATTAAAATGTATGTACAGTTTGACATAGAAAAACTGAGGAAATAAATTAGATATATTTTCAACACAAATAAATATTAGCACTGACTAAATGTATTTCATATTCATAAAAACAATAAATATCAGTTCCAAGTGTATATCAAAGATTATAATGGTAAACATAACATGTTTAAAGCAAATTAAATGTATTTGTCATTATCTTTCAGCTTGGCCAGTAATGAGTCTTGATTTATAACAGTAACATTTATGAAGACAATGCATATTGTTTTCATACACATAGTTGAACCAAAAGATAGAACACTGCTGATTGGATAAGTAATATTCAAACAAGTAATATTCAAACACCAGCATTCACTTATTATACAATAAATGTGTATAATAAAGTGACAGTTGAAATTAATCTATGAAACTTTGTTATAGTAAGGTAGATAAAGTATACAAGGTTATAATCAAGATTTAGTACATGTTTATAAATGAAACACTATAAAGGTAGTGTGTAATTAATTAACAAATGAATATATATCCATACAGGGTGTGTTTATAGTTGGATGCCTACTCATAATACAATACAGTATTTAATATAAGTATTTACATAACTTTTTATATACAGGTTGTGTTCACAAATTTGATACATTTTCAGATGCAGATTTTATTAACAATTAATTAGGATATACCATTCCATACATGTGTATACATACAGTGTGATAATACTTTGAATAAACATTTAAAATAGATATATACAGAGTAATCTGTTGACTTAGATACAGAGTGTGGAAAAAAGGTTAGTTGAACTGTACTGGACATATGTATAGTTTTAAACAGTATGTGAACAACAATGGTTACTAAAAATAAAGAATGTTAGACACAAATATATATATACACTCAACAAAATTCGTAATCGGTCAGTTTATATTGTATTATTATTTTTATAATAATACATTTATTCACACAAAAATTCGCGTACCGATATTTGAACAGGTAATGCAGCGATTGTTCTAATATTTATTTTTAGCCGGCTCGCGATTAAAGTAATTGTTTTAGGCAACTTGACAATTATAACACGTTTTGCACGTGCGGGGCATGGACACCCTTTTGTACGTGTTCGTGTACACTTTTGTAATTGCTAATGAAAATCCTTCTTGAAAAACACAAAACATGGTGAGAATGACTACAGAAGAACGCGGCCGAGCCGTCGGAATGATACAGACCGGAACTCACTTACGACAGGTACGTTTTCTTTTATTGATATTACATAAGAATATTGAAATAATTTGTGTGTAGCTATAATATTGGTGGCTATTTCCGTTTTCAACTCATTTCAGGTGGCAAGAACCTTCAATCGGCGGCTATCAACCATACAAGCACTTTGGGCAAAATTCAACCAAACTGGAAGTGTGGCTCATCGACACCGACGATTCAAGCAGAGGGTCACAACACCACAGCAGGACAGATACATGATCGTATCACATCTCCGTGATCGATTTCTACCAGCTACAACGACATCTAGGCATACCAGGGGGACACATGGACGTCATGTATCAGCCCAAACCGTCAGGAAGCGATTACGTGGCGTTGGACTTCGATGCCGTCGACCCAAGAAAGGTCTTATCTTAACGAGAAGACACCGCCAAGCTCGCTTAGCTTGGGCAATGCAACATTTACGGTTCACCAGGGCCGACTGGGCAAATGTTCTGTTTGTCGACGAGACAAGGATAACATTGCGTTTTGCCGACGGACGCACGCGCATTTATCGCAGACGTGGTGAGAGAAACAGTGCCAATTGTGTTATTGAGGTGGACCAGTTCGGGGAAGGATCCATTATGATATGGGCGGGCATTTCGATGCACACCAAAACACCGATTGTTTGCATACAACGCAACATGAATGCGCTACGATATCAGACGGACATCATTCAACCTGTGCTAATACCGCATATTGCTGCAAACCGTGGCATGCAACTAATCCAAGACAACGCTCCATGTCACGTCGCCAGAGCAACATTAGCTATGATACAGGTCAATAACATACGAGTCATCCCTTTTCCTCCTAAAAGTCCAGACCAGAACCTAATCGAGCATGTCTGGGACTTGTTAAAACGAAGGATAAGGGCCCGACCTCAGCAGCTGAATCTACGGGAATTGGAGCGTGACGCCAACCAAGATTGGACAAATATCCATCAGCAGTATCTTCACAGATATATTGTTTCAATGAGGAGTCGTTGTCAAGCCATGATTGCGGCCGGTGGAGGGCATACACGATATTGACACCTGAAAGTCGTACACTAATATGCCTTTGTGACTTTTGAATTAGCGGTACGCCTTCTTTATTCAAGCAGAATATGTCAACTCTTAATTTATTTTGAATGGAATTGTGTTTGTCGATTTGTAATTATTTACACTTTTTTATGCTTCAATAAATTTTATAAAATTGTATTTATTGTTTTGTAAGATAAGATTATTGAAGTGACCGTTTACGAATTTTGTTGAGTGAACTATAAAGAAAGATTCAACACATTGAATTTATATACAGTGTATGAACAAAAGTGTTGATTGACACAAAAGAAAACGGACACTTACATTGAATAAAGAGAAGGGGTTGCTTCTTTTAGAGAAGTTCGAAGTTATTGAAGTTAATCTTGAAAATAATTGAAGCATGGCGGAAGAAGAGGAAGGAAAATTGCCAATGGCATCAGGAGGATTGACAGAGGAAGATGAAATATTCATGCACGCAATATATCTTTTAGGAATTAAGCCTAAACTAGGATCAGTGGAAGATGTTACAAAATTATTACATGCGTTTGGTGTAACGAAGGAAGAGCCGATAGAGAAAGAAGAAAAGATGGATTCTTCACAGAACTATGGAGCGTATAACTTTCCCAAATTGTCGGTATGTTATGGTGAAGAAGGGGGAGGTGATGTTACTTGGGAAACTTTTCAATTTGAAATTGAAAAAAATCTTTCGACGTGAACAGATACTTCTTGGAATAAGGAGAGATTGTAAAGGAAAAGCAGGTGATACGATTAGGCGATTAGGACCGGAAATAACAGTTCAGGACATAATAGACAAATCTGTTGCTTCATATGCTTCTAGATTGGAAGAAATATTTGATTCAGCTATACATCTGAAAGCATTGAAGAGATCTGACACTATCATTTTGAAAGAAGTTTTACATGCAGGACTCAATAAGGAGTTAAAGTTGATATCAATGTATCAGTGTGACAAGTTAACCAATTATGATGACTTCAAGAGAGAAATTAGAAAGTTAGAAACAAACACTGTGGATAGTAGTACTCAGGAATCAAGGACAATTTGCAAGCCAGCTGTGATTGTGGATACCCAGAAAAGAGAAATGACTGAAGTAAAAAAGTTATTAGAGAAGTTGAATACAGAATAGATCATTTGGAAAAAGAAAGAGAAGAAAGAAACGCACAACCCGATCAAGGATTTTACAGAGGAAGGTGTAGAGGTGGAGGTTATAGAGGTAGATTTCAGGGACATGAAGGGAGAGGAAACTACCAGCAACAAGGACAGTTGGGAACTCAAAACTTTCAACCTACATGCTACACTTGTAATCAAAAGGGGCACATACAAAGGAATTGTCTATTAATAGGTCACAACAATAACATTACGTGTTACAATTACAAACGCCCAAACGCTTAGTTGCTCATGTTATGGGATCAAACGTGAATACAGGAAGAGTAGATCCCAAATTAGTTGCAGAATTAAATGAGACAGAACTACACATACAAAGGATTAGAACAAGAGCAGTATTGGATACAGGAAATTGTGTTAGTGTAGTAGCATAATCATTTGTGAGTAATAACCTTCAGCAAATACCTCTACAACAGATAGATACAATTTTAGACATTGAATGTGCCGATGGAGGTCAACTACCATATTTAGGATCCATTGAAGCAAATATAAGTGTAACATTTGGCCTTCCACAGTCGGAACAAAAACAGTGTTTACTGCTAGTGATTCCTGATACAGCGTACTCAACTGAAACCCCAATTATACTGGGAACAAATATTTTAAATGAATTTTTAACAAATTGTAAGCAACAATTCGGAAAGCAGTTTCTTTAAAAAGCCAAACTCGAAACCCCATGGCATCTGTGCTTTAGAGCCATTACAGTAAGAGAAAAGGAAATAAAGAGAGTAAATAACCGAATAGCAGTAATAAGAAGTGCAGAACCAACAAGAGTGATATTAAAGCCAAATTGGCTTTGATTTGGTATATTTCCATTTAACTTTATTGGTTTTTATACGGCCTTTGTGTTTTGTAATCGGTTTTTGCGCCCTTACATCATAGAGAACTCTAACCCGTTTATCTCTAACCCGTTTAAAGCATGTTTTAATCCAATGCACCTTATTTTACAGGAATGAGCAATTGAGCGAAGGGTGACTGTAAAGGTAGAGTATTGAGGATGTAAAAGCATTCAGTTCCTTAAACTGGTAAGTTTAAGTGTCAATTTATGTTGTGTATATGATTGCTATTTATCTGTAGTTGTTACATGTATATGTGTAATGTGTGAACTATGTGTAAACTAAGATATGCATATGTATGTAATTTCAGGATGAACATCAGGATATGATGAATTATAATTATCAAATGAGACTTAGTTGTTGAAGTCAATTATCTAAAACCAAGTTCTGGACGCCCCCCCCCCCCCCCCTTTACCTTCTATATAATTATGTATCTGTATGGCCAAAGAGCAGAAGGTTACACAACGACTTTTGTGAATCATCGTAAAGAATCAAATATCGAGTAGGACGAGCTCGAGGCAGACATTAATCGGTCCAAAAGAGATAATTAGACAATCCCGTGTTACGTGTTGTTCATGAGGCGTTTCGATAATGTCTGAACACCTTCTCAAATACAAAACAACAACATATTGTTTGCAACGGCCCAGATTGTTAGACAAAGCGGTTCATATGCGCATACATATATACATAAATTTACATATATTAAGGTTATCCAAAATCACTAACTTAGGTTATATGACAATATATCTTGTACATATACTTAGTAAGTAATTTTTGTTAAGCAAGCTTCACAAACATGTATCTCCCATCAAAAGGGTCCTGACCACCCACATAAAACCTCATTTTTTAAAAAGAGGCACCGTGCATCCACGGCATGCGCGAAACAACCAGTGTTTCTCAGAATACCCCTAGGGAAACCAGGCTGTCGGAACTCAACCTAGTTTAATGTGTGAAGCAAAGCAATTTTAAAAATCATCGAATAGCATTCTGTGTAAACAGTCTAACGAGCGAAGTCTAGCGGGGAACTGACAACCAAGCCCTATAACTACTGTATATGTACTCATACCCGAGCGCACATCCCGTGCAACTACAATACACATTAACCCTTTGTGTGTTTATAAATCGTACTAAGATAAACATTCTCTACTTTACTACGTACCACAGATAATTAAACTGTGCGAATTCACTGTCGGGGGATGACAGCTGTTTAAGGGACTATTTCGCTGTATATAAACCAGTCCGCGGATGTATTTAGTTTACTTTGACAAAGAACAACTATTAATAAATGCAACGTCGAGGCAATAAAGGGTGTTCTTCTTTAATGTGTTACCTTTACAAAGTTGCAACAATACCATATTTTATCCGGTACGGCTAACATGCATTATCATATGAGCTTGTGAATGAGAAAACATACAAGTTGGCTTTTTTTGTGAACAGTATAGACCCAGATCAGCATGTGCATCCGCATATTCCGATTCAGATAAACATTTTACAAATCTTACTTACACAATCTTGTCAGAAGATTCTGTTAGATCGTGTAGATTCTGATTAAGTGAACAAGATGGTCGGAATCTACACTGTTCACAAATGCCAACTTGTACCTGTTGGTCACGCACTGCCTTATATGTGTAATCTTATCTAACAGTTGTTTTACTTTAAGTTTCATCATTGTACATGTGTAGGTCGGTTTGTCAAGTATTTAAAAATACTACCTGTCTGTTCAATGACTGCATGGCACTCACAGCTGAAAATGATTTATAACATGTAAACATGTTAACCGTATAACGATATAGATCATTTCTTTAAAATAAAAACATATGGGTTTTTATGAGAAGTAAACCAAACCACAAATTAACCGAAAACATATAAGCTAAAAATAGGCATTTATTCACTTCCTGTTTTTGTTGATTATTTGACGTTCGAAAATACACGAATCAATAACCCTTTCAACTATATTATAATCACCTCATGTATATCATTACAGAGTTAAATAAATTAATTTGTTGATGCTCTATTTAATTTCTGTCAGCAATATTTTATTAAGATGTTTCCTACGGAGGTTCACCAAGGTTTGAGCGAAACGATGTAATTCTTGATAAAACTCAGGTTAAAATTATAATTGATTGTTATTTGTAAATAAAAAATACAAAATGAAAGAATGCAATAGATAGAGGAATCCATCTTTATTTACCGTTTTTATCTTATAGTTGAGTCGTGTCGAGAGATCTGGAGTCTTGTAGACTGTGGATAATGGGATCATATACAGGCACATTACACTTCTAGTTTATTATTAAAAGATACAATGTCTGACAGAGCTCTCTAAAAATCCTTATTTGACCCTGAGACCCTATGTTGTGTATACTCAAAAGAATCGTCTGAGTGAGACGATGCGTTTAAGTACCCACAACATAGGATTTGCTAGGACTATAAGAGAGATATTGTGTGGGGGGGGGGGGGGGGGGGGAACCTGTTTACCCTTCCTTATCTGGACCTCTGAATGACGTTAATATACTATTTAGGCAGACAGCGTATGATCAAGTGAGACTATGCGTGGATGCACAGGCTGTATGCATTAAGATTTCAAATAGCTAGACGCGACTCATATGCTAAGAGTGTAGTCATGGACCAGTGTTAGAACTCGAATAATGTATGTCTATAAGACTGGTTAAGCCTAAAACACAATAATAGGACTTATCAAACGTACGTGCAAGTGCTTTCGTTTCCTTCCAGCACATCGTGTAGTCTGTGTAAAATAGTTTGACTGCTTTCTTTCAGTTCCTGTATGTATTGGCTAGTATCTCTGCTCTGTAAGAGATTATAAAACGGGTCTTGCATCTGCTTGAACATGTTACATGCATTATTTCACTGTGTTGATAAAGTAATGTCTGGAAGACATTGGTTCATTTGAAGAGCGTCGGCCTCTCTTACCAAAGGTCCCTAGTTCGAATCATGTGATGAGCGAGTTCTGCCTTTAGAATTGTCCACACAAACGGCTCGATAACTTGTTACGTGTCCAGGTATCAGAAGAGTATGATTAATATAAGATGGACGATAATTATTTCGCAATCGATGTCAAATAAATATGCTTAAACCAAATGTCTGTGGATCTATATATACACTATTGTAATATATTGCTTATAGACTCAAGCAACACCATCCAAACGTGTTAGGGAAATATCTAGAAATGTTGTTTGAACTAGTTTTGATCAGTACATTTTCAGATCGGTCTGTCCGGGTTCACGGGTAAAGTTAGATCTATATATGAGATGCACATTGTATGCCTTTTTGTTGAGTTTCTTTCAAAGTTTGTTCCTGAATGATTTCTCGTTATCAACAATACAAGCTAGTCGCAGCCAGCTATTAACCTTCTTATTTCTGACGCCTCTGCAGCAGACGACTTTCTAAACATTGTAACAAAGGGAAATACTGAGCAATTTCGCCTTTTACTACAATGTTTTTAACTATGTTCATGCATTATAGGCCCTACCTTTATTTGTATCAAAAGTCTACTGATGCAGATTTTGTTATATGAGGGAAACGGTTAAGGACAATATCTATCTCCGTAACGATGGGCTTAGCCCGTAAAGGGGTGTAACTAATTGGTGACTATGTGTGTAAAGCACGTGTACGCACAGTTACAGGCTCATGTTAGTCTACGTTATTTATTCCCTACATACGTTGCGAACAAAAAAACAGAAAAGTATAAGTTACCTTTTCCGTCATCGTTTAAGTGTAATCCCTTTTATAATTCAAATTTCAATCCGGTCATTATTCAGGAAGTGAACGATTTGATCACCCAAAGAATGAATGTATATTGTTTTATGGCGCATCGACAGCTAAGGTCATTTAGTGCGCAATTAAATTTAATTATGTATGATCCCTGGGTAAACAAACCAGTGATTACCCAAAGACAAATATTTTAAATCGAAAGTAAAACAATGGAATAATTTCCTGGATCTATAAATAGATATAGGTAGGACCTGTATATTAGTATTTACAGGCACGTATATAAACATTTGAAGATGATACTATCCAGATATCTTCTTTATTGCTGCATCTAGTATCGAAATCTAATGTTTTTTGCAACCCTTACACTCCGTTTTCTCAATCGGTCCGCACTCGGCTATTTACGAGTTTAACCGCAGGTTTCCGATTACGAGTTTCTGTATTCACAGTCCCTGTATTGTTTACGCGTGTTTAGTGTACATGCATGTAATTCAACGGTCACTGGGGTAAAACATATAAAGTAGGAACGAACAGCAAATATATTCAGCTGATGTTTCTATTTTAAGCAGGAATGTTTTACATGACTATTAAGTTAGCTAAGCAGGTTTTGACCGAACGACTTGTTAGACCTTCAGCATGAACTTACATTAATTACTTTGAAAGGTATGTTGGGTCAATCTGAACACCCCATCCCCATGAAATCTTTCCGTCGTTATTTTTCAGGTATAGTAGGCTCAATGGACGTATTTATATAGTAGTGCTGCCCATATTTCATGAACCATTTCCATGGTAAAGGCGACATTTCACGCGAGTGCAGCAGTCGACAATTGAAAACATTAATAGAAAGTCAGCAACTTTAATGCCGTTTCAAAACAAATCTCATGTTTAAGATGTGATGCATATTTCTTCTTAAGTAACCATATACATCAAAGAAAGGTTGTCTCCTCTGAACGGTAATGCTGTTTCTCAGTGGACCGATGTTAATCTTGACGTATGTTCGAGTTTTCCAAATTGGGTTAAAGTTGCACTCTTATAGAAATTCATAAAAATAAATAAGTAAAATAACAATTGTTTTCCCTTATAAACCTTTATGAAAGCTTTCATATTTTAATTATTTAAATAAAGTTGTTTTTCCATGCTCGGTAGGTACCTCTTTAAAGGTTGGTGTCTACTACAAACATTCGGGGGTGGGGGGAATAAAGTGTACACAAGTCAACTGTTATAAAAATAACTCAGTTCATTGAAGCACAGATACACATACTTATTGTGTATACAAAGTATATGCCTCATTGAACTGAGTGTATTTTCATAACAGTTATGTACATTTTATCTCAACACGGTTTGTATATGACATCCAACCTTTAAATACATTCTGGAATGAAAATGTACATGAATGGCTCCGTTTTTAAAATCCTGAAATCTTGGAGAAAAGTATAATTTGTGAGTGTGGGCTCTTGGGTAACATGTTTGTGGTTAATCCCAAACCCATTCAGCTTCTTACTTTTAAAAAACCCGATTTGAACTTTTTTCTTCCCTCTGGATAGAAATGCCATTTTAACATTAAACTCTTCAGTAATACACCTATATGGTTACAGCCGGAAGATTCAGTTGAAAAACGCTTAGCTATTTAATGGCATGAATTTTACTAAATCCTTCAAAAGTAAAAGATGGATTACCGCAATAACTAACTATTGTAGAAAATAATCTAGCACATTCTGAATCACTATCACAATACCTATTTATATGTGAGAAATGTAAACCTAGTTAAATACAGCTGTGGGTTCCTTTTGGTAGGGCAAAGTTCTGATTGTGGTACAATATTACATCTCTCTGGAATATACAAACAAGATCTACACCCGGATGTTTTGTGAACGCTATTTTACCTTCTTATACTTCCAATTGAAAACAATGAAAGGTGTATGATGATTAACTGTCAAATAAACATTTCTCACCGTGACCGTAACATATACGTATTATAATCTCCAAGACCAGCGTGAAATCAGAATGAACTCGACACAACGTGCATCTCCAAAACCAGCGAAAAATCAGAATGAACTCGACCCAACGTGCAGACAATGTTTCGACAATCCTGACACTCTGGCTTAAGATGACTTAGAAAGAATGCGCGAAAACATGTAAAACCTATAAGTGAGAATGATTTTTTGAATGCATATATAATAGTTGAAAACATTACATCAACTGGTGAACATTTTTTTCTTATCCCTCAATGTTTTCAAATGTCATCTCCATCAAATGCCATCAAAACATGTTTGCAAGTTGGAATAGGTTAAACATGGTTTTGATTATAAACGACTAATTAAAAACGGCAAATAGCACACTATATAAAACTGCAGCAGACAACTTTGAATGAATCTGAAAAAAATGTTCAAACTATCTAAAAGGAAATTTTAATACTAAATAAAGTTGTAAACATTGTGAAAAGGGGAGAAAATGTTCAGTTTGATCAATTACTCTTCTTGTCACAATGTTTCCAAAAGTCATCTGTTTCGTAGGTCTGAAAATCGTCTGTAAGTTGGAAAGGGTTAATAGGGTTGATTATGATGTGATAAGTCTAGGGTTTGACATACCCCGATAATAACTTGCAACCATTTACAGTGTTATGTGCATAAAGTTTAAAGTAAAGTGTTTGTTTATTATATTGTCATTTAAGCAGCATTAGCTCAGTTGGTAATGACATGGTCCACCAAACCAGATGTCTGTATTTTTCGGCGATATCTGTTTAACGTCAATTAGCTGTTTAACCTCAGTTTTGACCTAGATATTAAACAAATGATCTAGATTGTAGACCAATCAAATGTTGTATTTAATGAATAATGTGGAAGAAATAAAGGAAATGAAACATTTTGATTGGTTCATAGTTACGTTGGCGATCCTACGAGAGGCACTTATAAGATGAAGTTTTAAAATGAAATGTTCCGCATACTAACTTTTGATTGTTTTCCTTAAGAAATGAATTTCAGTAAAAAAGAAATCAGTGAAAACGTATGAAATATAATATTTAAGAGCAAAATATTAATTATTTTTGAAACATGATAAGTTTTCAGTTATTTATCGTCAATTGAAAATACACCTCTTGGGAGCCTCGCGTAATCTCCAGTCATGTGGCGTATTCTCGGCCTTGATAATCTATTTATAGAAACTGAAGCTTGATGGAGATGGCGGATAAGCCTTTGGTAAACACATAGAACCTTTCTGATATTTAAGTCAAATAATATGCGCATGTGTTTTCTCATAATGATCGCCGTTTATCTTTTTTAAAGATATTTCTTGTTAACCCTAACTCCGCCATTCATCATTTCAATGAATGGCACGAGTCATCTGTCTTCCTCAAGTTTTCCAAATAGTCTATGATGTCCTGTCTTTAGTATTAAAGTTGTGTGTGGAGTAGTGGAACAAGAAAGCCAGGATACAAACATTAGGCAAACTGGCCACCAATATAAACTGAACATTTCTAACTAATGAGTTAGGTTGTCTATTTATCATTACACAAGCCAATCAGTCGTAATGCTTATCCACAATCCAGAGCGCCAAGGAGGGCAGCCATTATTACCATTTTTAAAGTCTTTGGTATGACCCGATCGAACCTGTGACCTCCCGTACCAGAGGTTGTCCGGGAACTAATGAGACACATTCACCAGTACTTCCCAAATGTTATGCCCCACACCGGACAAGATAGACTTTGGATATCATATTTAAATGTCTGTAGATTCAACAGCCGACCATAGCTGAATGAACCTCACTGTCACCACTGGAGTTTGAACTTTGACATTTTTGTAACCACTATGCTATATATATAATTCATTCGATCAAAGAAGTTTGGTGTTTTAATTTGGATGAGCGTATTTATTGAACACTTACTGATGTATTTGCTGGTTCATTTGAAAGGGGCCTGATGCCAGAACATAATCGTAGTAGGCAACTTCCAAGACATGGATGTTAAGACAATTGGAAATAAAGCCCTCTCGTATGATGATTCTTCTATTTTCAATCGACAACATTGGTTATTTGTCAACATTTAGCTTCTGTCAAAGTTGGCATATTAATGCAGTTAATGCACTGACACCTGAATAAAAAAAAAGATTCATAGCTTAAAAGTGAAAAATGATCATTGAATATATCAACCTACCTACTCATATATGTAAGGAATAAATTTCATATCTACAAGGAGTCCCGGTAGCTCAGTTGGAAGCGACGCGGGATATCCATCCATGTGACAAGTGTCATTCGTCTTTCACCAATATCGATGTGGAAAAGCAGCCAGTTGTTTGGAAAGAATGTTGTGTGCACCTTTGCTAACCCTTTCAGCACATGTAGACGCATTTCGACGTCCATTTTAATGAAGAAGACCAGTTTTGAAAAAAATGTGTCAAAATGAGAAATTGTTCAAAACGAATAATTTCTCCTTTTTGTAACAGAAAAATATCAGTAATTATACTTTTAATTATAGAAACTTTCCATGCTTTTGACTAGATATTTTCAAAGTCGTCCGATGCAGATTTTTATCACATGACAATGCTTGTACCCGATATAATATACCCATTACGTATTTCTTTATATGTCACATGTGTAATATAACATGACCGAATCACTATTGTTGTATCCATCTGCGAATGTTTACAAAATGGCTGAGAACGTGTATCCGTTAAAAACAATCGTCACGATAGATGGACGAGGTAAAGAGAACATTATCGGTCATAACAATATTTTTGTGTTAACAGTTTATTAAGTATTACAAGTTTGGACTATTTTCTGACAGCGAAAACACGATTTTCTTTTTTATGTTTCGTCATGTGATAAAAGGAATTCGTTGTCATTTCATTAAGTGTTATTAAATTCGTCCAAGAAATTTGTCAGATCCTATATATATGTATTTGAGAATGAGTTGACGTATTGAAACTAGAGGTCCGCTTCATGTAAACCTACCATTAATCATTTTCATTCCGTGTTAAGTTTGTCAACCAAAACTAAATATGCAGACAAAGCACGTGCGACCAGTGGAGACTCAGATCTATCTGAGAAATCGCATCTATAGATCTGTATGTTGTTTGTGGTTTTATTCCGTTTCAACATAATTTTAGTTATATCGAGGCGACACAAACCAGTACTAGGCTTGGAAATGTGCATTGTCCCAAGAGCACTCCACAATGACCACCGCGCCGCGACTGGGGATCGAACCCGGGATGCCCGGTTCCAAATCCTCAACTAAACTGCTCGGCCACGGCAGATCTGTATCTGGATCTGCGCTCGTCGATCTAGAGTCACAGACGGTCCCAAGAAAGTTCACATCCATTTCACACATGAACACGCGTGTTGTGGCATATGAAGCATGCAACTGTTCAAAGTTTGTGACAAAAAGAGAAAATGCTCAAAACGAAAAACTCCATTACTTAATTATGATTTCATAATTAAAGAATACCATACTTTTCCCTTGATGTTTTCAAAGTCGTCTGTTTCGTATTAAATCGTACATTTGAGATCCGATCCATAAATGGTATTTTATATAAAAACATAAAATAGTTTATGAAAGTTTCAGGGTGGTATTGTTGCGTCCCCTGATTGTTGTTGGTTCATGTAGTTTCCCCCGTTCTCTTCGAGGCACTCCTATTGGTAATAGGGTAGTGTTGATTCGGTTGAATCCTCCATACATAGTATGTCTTGAAGTGCAGGGAAATACATGCAGGTGATCATATTTACGCAAACATATGTACAGTCACTTGCGGCTTATATAATAAGTCTCTGTTGATATTAATGTTAATACTAGGTCATGCCTACGCACACGTAAATTTGTGGTTAAGGAGGACAATATAATCAACAGTAGTATGCGTATGCAGGGTCGCATAAAGAAACGTGGGTCTTAGATACTTAGTGTGCTTAACTTGTCAGGGGAAGGGATCTGGAGCGGTGAGGACTTGTGTGCATCGCTCGATATCTTCCTTCTGTTTTGTTGACAGTGGAATCAGTGAGGAGATTCTGGTATGAGTGCACTCTAGTATCAGTTGCACAAGCAGGTCATCGCTAATACTTGTTACTATAGTATGTGAGGGTAGCTCTTCCAGGATCCTGTTTAGTCTTCTGATACCGTCACCTCTTGTATCTGTCAGGGAAGAGCATTTTATAAGAAAATGCTTCAATGTTTCATCTCCACCATGGCAGAGTTTACATGTTGCTTCAATTTCTTTACCGTTGAACCTTGCATAACTTGTCTGTAAAATATACGTTCCTGTTAATAGTCTCGCCTTGACCTCAGCTATTTGGGTTTCATGTAATTTTGGCTTGGCTACTTTCCATATGTTGTGTGGGGTAACAGTTTGTTTTTCTTGTATTTGGAGGTATTGCAACGTGGTTTTCACTTTGGTTTCTTCTGTCCAATTTGTGGACCAGAATTCGCTGATAGCTGTCTGTATCATTGGTTTCCATGTTGCTTTAGTAGGAGGGTAGACAAGAAGTTCTTAGTAATCTTGGTAATCCTTGTAGATGTTTCAGGACTTTCCTTTGATAAGTTTCTAGCTTTTTAAGATCAGTCTTTGTGAAATGCAATACTTCTATGCCATATAGGAATCTGGGAATGACACCAAATGTTAACCAAATTGTTGATGTTACTAGAGGTGATAGGCCGCGCCTAGCGTGTAAACCAGGACCAAGCAGGGACTAAATTGTCTTTCGTGCGGTTTGGAGTCTGTTATCGACATCCACAGTGTTCTTGTTGTTTCTATTGATTCCCAGATGATTTATGTTTGTTACAACTGCAATGTATTGTCCGTCAAAGGTTACGGTGCGTGTATCCTTGCATTTCTGACTTGTCAGGGTTAATTTTCACTAGGTCTCTCTTTGTGTTGAAATCCACTATGTTAAGCATAGCTTGAAGTTCTCCGATGTTATTTGCAAGTAAAGCCGTGTCGTCAGCACACGTAGGTGTAGCCACACAGATGTTTCCTATAGATGCACCCAGTCCACTGTCTTTTATGGAGTTTAGTAGGTGGTTGTGGTAACATTTATAGAGGGTTGTAGACAGCTTCGCACCTTGCTTCGTGGCTTGGAGAAGCTCAAATTCTGTTGATAAGTTATTTTCCCATTTTACTTTAATCGTTGTGTTTCTGTATAAGTTCTCATAAGAAGCCAGAACGGGCCTTGTACGCCGATGTGATACTTTATTGAAAAGAATTTCATGGTTTACGGTGTCGAATGCTTTTCGTGCATCTAAAGTGGCCATGAGTAGCGGTTTGTTTTCATATTTGGGATGGTCTATTGCTTCACTAATGATGATTGCTGCGTTCATTGATGAGCTCTTTTCAGTAAAACCTCTCTGGAGTGGATTTTGTTTTTGATCAAAAATATTGTCTAATCCGTCTTTCAGTACACTTTCTAGGTTCTTGCAAAAACATTTGAAACCACTATTCCTCTATAGCTATTGGTTAAACATTTATCTTTTCCTTGCTTATGGATTGGAGTTAGAATCCCACACTTGAGGAATGCTGGTACATCTAAATATTTGAAGATAGAGTCTATAATATCGGTTAAAACTGGCACAATTTCAATTTTGCATATTTAAAATGTTCTCCCGAGATGCCGTCGATATCCGGCGCTTTACCACTGTTCAACTTAGTAACTGCTTTCTCTATTTCAGATTATAATACTGGTTCCATTGTAGGTTGGTTCTTTATGATCAACTCTTCGATAATTCTATTCTGTTCTGTTGCTAGGCTTAGTTTCTCATTTTCTGCATATTCCATTGGCGACGGTGTTGCTAACCCTTTAAAATGGTCACGCCATATTTCCAGGATTTTTTCTGGTTCTGAAATTGTACGTTTTCGTTTACTGATTTTCTTTGTTTATTTACCATTTTGTGGAAGAGCTTATTGTCGGATGTGTAGGCGTTCATTACTTCATCCATATGTTGTTTTTTTTTCTGACTAGCATAGGATTGTCTTTGAAGTTGTCTTAATTCCTTCTTTTTCTGTTTCAGCTTATGTTTGATCAGGACACAGGTTCTGCCCAACTCTATCCATTTCTTAAACAGTGATTTGGCTTCTTTTGATACCTGCCCAATATTTTTATTCCATATGCTTCTTCCTGATTGTTTCAATGTCTTTAGACGTCTGTAGCTGGGAATAGACTTCTTTGAAGCTCTGTGTAGAGATTTGGTGACAGTTTCAATTTTGTCTGTCTCTTGTGCATCATTTTTATAAATATTTGTTGGATTCATCATATTTTGTAGTTCTAGTCTGTAGCTGTTCACATCACATTCTGACCATTTAGTTTTTGTGCGAACTTTGCCTGGTTCGCATCGGAGCTTCGCAATAGTGGTCTTCGTCGTGAAGGTTACAGATACAAGAGTGTGATCTGAACAGTTCAGACCATTCATTTCATATGTATTAATTGTCCTGCAGTTTGGAATGGCATTGCCTGTTACAAGGAAATAATCAATTTTTGAACTATGTTTTTCGTTATGATGGACAAATGTATCGTCGATTGATTGTTGTTCTGTTGTATGGAGAATATTGTCTGTTACAAAATCCTGGAACAATCTGTGTCTGCATGTATAGCGTTGCAGGGATGCATTCATGTCTCCACAGTGGATTACGTTATGTGTATGTTGGTATATTTGTACCACTCTTGAAAGTTCAGTGAGACAGTCTTTATATTCCTCATCAGAATGTATGCTAGTTGAGGTTATATAAGCGTTTGTATATTGGTTTGGAGGTCGTGGCTTTTTCAAGGACAACAATTAGTTCATTTCCTAGATCAGGTGTTCTTATGCTAGGTGTAAGTGACCTTTTTCCAGAATGTACATACTCCACTATATCCTCGAATGTTCTTATAATCTAATCTGGGATTTGCGCCGTCTACCGATTTTGCAAGTACTTCATAATTGCTATCAAAGTCGATTAAAAGTTCTTTGTCAAAGTTAATTGGCCAGTGTTCCTGAACACACAGAATATCATATTGTTTTAAAATAGTTTTGAGATAAACACCGTTGCTCTTTACATTCTGAATGTTGATGGTTCCGATATTTATTGTATTCATATTGGCCTGAAATAAAAATGTTGATCAGTATTTGGTGGGTTTGTTTGACTATTTGTAGTTTTTTCTGCCCCTTTCCTCTCTCATAGTTGGTATCAGCCTGCTCCTTTGTCTTTTTTTGAGTTTCTGATTTATCGTTACGGTCATCATTGTTATTTTCAGCTAAGCTTTGTTCTATTTGAGCTGTATTTTTTGACACTTTGTCTTTTTGGATAAGGTCTGGACGTATTGTATTTCTGAACTGACTTTGTTGTATTATGTTCTCTGGCATGTTGTATTGTCGTTGTGACTGCCACAGACCATGTAGATTCGTCTCGTTATGTTTGTAACTAATTGCATTATAAGTGCCTAATTCTGGATTAAGCCCGCACAATAACTATAAATAGTTAAATTTGCATATGCTAGGCTAATGTCAACCAATCAAATCATGGTGTGACAGCCACGTGCTTCATTTGCCATCTTTATAACATTCTATCGGAAAAAGAAGCCCGCTTTGTTTCTCGGATTAAACCTCCGCCTCCCCTCCTCCACCCATTGAATATGTTATATATTTCTTTCCATACATGTTGTTTTTGTTATTTTCATTTTTTATGCTTGACATATTCCTCTCGGATATCTGCCTAGAGTCATTGTTCTGCGTTATCTTATCTACGTCCCTGGTTACATTAAGCAATGAGGTTGATTAATACTATTCTTGTATAAATCTTCATATTTAATTGAGTTATATTTGTAACCATGTGTATTACTTTATGGCATTAATAAATGCCCATTTTCATTCAATCTGTTATTAAGTGTTTTATTCATGACATACAAGTCCTACTGCCCTTGGTCTGAACACCTATCGGTACCTTGCTCGAACTCATTCACGTATTTTCTCATCTTCCCTGGACCAAGCATAAATACGCAATGTTAGAAATCTGTGTAAAGTTAACCTGTAACGGAGCACGTGCTACCTGTTTAGACGAAGATCAATGTGATAATCTGCATATATCTGTATCTGGATATACAGTGGTCGATGGATAGTCAGAGACGGTTCTAAGAAATGTTTTAATCCTTTCCCTTATGTAGACGCAGTTTAATGCATATGAAGCAGTCGACTTGCGAACGTATTGTAGCAAAAGTAGAATTTTTTGTCTTATTTCTTCCTTTTTGTCACATGTCAAAGAGGGTTCCAACAAACGTCATATCCCCTTTCCACATGTAGACGCGTTTTGAAACATATGAAGTGATGTTTGAAAATTGTGTTACGAACGGATAAATTATTCAATATGCTCAATTCCTCCCTATGCCACAATAGTCACACGTCACAGAGGGATCTAAGAACATTCTTAGCCTTTCAGCACGTGTAGACGCTCTTTGACGTACATAGATATCAACCAATCGTCTTTTGAAAACATTGTGACAAAAGTAGAAATTAAAAAAAAAGAGAGAAATTTCTCCTTTTGCCACTATGTTTTGATTTTTTTAAAGAAATAACACGTTAAAATAGGTATTTTCCACATTTCCGCCTAGATGTTTTCACAGTCGTGTTTAGCAGATTTATTTGTATGTGGGAATGAAGTAAAGTGTATTTCAGGTGCGCTCCATGTAAACCAACCATTTCTATTTTTTCTTTCCGTGTAAAGTGTTGTACACAGAGCACATGCGACCGGTATAACATTGGCATTATTTAATGTCAAAGTGGCAAACAATGCAGATTTCAGGAGAGACAGCTCGTTATGCACCTGCAACAGACAGAATTTAGCACAAGGAGAAATTGCTGGCTTTCAACTCTATTCGATCATTATACTTTCACTAATGGAAATTTTCGAATGAATTGTCTAAATATTTGCTGCAGATTCGTGACTTGCATTAGGTGATACATATGTAGATAAATATTCGACAAGTCGATATGGGGAGGTGAACTAGCTTTTATTTCGTAATCCCTTCCTTCCAGTCCACAACAGTATGTACTTTAATTAATAACCGTCATAATACAGGATCATTCAAAATATATGTTGTTATGGGCAATAACTCTTATAATTTACAGAGCCTGTCATTTATGATAATTCATGTCTAGAAGGGATTTCTAATTCATCAAACCCTTAATCAAATAAATAAAAAAGAAATCAACATATCGGCATGTCTTAAACACTATACGAGCTTACAATGTAAAGGTACGCCCAGGATGTATAACGAATTGTCATGTTAAAACCAAGTCTTTCAAGTCAGACTATCAAATGTCATAGTGAACTTTCATTTATACACGCATACGGGTAACTACCATCCACCACATGGATGGCTTCATTCTCATTCGTAGAGTTGTCGTTCCTTACACTCACATACCTGTAATGAGTCGATCGTGTTAGAGAATTAAATGGGATGGCCTAGTACGACGATAATCTTAAACACCCTTGCGGTGACAAAGACATTCGTATATTAAAAAGAGTCAACCGTATATGTCACATGATTTGCGAGCTGTGACGTATTCGCGCGTATAATTCACAAACATTTTAAGAAGTTCGCACTTATTCCTCACACGTGTGACACCTACGTGCGTGTGAAAAATACTGCTCAACACACATTGTATATGTAACAAACGGGGGAGAGAGAGGGTTGAATACTAGTCCAGTTGAAAATTCTGCGCCTTTTAACAGTTTACTGATTTAGCGAAAGCGACACTATCGTCCAGGTGGTTCCCATTCATTATAGTGTGTGGAAAGTTTGTTGAAAGTCATTTAGAACATTTTACTATTGCTCTGCACAGGCTTAAGAATGTAGTTTCATTAACAGTTTGCCTTGCTATAATATTGTCTGTTTTGATTTTATAAACCCTTTCCCTGCAGGAGACGACTTTGAAAATGTCTACTCAAAGATATGGAAAATCTCTAAAATTGTAGGTATAATTACTGGAAAAAATTGAAAAATTACTCGTTTTGAGCAACTTTTCCTTTTGCCACAATGTTTTCAAAAGTCGTCTACTGCAGATGCGTCAACATGCGTTTATAGGTGGGAAAGGGTTACGATCTAGGTGTGACTCTACGTTTCCTTATATTGAATGGGAGGTAATTGTAATTAATTGTCACCCTTTAAAGTAACTAAAGTTTTATTTTATTGTAAATTATACAGTCATTAAATTGATAAATTACAATGAAATTATTTTTATGTATACTTACAATATTCTTCATTCTTGTTTAACGGTTGTATAGTTAAGGAAGCGTCCTAGTACCACAGTCTGTAATCTTTTTGAGAGATATTATCTCCTAATTAGGAGATACTAAGTCGTAATTAGGAGATTAGGAGATACATTCTCCTAATTAGGAGATATTATGTCCTAATTAGGAGATACTAAGTCATAATTAGGAGATAATATGTCATAATTGGTAGATAATAAGTCATAATTAGAAAATTCTAAGTCATAATTAGGAGATACTATTTAGGATTTAGTATCTCCTAATTATGACATAGTGTCTCCTAATTAGGACTTAGTATCTCCTAATTATGACTTAGTAGCTCCTATTAGGACATAGTATCTCCTAATTATGACTTAGTAACTCCTAATTTTGCCACCATGTTTACAAATATTGGCAAAGATATCGCAAATCTCTATAAATTAAAGTTATTGAACGTAACGGGGATGAAACCAGCGTGGCAAAAGGAGAAATTGCTCATGTTGAGCAATTTCTCCTTTTACCACGCTGTTTCCCAACGTCCTCTGATGCGTCAAAAAGCGTCTATCAATGTAAAAAAGGTTAATAGTAAAACATTAAATCACAGAGATTATAAAAGATTAAGAAAGTTTATATCTCAACACCTTCCCATATAAAATAAAACCGAGGTAGACATCTTAGGAAACATTTAGGCAAAACTATGAAGCATCTCTTTTTAAGAAAGTATACTTAATGAAGACCGCATCGTAATGATGTAATGATTGTAATGACTCCGCCTCGGGTGCGGGAGGTCGCGGGTTCGATCCCCGACCGGGTCAAACTAAAGACTTAAAAATGGTAGCAATGACTGTGTTTTCGAACCCCAGCTCGGCCAACATTCTCTCTGACGTTTGACAAAATCATTGCGACAAGCGTCATTTGTCTTCCACCAATGAGTTAAAAGTGTATGTGGAAAAGCAGCCAGTTGATTGGAAAGTATGTTGTGTGGAGTACTGGTGTGAGAAAGCCAGGAGACACATGTGTAGGTGAACTGGCCGCCGTGATATGACTGAACAAAATTGTTGAAAATGGCGTATAATCCCAATCAATGAAACCATAGCATGCATCGTCTGCTGCAAAGGCTAGTGAAGTCGTTTGAATCAGGGACAGGGGCGGTTATAGAATGTAAAGGGCATATACCTTCGCGTTAAAAAATCGATTGTGTTGCGACGTGTATTATATGTCGATAACCCAGGTAGAGGCACAAACGCTGTATTCGACTGGACTTTATTATTATGCTTAGCTTTATCAAAGCATTGATTTGTTTATAGATATAACTATCACTCGCTGTTGCCCAATTTGGCCTTAAGGCAACATAAATATATTGACAATGACCTAACCATGATACAGTTATACTAAGTGTCCGTTTTGAATATAGCCGAAAACCATTTTGTACTCGATAATTAAATACAGTCGAATACATCTATTGAATAGCTGAACACTATCCACACCGGTTATCTAGATAGTAAGGTAATATAATAGAGATACACTCTACATAGTTTACGATACATGTATATATGTATATACCGACCACATTCATATATGGATAGGGAGTGCGTGTGACTATTTATAAGAATGCAATGGTTAAAACGTTCTAATCGCTGTAACGTCTCTAAAGTAGTACATTTTAGACGGTTATTTATTTTCATCACTCTAACAAGTGGATTAATTTACCTTGGGTATAAAACTTCAAGGCCAGTGCATTATGTATTCGAGAACGAACATTACACAGTGCCATGTAATTTACCGGTGTTGGATCCTTTCGATCCATCTATACAGCAGTTCTTCTGGAAACCAGATCCAGTGAAATGTTCGGAGTTTCCTTCGGTTGTTTATGTGGACGAATTTAACGTGCTCAGTGTTAATGAAAGTGCTTTGAGCTTTTACGGGTTGAAAAAACCTAAAGAGTTGACATGTACAGCCGAATCCGTGTACAGGAAAGGCGACGACTATCACATTGGATTTAACATTCCCAAGGTTCTCGAACTACCAACGACCCTGGAGGCCGATTTTACCCGGGTTATATGCTGGAGTGTGGGACATAAAGTGATTTTTGAAAACAAAGTGATTTTTGAAAACATATTGGCAGGAATCCGTCCCCCCGCTAAAAATAGCAAAATTAAGGAGGAGTCTGATGAGCAGCTTAGTGTGCTCATGTTCGGCATCGACTCGGTGTCACGCTCGGCCTCTGTAAGATATTTACCGAAAACACTCGAAGTTCTCCGGGAACTCGGTTCGTACGACTTTCAGGGTCTCATGAAGAATGGCGATAACACAATACCGAATATAATGGCACAAGAAACGGGGTTAGAGCTGTTCACGGAGGAGACCTATGGGTTTGAGGCCGGCACAATGGACCGCTGGCCGTATCTGTGGAAGAATGCATCGGCCAAGGATTATGTTACACTGTTTGGTGAAGATTTACCGTGGCTGGGGATGTTCAACAATGGATATAAGGGATTTCAGAATCCGCCAACTAACCATTATATGAGACCGTTTTGGCTTGCTCTTGGAAAAGAAGATAAAGTCACCTACCACATGAGCAATGTGTTCAAGTAAATATCATTACTAACTAAGTCACATGAAAACCGGCAGTTGGGCTATTATAACGATCTAATAACTAACTTGTACAGTCAGTTGTGTGGTCGATAACGATCTAATAACTAACGTGTACAGTCAGTTGTGTGGTCATAACGATCTAATAACTAAATTGTATAGTCAGTTGTGTGGTCATAACGATCTAATAACTAAATTGTATAGTCAGTTGTGTGGTCACTGGGTCATAACGATCTAGTGACTACCTTGTACAGTCAGTTGTGTTGTTGGTCATAACGATCTAATAACTACCTTGTGCAGTCAGTTGTGGTCATAATGATCTATTAACTAACGTATACAGTCAGTTGTGTGGTCATAACGATCTAATAACTAACGTGTACAGTCAGTTGTGTGGTCATTACGATCTAATAACTAACTTGTACAGTCAGTTGTGTGGTCATAACGATCTAATAACTAAATTGTATAGTCAGTTGTGTGGTCATAACGATCTAATAACTAAATTGTATAGTCAGTTGTGTGGTCATAACGATATAATGGCTAACTTGTATAGTCAGTTGTGTGGTCATAACGATCTAATAACTAACGTGTACAGTCAGTTGTGTGGTCATTACGATCTAATAACTAACTTGTATAGTCAGCTGTGTGGTCATAACCATATATTGACTAACTAGTTAGTTGTGTTGACACCGTACCGCAATGTGTTTCGTAAAACCCTGTGTGATTCAGTGGATTTTTACGTGATAACCGCGGGTATTCGATTTTATTACACCTCAATTTCATTGTCCATATAAAACTCCCATTGACAAAAAGTTGCTATTTTTACTGTCAAGACAAATGTACCACGTGACCATGCGACAGTTTTTGTACTGTCTCACGGCGGTATGCAAATTTTTTACTGTCTCACGGTCGTATGCAAATTTGTTTACTGGCAGGTAGGATGTTAATGAAACTCGTTAAAACTAGACATGTAGAGCGCTCTATGTTGTACTTGTGTGCTATGAAACATTTTACAGATCATAAAATAATTTAATTAAGTCGTTTTATATGTATTTAATACAAATATGTAGGCGTCACGATTGAGCACGGTGGAGTATTTTACGATTCGGTACATTGAGTTATAATCTAGCGCATGCGTGATGAAAATTTGTAAACATCCGTTATCGACATTTTTTTATTTATATTTTATTATTTATAATTTCATTATTTTTTGGTATAATAAAATAAATAACACATTGCTTTGAATTGGACAGTAATATTGTCATCCTTCGGAGAAATACTGTCACCCTCGCCTGCGGCTCGGGTGACAGTATTCTCCTCAGGCTGACAATATTACTGTCCAATTCAAAGCAATGTGTTATTTATATAATATATATATATATATATTATAAAACATCTATTCGTACTTTCGACCACTGGACAGACAGCCCTTGTCGTAATCGAGTGAGCTATCGTGACTGTAGAAAAGGGTGATAATAAGTTATTTGCCAGCGGCAGTCATTGCTATTGTCCCGATCAAATATCCAGTGAACGGTGTAATCAAGTTATCATTCATCCAGGATCACGACCGTCCCTTCTTTATATATATATATATATATATATATACGACTGCTGAAACTATCTATCCTTAATCCTTTCCCACATACAAAAAACCTATGTAGCAGACTACTTTGAAAATATCAAGTCGAAAAGGTAGAAAATCTCTAAAGAATGAAGGTATAACCATTGCAAATAGTTAGAAATAATGTGGGAAATGGAAGAATCATTACTCTATACCTCAATACCCCAGAGACGGAATGTGTCTACTTATATTTAAGAATATACACAAGTCGAGTATGATTAGACTAGATGTAAGGATAGAAGCAGGATAAGGGTCAAGCTATCAATAACTTGTACACAGTATTCCTGCATTTATCAGTGGTCGAGTGGTTATAGTCGGGGATTTGAAACCGGGTGTCCAGGGTTCGATCCCCAGTCGCGGCACAGTGGCCCTTTGGGCAAGGCACATTTTCTGGCCTAGTTCTGGTTTGTTTACCTAGGGATCATGCATAACTGAGCCGTCGCCGTGATATAACTGAAATAATGTTGAAAGCGGCGTAAAACCCCCCCAATAAAACAAGCAAAGAATATTGACCACTAACAAAGTGTTACTCGTAAACTTTATGACCTTTGACAAGGATTAATAAATGGGAGATAAATGTACATGCGGATATTTTACATTGTTTGCAAATGCAGATTTAAGTCTAAGATTACGGCGTACTTACATTTAATGAACGTGGATTATAGTCATACATGACGGCGTACGTAAATGCAGTTTAAAGTCTTACATAACTGCATATATAATTATATATGAGCCATTCCACGAGAAAACCAACAGTATAGACTCCGCTTAATGTATCGGTCCAGATCAGCCTGCGCAATCCGCGCAGGCTAATCCGGGTCGACACATTCCGTCTCAGGGGCATAGAGGTACAGAGTCAGGATTCCTGATACAGAAAATCAACCGTGGGCGAAAAGTGTCTCTCCGGATAAGCTTGCGCGGCATGCTTAGGCTGATCCGGGTCGATACTTTACGCAGAGCCGACAATGTTGTTCTTTTCGTGGAACGGCTCATTTAATATATATGTTGGGTTTTTGTCTCGAATATCGGGTTAATGGTTAAGAAGGGATTCGTTATCAGCCGTAGACATATCGATCTATGTATGTATTGATTGATGTTGTCCTATATTGATCAATGAAATTCCGTAGTTGTTGTGTTATCAAAATCTTTCTTAACCCTTTCCCTCATAATAGACGCTTTCTGACGCCTCTGTAGCAGACGACGTTTTGTTTTGAAAACATAGTGACAAAAGAAGAAATTGCTCATAACGAGCAATTTCTCCTTTTGCCACAATGTTTTCCACTTTTAGTCATAGGTTATCCATTCAATTATAGAGATTTTTCCATCTTTTGACAAAATATGTTCAAAGTCGTCTGCTGCAGAATTGTTGTATGAGGGAAAGGGTTAAGCGTAAAACCAAGACAATTTGTATAAGATATTTTATAACGATAGTATCTAAATAAAGTTGTGTATATTCAGAGCTCTAGATAAGGGGCTTGTTGCATGTTCTAAAATCCTTATTTGACCTTGTAAACCTATGTTGTGGGTACTCAAAAGAATCGTCTCAGTGAGACGATTCTTTTGAGTACTCACAACATAGGGTTTGGTTTAATAATAAGAGAGAAATTGCGGGGAAAAGAGCTGAATACCCCTCCTTATCTGGACCTCTGGTATAAGATAAGATAAGAAATTGTTTATTAAAGTGACATGTGTGAAACATATTATGATTAACAGTATTATATAAAAAACAAAAATAATCACACCCGGCCCTTTGGGCCTATAAGTCACCTATATGTGTATACGTATATACATATTTACATATAATTATATAAAGTCATAACACATCATATTATTTATAATCCGCAGTCGCTAAGTTTAATATCAGATGTTTTCAGAGAAACTTGCTGAATGTAGACACTTTGAAAACGTCGTAATCAAGGGAGTCAGCATTTTCCTTAAGCAGTGACTATAAGAAAACTACCCTTTCACAGTGAAGAACTCTACGGTATGTTCATAAGTTATGCGGTGTTTTCAGACGTAGTTGATCCCTTGGTTATAATAAGTTGAGAGCTATGTGCTGTTTTCGATACACATAAAAACGTTGTCGTTAAACGCGAGAGCCAATTTCATTTCAACGAAACGAAATAGGTATTCGCGGTTAATCACTGAGGCATGACGTGTTTTCGCAAGACAGGTTTCTATTTCAGAGTCTAATACAGGGAAGATAAACACCAATCAGATTAGTTATGATACATATATGGCCCATTACTATATGAATAGGTTGACAGTTCGCGCCTGATTGAGATCCATGGTTTATTGCCATGATTTGATTATGTTTGTTTGTAGGCGTTTAGCCGAGCCGCGGTAGCTCAGTCGGTATCGATGCGGGCTGTCAATCCAGGGGTTGTGAGTTCGAATCCCGGCTCGGCCAAGTTTCTTTCCGACTATAGACAAAAGTCAATGTCAGTCAGTCAGTCAGTCAGTCAGTCGTGATATAGCATACATAATGTTGAAAACGGCGTAAAACCCCGACAAAAACAAACAAAGTAGTACGGGCTCTTCTATTGTAACGAATATGCAAATTAGCATCACCGTTTCGGGGTGATGGGGTTTAGGGTTACATATATAAGGCAAGTGGACCCCTTCAGGGTTGAGTATACTTTTCGCTGAAGGGATCTTCTGCGTCTTAAGCCCGGCACGTTACATTGGTGGCAGCGGTGGGATGAAGACAACTGCCATATTGGAGTTGCCTTACTCATGGGTTTCCCAGGCCAAGACTCGGGACGAGTCTTCTCGGAGTGGGAAGTATTGTAACGAATATGCAAATTAGCATCACCGTTTCGGGGTGATGGGGTTTAGGGTTACATATATAAGGCAAGTGGACCCCTTCAGGGTTGAGTATACTTTTCGCTGAAGGGATCTTCTGCGTCTTAAGCCCTTGACACCCAGCCAGTCAACCACACCCACACCCCTCAGCGTCATGGAAGGAAAGTCATTACTTCAAGTTTTAAAGTCTGTGTATGACTCAGCGTCATGGAAGGAAAGTCATTACTTCAAGTTTTAAAGTCTGTGTATGACCCTTCATGTTTTGATGGTTAAATACACATTTCATAGCGTAGTTTGTCCCCGAGGGATCTTGAAAAGAACAGAAAACATATTTTATTTCACGTAAACTTTACAGTTTCTTTGTTGTTATGTAACCAAGGTACACGTAGGGAGTATTTGTCTACATGTACACTGCGGATACATATCTAGCTTGTGTGATTACAGTGAGCGTCTGGCTCAGTTGGTATAGCGTTCGCTCACTGAACTGTCCGACCTAATTCGGTCTCCGCAGTGGGAAAACTTTTTTGGAAACCGCTGTGGTCGAGTGGTTAGCGTCGGGGATTTCGAAACCGGGTGTCCCGGGTTCGATCCCCAGTATCGGCACTACGGTCATGGCGGAGTGCCCTTGGACAAGGCACATTTTCTAGCCTTGTACTGGTTTGTTTACCCAGGGATCATGAATAAGTGAACTGTCGCCGTGATATAATTGAAATAATGTTGAAAACGGCGTAAAACCCCAATAAATAAATAAACAGTGAGTGTCGGTGAGCAGATATCACCTAACATATGGATCCAGCATGCACTCTACTAATCCCTCTTTTCCCGCTCTCTTCCATACACTTGGACATTCTTATGTTAGTTGCGAAACGATGGCGAACCATATGTGGAGAACTGTACTTTTCTTCATCACTCTATATATATATAAAACTCAACTATCCTGACTCCATTTGTACATTTATGTATCACGACAGTAAAATTATACAGCCCACCAAGGAGTATTGTTATTGAATCCCCTGGGTTACAGTTACATATGCATCGAGTAATCTGATTGGTTTATGCTAATTGGGGATCTGGAAACTGTCGTATGTGTAATACGAGGCTACTTAGCCTAATGGTGTAATTATGCGATTAGCATAGCTGTATGGTGTAACTTGCAACAAGTACATAAAAGTTTTTATGTTTGCATAAAATGTCATTTATATATAGGTTATCATTTTAGTTATACTATGGAGTGTAGGGCGTGACATTTAGGAAATATTACTCATCTAGAAGTGTAATGTTGCAGTAATATAATATATCTATAGGTGCTACTTATTTACGAAAAAAACGCAAGATAATTATAAACAAAAATTAAAGAGCATACTTTGGCCATAAAAAAGGATTTATAAGTAATTGACTAGACAATACTAATGTTAATGTCATGTGTCTTGCATTATCAAAACATATTTGGAATTCGTATTGTTGTCGTCTATTATTACGAACAGAAAATAATCGATCACCTGCATTATGGTAAAGAAGCAAATAGATCAGCCCTTTTCTGATGCCACCTGGCGACTTCTTTTTTCAACCAGTCAATACGACTGGAACAAATTATGTAAGGAGTCACATTTCTGCTAAACCCTCTCCCTATTAGAGACGGTTTCTGAGGCCTTTGCAACAGACGATTTAGGAAAGGATTGTCGCCAAAAGAACACTTGCTCCTTATGAAAAAGTTATCCTTTTGCCACAATGTTTGATAAATAATTATACTTTAAATGAGTGAGTCAATAGCTCATGTATAGGAATTTGGAGTCTTTTATGTTGATACCACTTTTTTTGCGAGAAACGACGTCGCTCCATTGACGTGATGCCAATATAAAGTGTTACGGAAATGACGTCACGTCCTTCTTTGGCTACAGTCAAAATTTAGGTTCGGGCGTAGAAGGCTTATGCTGTCGTTTTTTGACGAACGGGAAAACATATTTCTTTCAGAGTTCCATTTATGTTTAACTTTTCGTACAAAGGTTAATTCCCACATAACACAGCAATTTAATGATCTTAAATATCGATTTAAAAAAAAATGATTAAAAAGACGACAATAATTTTTAATCCGTGTTTTTCGTCTCATTTTTTACATACCCAAAATATCGATTTAAAAAAAATGATTAAAAAGACGACAATAATTTTCAATCCGTGTTTTTCGTCTCATTTTATACATACCCAAAATGGCGGCCCCCGTGGATTTGGCCGGTTTCATTTCAGAAAGCTTTATGGATATTGATAAAAAAAAAATCTCAAACGTGTTACCTATGAACGAAAAAACCCATTTATGATTTTTTTTTCGTAATATATCTATAGGTACTACCTATTTACGAAAAAACCGCAAGATAATTATAAACAAAAATTAAAGAGCATACTTTGGCCATAAAAAGTGATTTATGAGTAATTGACTAGGCAATAATTATGTTAATGTCATGTTTCTTGCATTATCAAAACATATTTGGAATTCGTATTGCTGTCGTCTATTATTACGAACAGAAAATAATAAAGTAAAGACTTTCAGAAAATCAAGGAATACATTTATAATGAACGAGGTTAAAACATGAGGGCCAAGATGATCCTAAATCGATCACCTGCATTATGGTAAAGAAGCAAATAGATCAGCCCTTTTCTGATGCCACTTGGCGACTGCCTTTTTCAACCAGTCAATATGACTGGAACAAATGATGTAAATGGTTACATTTCTGCTAAACCATTTCCCTATTAGAGATGGTTTCTGAGGCCTTTGCAACAGACGATTTAGGAAAAGATTGTCGCCAAAAGAACAATTGCTCCTTATGAGAAAGTTATGCTTTTGCCACAATGTTTGATAAATAATTATACTTTGAATGAGTGAGTCAATAGCTCATGCATAGGAATTTTGGGTCTTTCATGTTGATACCACATTTTTTGCGGGAAACGACATCGCTCCATTGACGTTACGCCAAGATGAAGTGTTACGGAAATGACGTCACGTCCTTCTTTTGCTACGATACAGTCAACATTTAAGTTCGGGCGTAGAAGGTTAATGCTGTCGATTTTTTGACAAACGGGAAAACATATTTCTTACAGAGTTCCATTTATTTTTAGCTTTTCGTACAAATGTTAATTCCCACATAACACAGCACTTAAATGATCTTAAATATCGATTTAAAAAAAAAAAAGGATTAAAAAGACGACAATAATGTTCAAGCCGTGTTTTTCGTCTCATTTTTTACATACTCAAAAATCGATTTTTAAAAAAATGATTAAAAAGACGACAATAATTTTCAATCCGTGTTTTTCTGCTCATTTTATACATGTCCAAATTACCGATTTAAAAAAAATGATTTAAAACCCGACAATAATTATCAATCTGTGTTTTAACTCTGCTTTTTATACATATCCAAAATGGCGGCCCCCATGGATTTTTCCAGTTTCATTTCAGGAGGCTTCATGGGTTATTGAAAAAAAAAAACAAAAAAAAATCTCACACCTGTTAACTATAAGCGAAAAAAACCATTTATGTTTTTTTTTCGTATTACTGCTATACTTTTAAAAACCAATAGTACGATACAATTATGAACACAATGGAGAGAAAAAGCTAGCATAAAATAATAACATCATGTAATAAGAAACTATTTAATTATCCAACATGTTGCGGTAAACGGTTTTTGACATTCATTGTAATAAAAGGAGAAATTGCTCATAATTTCAACTTGTGCGCCAATATTTTTCGCATCTTTTCAATAATTAGACTTTCCCTTATAGGGAATTTGCATAACTTTGCCTTGATGTTTTCAAAGTCGTCTGCTACATATTTATTGTATGTGGTTAAGTGTAAAACTAGAAATCGTAATCCAGCGAATTAAAGGAGAACATTTCATTACGGATTGCCTTTATTAGTTCGTCTGTTTCGATCCGAAACTTTAATGTTTCCTCTTTACTCAGAAACCGTTCAACATAATCAAATGAAACTTGGTACACATCGTCCTAGAGACAATACGCGTGTATATATACCAAGTCGCATAACTCTGACTATTTATTTATTTAATTATGCTCCTTGTTTATGCCAAAACATTAACCTTGCCTATAATTCAAAAATCGATCAACATTTTCAAATGAAACTTGGTACACATCGTCCTAGAGACAATACGCATGTATATATACAAAGTCGCATAACTCTGGCTATTTTTTTATTCAGTTATGCTCCTTGTTTATGCCAAAACATTAACCTTGCCTAATATGATTATAGGTGCTACCTATTTCGGGTAAACATTTATTATATGTTGTGATCGGTGAATAATTCCCCGCGAACTGCAGTTAGCCCCTTGCTTGCAGCACAATCAGTTATTTACGTCAATTACGAGTCCTACCGACCTAAGCAAAGAAAATAAAAATCATCATCAGGTTAAGCTATATTTAACTTTAAAATATAGCCAAGATTTTACATCCATGAAATTATGATGACAGGTACAACAAATAATCAACTTGCCCTTATAAAGTACTTCAAATAAAACGATTCCATAATTTACGGAACTACATTTGTGACAAGTCAAACTAACGTTTCCTATACTTTCTGTCGTTTTCCTTTTGGTTCATTTAGTTTAAACTTATTTATATTACATCGATTGTGAAACAAGCTTTCAGCTTATTTTAATCACGCTCGATGTCTGTTTCCTGGAGACTTAAATCCCAAAGTCAGGAACATAGAAAATAGAACATATTTATTGATTATAAACATACATACAATGTTTCGAACCAAATACAATGAATTAACAAATCAAAATACCAGAACAAAAACAAAAAAACAAAAAAAAAAAGTCAGGACCCGCTCATCACGGGACTCGAACCAGGGACCTTTGATACAAGAAGCCGACGCTCTACCTCTGCACCACTAATATAATGACGTCACATTATGACGTCATATTACAGAAATTTGGATTTATAACTTCCGGAAAGTCAAAAAACCCTTACAAGTTGTTATTTGAACTCGTTTTAGAAATAGACGACGAGTGTTATTACACGCAAATTATCACACATAAAATAACTTGTGCTTGTTCCTTTATCGTGTACGTATTATCATATTTAATTATTTCCTCTAGAAGTTTTTTTGTTTCGATATTTTCTTTTCATCCAATGAAAACGTACGAGTATCGTGACTGCATATCACTGCGTCGAAAAGTTCGCTCTGGACACAATTTTAGGAAAGACGGTATAGCAATTTTTTGCAAAGTTCATACACATTACCTATTGACGGGAAACATCGCCGGCTTCGCCGTCGATTTGTTTACCCGTATAATTCAAAAATCATTCAACATTTTCAAATGAAACTTGGTACAAATGTAACTCGAGAAAATATATACCAATTCACATTACTCTGGCATAAATCTTTAATCAGAAATGCCCTTTTTTTACATAGGAAAAACAGACGAGTGTTGGCTTTCGCTCCTTGGTGCTGTTGTTTTGTTTTATTGTTTCAAATTCACCAACTCTAGTTGCTGACTTGTTATTGCGAACTGGCTGTGTATACATGTTCTAGTAAATTACGAACAAAAACATTTACATTCTATTACACTATTTTCTTTCATTTCAGATATTTTGAAAACAAGGGCATCAGGTTGACGTCATCAACGTTGTGTAACCAGAACACAATGAACCACATGGAGCTCATCAACTACATCAAAAAGTTCATGCTACGTTATAAAACTAATCGTAAATTCGCCCTGACTTTTCTCACAGAACTTTCACATACATTTATCAACTTTCTACATCATGGCGACGATGATTTCAAAGACTTTTTCTTGTGGTTAAAACGAGAAGGATTTCTAGATAAAACTGTTGTTGTATTTTTTAGTGACCACGGATCGCGTTTTGAAGACATTCGGAATACCTTTGTCGGAAGGATGGAATCGCGCATGCCCATGTTACATATTCTACTTCCGGAACATATAAAACAGAAGTACCCTGCAGTTGACGTCAATATGAAAAAGAATACGCGTAGACTGGTGTCTCAATATGATGTCTACCAGACAGTTTTAGATGTTTTTAACAAAAGATTTAAGAACCCGTCCACACAGGATGTGAATGGTATAAAACGCGGCGTCAGTCTGTTTCAGGAGGTATCAGAAACCAGGTCATGTAAAGATGCTCATATCCCTTCATCATTTTGTGCATGCTATAAGTCGCAACTTATTAATATTACAAATAATAGTGCTATAAAAAAGGTTGCTGACAATATAGTAGATCATATAAATAAACTTGTATCGAAAGAGTCCAAATGTCAGAAGCTTAAACTTAAACGGATTATATCGGCTCAACAATTATCTCAGGGATTAAAACATTTACAAACATCCCATAATGGGTATTCACTTTTTCAATTCTTTAGTCCAGAAAAAAGCCGTGAATCTTACTCGGTTATTATGGAAACTGTGCCTGGTCTGGCCACCTTTGATGCTTCCTGCGAAGTGGAACCAGCCGGTAACATTTATAGTGTTAAAAATGTTGATAGGACGAATGCGTACGGGAACCAGTCCTGGTGTGTATCTGAAAAAAGATTGAAACAGTACTGTTATTGCTAATCAGGCTTTTTCCCTGATAAAGACGAACTTTTAGACCTGTTTTAGGCAGACGGTATTGCCAAACGTTGATGGAAATAGTGATACTGCACAAACTACCATCTCTCCAACCGTTTTCAGCATTGTATACGACTGGCTGCTTTTCCATATAGTATGTTAACCCAAATCCGTTAACTAGTTAACGAGATAATTATCTGACTAGCTAGTTACTTAACTAAGTAACCACATATCATAACAGATACCTACATTATGCAATTTTAGATATATATATATTAAGTGGTTAACGTGTTATGTAACTAGTTAGATAAGTATCGTGATAGCTATGTTGTTAACTAGTTAGTCCGATAAGTATCGTGATATTATGTGGTTAACTAGTTAATTAGATAAGTGTCATGATAAGTATGTAGTAAACCAGTTATGTAACTAGATAGTCCGATAAGTATCGTGATAATTATGTGGTTAACTAGTTATTTATCATGTTACCTACTTACTGATAAAAACTATTCTTTAGATATCTGTTAAGTGATTAACGTGTTAAGTTACTAGTTAATTGGATAATTAACGCGATAATTATCTGACGAACTAGTTAACTACATACATATCACTAGTTACACAACTAGTTTACCACATAATTATCACGATACTTATCTGACTAACTAGTTTCATAACTAGTTTACCACATAATTATCACGATACTTATCTGACTAACTAGTTACATAACTAGTTAACCACATACTTATCACGATACATATCTGACTAAGTAGTTACATAACTAGTTAACCACATAATTATCACGATACTTATCTGACTAACTAGTTATGTAACTAGTTAACTACATACTTATCACGATACCTATCTGACTAACTAGTTACATAACTAGTTTACCACATACTTATCACGATACTTATCTGACTAACTCGTTACATAACTAGTTAACCACATACTTATCACGATACTTATCTGACTAACTAGTTACATAACACGTTAACCACATAATAGATATCTAAAATAGCATTATGTAGGTATCTGTTGGCAGTAGTGGGCAGTAACATAGACTGTTATGTGTTGACATAAGTATCTGTTAACATCATAATTAACGCGTTAATCAGATATTTATAATGATAATTAAGTGACTAACCAGTTATATAACGTGATCATTGTGTGGTTATTTGGTGGCAGAAGTAATCAACCAATTGAAGTAGAATGATACCGAAACAACACGTTTTCTATATCATTATTTGTTATGTTCTGTTTTTTGTTTTTTTAATTATATTTCTTTTGAAAGTGACTTATATGCCCATGGGGCCGGATGTTATTTATAACTTATTGTACTTTTGTTTCGTTGGTGTACATACACATGTCACTATAATAAAATACGTATGTATTTACTTTCAGATCTATTTTTAAATCGCACAAAATGTGCCGGAATATGTACATGTATCATATCAAATGAACAAAAATAATAACAGTTTTATTGCCAACCCATTGCCCTAAAGAATTGAAACCATTCATAAATCCAACTATTGTAATATTTAGTGATTCATTTTAGCTCAAGGGCGTTATTGTGATCGCCATTTGTCCGTCATGCGTCCGTCAACATCTTTGACCCTCTTTTTTATTATTGAATTATTTTTTGTATGTATTCGATGTGTTAACCGTGTCTAGTATGGCCGCTGTTTTCATAGTTAGGCCTGCTCTAAGAACCCAAGTTCTCATGTGAGATTACAGGTGTTTGACAGCGTGATTTGCATGACACACCATGATGCATTCCTCAGTTGAGCATCAAATCAAGTCAAGTCAAAGGTTTTTATTGACGAAAAACATTACAAATGTTTTATATTTTATATAATGATCAAGCGCCACTATTGCGCTCTTGTTTATTATTTTCGTTATATATATGAGTCGTTCCATGAGAAAACCAACATTGTGGAATCTGCGTAAAGTATCGACACGGATAAGCCTAAGCATGCCGCACAGGCTTATCCAGACACTTTTTGCCTCCTGTGGATTTTCTGTTTCAGGAATCATTACTCTATACCTCTATCCCCCTGAGACGGAATGTGTCGGCCCGGATTAGTCTGCGCGGACTGCGCATGCTGATTTGGGTCGAAACATTACGCAGAGACCATACTGTTGGCGTTACATGTATAAGCCGTGGCTAGTATGGCTACTGGTTGCACAATAACTATGGGAACCTAAGTACTCATCTGAGATCACAGGTTGTTCTTTTAATCTAGAGTATCAATGCCTGACGAAACCTTAGGATCTAAAATGAAATCCAGAGTTTTCAACTCGTGTGTGTGAGTTTCATTGTAATCACCATTTTATGTATCTAGAAACATGGAGTTAAATCGTATGTTAATGTCTCTTCTAGGAAGTATTAATAATGTTATTCATTTATGATATATACTTTTTTAAATAAAACTATCATCTTAACCGATCATGTCCGTTGTTTCCTAACATCTAAAATTTATAGGTCCTCCGCCTCAATATTCTCGTTTGTTTGAACAGGTCTTAACGTGTCACTACAACTTAATTTGTTTGGTTACAAATCAAAGCGTGCAACAACTGTATTAACTCTTTCAGCGCCAAAGGCAATTATGAGGTTTTTGCAAACAATACAGATTCAGGCGAGTCAGCTCGTAACGAGCTGTCTCACCTGAAATCAGCATTGTTTGCCTTTTAGTTATAGAAATATTCCAAAAGTCTTATTACAAGAGAAACGCCCCATTTTGAACATGGAAGAGTCTACTTTAAACAATTCGGCGCTGAAAGAGTTAACAACACTTTCAACCCTCAATAAAACCATTATTGACCAATGGGAGACAACTTCATCTAAACTTCCCTCGACAAAATCTGCCCGGCAAGCCAATCCGAATTAATTCCCTTTGACTATCAGTCAATTTACGTACTCGAATCAAATGCGTCTATAGATACACCGTATATGCATATAGACACTATAGTAGTGTATGTATGTATACATATGTCTGTAAATGAGGTATCATGAATAGAGCTCTTAGTTATAAATTAGCCTCCTTTTTATCATATTCTTAATTTTGTTTCTACAATGCGGTCTCGGTTTGAAATTGTTTGGTGTTTAACGCCGCTTTCAACAAATGTTTCAGTTATATCACGACGTTTTCTTTGTAAGTTACCAGTACTACTGGTCCATTTATCCTGACACCAGCCAGTCAGTCGTAATGCTAACACCCACAACCCTGAGTGCCAAGGAGGCCAAACACTACTACATGTACCATTTTAAAGTATTTGGTTCGAACCGACCGGGGATTGAACCCGCGAACTCCCGCACCCGAATCCAGGGGTTGTCAGTTCAACTCCCGGCTCGGCCAACTTTCTTTCCGACGATTGACAAAAGTCAATGCGACATGCGTCATTCGTCTTCCACCAATGTGCTAAGTCTATGTGGAAAAGCAGCCAGTTGTTTGGGAAGATTCTTGTGTGGAGTACTGGTATCGGAAAACCAGGAAATGCATGAGTAGGTGAACTGGCCGCCGTGATATAACTGAGAAATTGTTAAAAACGGCGTTAAATCCAAATCAATCAATCAATCCCGCACCGAGGCGGACGCTCTACCACTTCACCACCGAGTCGATAAACAATCTTATATTTCAACGACATTCTCGAACGTTAGGAAGAACTATAGGCATGTTGTTGTTGTTGTTGTTGTTATGTATTCTTCCTCCACTGTTCCCGCTGTGTTTCATTCACTCACTCAACAATTAAAGGATGATACATGTCAATGATGTTGCACACCTTGTTTGACAGTACGATTTTCCGTGTCGATTGAAAATAATTCGTTATTTTTAGTTCTGACTTTGGTATATTTCAGAATCAGAAAATACTATAGCGTCATGTACTCTCTCCTGGACATCCGATATTGATGTCAGTGAAAATGTAATCTATAAGCACACATTCCCTGTATTATCAGAGAATACCAGCCTTTTAAAGGTGCTGAACTACAGAACAGAGATATTATAGTCAAAGTTTAAAACTGTTCTCAAAAGTTGTTTTGAAATATTAGAGTAATCATTTCACTTTCCAGTACCATAAACATCTAGATATTGATCGTGTATGCTTCATTTTTACTATTTGACAAAAGTCAATGCGACATGCGTCATCCGTCTTCCACCAATGGGCTAAGTATATGTGGAAAAGCAGCCAGTTGCTTGGGAAGATTGTTGTGTGGAGTACTGGTGTGAGAAAACCAGGAAACACATGAGTAGGTGAACTGGCAGCCGTGATATGACTGAGAAATTGTTAAAAACGGCGTTAAACCCCAATCAATCAATCAATCAATTCATTTTTACTGGGTAGACATTCCAGTAAGCCAAATTGCGAGCATTTTCATGACTTTCATTTGACAGTTTTTAACACTTACTTCTAAAATAGTTTTGATTTACTTATTTCTTACTTTGGTGTCACTATTGGCAATATTTGCAGATGGTTCAACATTTCAACTTTGGATCTCCATCTGGAGTTCAGCAACTCCACGGTTTCTATGATCTCCGTGTGCCTCTGTAGGTGCTTTAATTGAGTTCCGCCCCTGTAGGTGCTTTAATTGGAATATGAGATCCGTCACTATATGCTTTAATAGAAATGTGAGTTCGTCACTGTGGGTGCTTTAATTGAAATGTGAGTTCCGTCCATGTAGGTGCTTTAATTGGAATATGAGATCCGTCACTGTATATGCTTTAATAGAAATGTGAGTTCGTCACTGTGGGTGCTTTAATCAAAATGTGAGTTCTGTCACTATATGTGCTTTAATTTGAATGTGAGTTCCGTCACTATATGTGCTTTAATTTGAATATGTGTTCCGTCACTATATGTGCTTTAATTTGAATATGAGTTCCGTCACTGTAGGTGCTTAAATAGGAATGTGAGTTCCGTCAGTGTACCACCACCATATGGGAAGCCACGTCAATCATTGGAGCCTTCAATCATAACTTTTAAAGCATTGTCGACCGGGAACTGTGGCTGTGCAAACATCATATGAACTGTCCCGCGAGGAAACCAACATTGTGGACTCAGCGTAAAGTATCGACCCGGATCAGCTTAAGCATGCCGCGCAGGCTCATCGGATAGACATTTTACGACTCCTGTGGATTTTCTGTTTCATGAATCATTACTGTATACCTCTATACCCCCTGAGACGGAATGTGTCGGTCCGGATCAGTCTGCGCGTACTGTGCAGGCTGATCTGGGTCGATACATTACGCAGAGGCCATAATGTTGGCTTTCTCTGGCTGAATTATATACAGTTTCATACAGTATTTCTTGAAATATTAATGAGATTTCCCACTGTCCGATACTCCGCTAAATATGCAAGCCAGTAATGATTGCAATGATAAATGTATGCTCTACTGTATGAAATTGTGTTCATGCTGTCTGCACAGTCATCGTCGAATATTTAACAAAGGAATTTAAACATTTACCGGCCGTCGAGGAAAATGAAATAACTACATGTATTTATTACGGTGTATGTTCATGACCCATAATAGCATGTACTTTTACATGCATGCTATGCACATTTACGTTTTGAAATAACTCCAGACTCGATACAAATATACAGATCAGATGGAGGCAATTCATTTTCCATAGGCGATCATTACAGCATTATGGGCTATGACTCTTTCCCAACAATCCAAATAACCCAGAAATCATTATTAAATTGAAGTCCATTCTTAAAACTACACAAAAATAACAACAAAACTGACATGTTGACCTTCCTGTTTTTGAGCTATGACGTCGAATCAAAGGTCACCCTTATACCCCGCATTGAATTTTACTTTCAATATCATGAATTACATGGTGTTCTGAAAATGGCTCTTAACGTTTCACTAAAGCTAAAGTTGTTTGGTTACAAATCGGAAAGAGGGTACAAAACACTTAATTAAAAATACTTGAAAATCTCAACAAAACCATTATTGTCCAATGGGAGACAACTTCATCTAAAATTCCCCCGACAAAATCTGCCCGACAAGCCAATCCGAGTTAATTCCCTTTGAAAATCAGTAAATTGACGTACTCTAATCAAAATGCGTCTATACACCGTATATATGCATGTATACACTAGTAATGTATGTATGTATACATATGTCTGTAAATGAGGTATCATGAACAAAGCTCTTAGTTATAAAATTCGCCTACTTTTTATTATATTCTCCTTTTACTATAATGTGTTCTGAAGTTGTCTCCTGCATGAGTTATCAGAAATAAAACCCATCAAAGAAAGGTTCAGTTCTGATAACGAAGTTTAAATCAACAGTTCCAAATTTAAATTTCTGTAAGCTGAATCTTATTATCATATTCAAATTAGAAAAGTCACATATTTTGCATGATACGACCGAATTTCTACTGCCAAAAGCCGGCTTCTTATCCTCAAAATCTCAAAAAAGTGGCTGCATGTATCTTTTAGATATGAAATGAATCAACTACTTCCTGACTGCGAATGGTACACCGTTGGTAGAGAGGATTCACCAATTCATTTGAGCCGTTCCACGAGAAAAGCAACATTGTAAAGTATCGAACTAGACCACTTTAAGCATGCCACGCAGGCTAAACCGGTCCTACACTTTTCGCCTCCTGTGGATTTTCTGGTTCATGAATCATTACTCTATACCTCTAAACCCCTGAGACGGAATGTGTCGACCCGGATTAGCTTGCGCGGACTGCGCAGGTTGATCTGGTTCGATACATTACGCAGTAATAATGTTGGTTGTCTCGTGGAACGGCTTATTAATATTATACGTGACGAAGTGTTAACCCTTTCCCACCTTCATAAACTTTCTGACGCCTCTTTAGTGGACCACTTTTTGAAAACATTCTGGCAAAAGGAGAAATTGCTCATGATGAACAATTATTTTTTACTTTTTGGCACACTGCTTATTGCTATATTCAAATATTGTTCTTTCATTTATACAGAATTTCCGTGCTTTTTATTAATTGTTTTACAAAGTCTTTTGCTGCTGATTTGTTGTATGTGGGAAAGGGTTAAATATATAGTTGCTAATTATGGAGATAAATGTAGTTGGGGATGATAAAGCACGTGTTTACCCCCATGAACTAAAGCCGAACTTTATTAGATTACTGCACTTGCAATTTCCATGTTTTCAACTGTGTATTGCATTTCGAGGGCTTGGCGTGAAAACGGTTGTAACTAAAAAACTATTTTTAAAACCCTGGTTTAGGGGCAATTTTGACCCTTTTGTAAACAATGCAAATTTAGGTGCCATTGCTCAGAACGAGCAATGGCACCTAAATTTACATTGTTTACCAAGAAAAATGATTTAATGCTTATAAAGACTTTATGGCGAGGTGATTAACCTTGGTAAACAAAAATACCAATTTTAGATACAACTGTTTCACGCCAAGCCGTCGATTTCAAATATGGGTAAACAACAAGTGCTGCATTTGAGTCGCGCAAGCTGAGCCGTAACTACCGTTTTAACTTCTAGAGGGAAGTGTATGCAACGTCTGTTGATAATTTAAATAAAACAAACATGTATGGTTATTTTCGATCATATACTCACACGAAAAAGAAAGTGTGCACTTTTAAATTGGGCATAACTTTTTTGTTACAAAGTTTAGATATACGGATTTATCATCATGAGTAAAGGTCATGCGATCTAGAATACTTGCGTTGATCCGTAGACGAGGAGGCCACAACAGATACTGATAAATTGTCAAGTAACTTGACAAATATCCGAAGACAAAAAAGCAGTTGCAAAACATTACAAATATGCAACTTTTACTTTTCACCCCTACTTTATTCACACGTAAAACAATGTTCTGATAATTATCAAATTTCAATTAAAAGTTAAATATCGTATAGCCAATACATTTTTGCACATTTTGATACCAAATTTGCCTATATTTTGCTTCTATAAGTATAAAAAACAATCCCTCTAACCAAGTGCACACTTTCTTTTTCGTGTGAGTATAGATACAACACATGTAAAACAAAATCTATAACCTGTGAAACCATCCTAAATGACTCCAGCTCGGCTTACGGGACCGCCATTGTGGATATGTAATAACTAGCAGTCATACAACAGCCATTGATTGAAATTTATCGTCGTCTATAGCCAATCATTTTAGCTCGACTATTCGAGGAATAAGGAGGCTATTGCACTCGCGTCGGTGTCGGTGTCGTGGTCTGCGATTGTTAAAGCTTTTTTTTACAAAAACCAATAACTTCTATACCATCAAACATATTTACTTCAAACTTGGCACAGTTGTTTCTAATGACATATTTGTAGAGTTATGCCCCGTGTTGAACTTAGATGTTTGTCACTAAAACTTAACCTTAGCTTTTACTTTGCCATTAATTTTCTCACTATTTCTTCGACAAACTTTTAAATTATTGTGTTTATGAAAACAGATCTGTGCTGCAACCAAAGCTGACAAAATTATACCACTTTTTGTACTTAGATTTTGTCATGATACCTTAACTTCAGCAATAATTTTGCCAAATCTTAATATTTCTTCATTAAACTTTCAAATTATATTGCTTCGACAACATGGTCATTATGTAACCCTTTTACCTGTAACCCTCCCGCTCGAATGATCTAGCTTGTAGACCAATCAAATGTTGTATTTAATGAATAATGTCGAAGAAATAAAGGAACTTAAACGTTTTGATTGGTTCATAGTTAAGTTGGCGATCCCACGAGAGGCACTTATAAGGCGAAGTTTTAAAATGAAATGTTCTGCATACTAACCTTTAATTGTTTTCCTTAAGTGAAAAAAAATCAGTGAAAACGTATGAAATATAATATTTAAGAGCGAAATATGATTTTCTTTTTTTTTTCAGTTATTTATCGTCAATTGAAACTTCAACTGTGTTACATAATACAATTCTTGGGAGCCTCGCGTAATCTCCAGCCATGTGATGAATTATCGGCTTTGAACGTACTAACGCCATGTCGTGCTAGTGTAATGGATGTTGACTTGGATTGGCAAGTGAAAGGTCTGTGGTTCGCTTCCCGGCAGAGGCAAGCTCTTTTGTTCTCTATTTCATTCATATCAAACCCAAAGTATATAAATAAAACAAATATTACATATTTCACGTTGTTTTCTGCCATTCTCATAAGTAAGACAAAATATCAAATAATATGCGCATGTTCTATTTCTTAGTGTTTACTCATATTGATCGCCGTTTATCTTTTTTAAAGATATTTCTTGTTTGAAAATACACATACAATAACATTTATGATTGACGCGTGAACCACGTCCCACTACCTCATTTTGGATTCATATTTCAATAACGTCACATCATATTTCAATGACGTCACACCATATTTCAATGACGTCACAACATATTTATGTGACGTACTATAACCATAGCTCATCACGGGACTCGAACCAGGAACCTTTGATAAGAAAAAGCATAGGGTTGAGAACATTGTGGCAAAACGTCGGCAATTTGGACATGGTTAAGTGAATCGATTTTTGAGGTTGTGCACTCACATCTAGTTAAACAAGACCCAGATCACTGTTAGTTTCTAACTCGATACCAAAGGTACCATAGGCCGGCGATCTACATCTATGTATACAGCTCACTGCTAGATTCGAACTCGATACTAAAGCTACCATAGGCCGGCGATGTACATCTATTTATACAGCTCACTGCTAGATTCGAACTCGATACTAAAGCTACCATAGGCCGGCGATCTACATCTATTTATACAGCTCACTGCTAGATTCGAACTCGATACTAAAGCTACCATAGGCCGGCGATCTACATCTATTTATACAGCTCACTGTTAGATTCGAACTCGATACTAAAGCTACCATAGGCCGGCGATCTACATCTATTTATACAGCTCACTGTTAGATTCGAACTCGATACCAAAGTTACCATAGGCCGGCGGTCTACATCTATTTATACAGCTCACTGTTAGATTCGAAGTCGATACTTAAGTTACAATAGGCCAGCGATCTACATCTATTTATACAGCTCACTGTTAGATTCGAACTCGATACCAAAGTTACCATAGGCCGGCGGTCTACATCTACACCCAGCTCACTGTTAGATTCGAACTCGATACTAAAGGTACTATAGGCCGGCGATCTACATCTATTTATACAGCTCACTGTTAGATTCGAACTCGATACTAAAGCTACTATAGGCCGGTGATCTACATATATCTATACAGCTCACTGTTAGATTCGAACTCGATACTAAAGCTACTATAGGCCGGCGATCTACATCTATTTATACAGCTCACTGTTAGATTCGAAGTCGATACTTAAGTTACAATAGGCCGGCGATCTACATTTATTTATACAGCTCACTGTTAGATTCGAACTCGATACTAAAGGTACTATAGGCCGGCGATCTACATCTATGTATACAGCTCACTGTTAGATTCGAACTCGATACTAAAGGTACTATAGGCCGGCGATCTACATCTATTTATACAGCTCACTGTTAGATTCGAACTCGATACTAAAGCTACTATAGGCCGGCGATCTACATCTATTTATACAGCTCACTGTTAGATTTGAACTCGATACTAAAGGTACTATAGGCCGGCGATCTACATCTATTTATACAGCTCACTGTTAGATTCGAACTCGATACCAAAGCTACCATAGGCCGGCGATCTACATATATTTATACAGCAAAGTTACCATAGGCCGGCGATCTACATCTATGTATACAGCTCACTGTTAGATTCGAACTCGATACTAAAGCTACTATAGGCCGGCGATCTACATCTATTTATACAGCTCACTGTTAGATTCGAAGTCGATACTTAAGTTACAATAGGCCGGCGATCTACATTTATTTATACAGCTCACTGTTAGATTCGAACTCGATACTAAAGGTACTATAGGCCGGCGATCTACATCTATGTATACAGCTCACTGTTAGATTCGAACTCGATACTAAAGGTACTATAGGCCGGCGATCTACATCTATTTATACAGCTCACTGTTAGATTCGAACTCGATACTAAAGCTACTATAGGCCGGCGATCTACATCTATTTATACAGCTCACTGTTAGATTTGAACTCGATACTAAAGGTACTATAGGCCGGCGATCTACATCTATTTATACAGCTCACTGTTAGATTCGAACTCGATACCAAAGCTACCATAGGCCGGCGATCTACATATATTTATACAGCTCACTGTTAGATTCGAACTCGATACTAAAGCTACTATAGGCCGGCGATCTACATCTATTTATACAGCTCACTGTTAGATTCGAACTCGATACTAAAGCTACCATAGGCCGGCGATCTACATCTATTTATACAGCTTACTGTTAGATTCGAACTCGATACTAAAGCTACTATAGGCCGGCGATCTACATCTATTTATACAGCTCACTGTTAGATTCGAACTCGATACCAAAGTTACCATAGGCCGGCGATCTACATCTATTTATACAGCTCACTGTTAGATTCGAACTCGATACTAAAGCTACTATAGGCCGGCGATCTACATCTATTTATACAGCTCACTGTTAGATACGAACTCGATACTAAAGGTACTATAGGCCGGCGATCTACATCTATGTATACAGCTCACTGCTAAATTCGAAGTCGATACTTAAGTTACAATAGGCCGGCGATCTACATATATTTATACAGCTCACTGTTAGATTCGAAGTCGATACTTAAGTTACAATAGGCCGGCGATATACATCTATTTATACAGCCCACTGTTAGATTCGAACTCGATACCAAAGTTACCATAGGCCGGCGATCTACATCTATTTATACAGCTCACTGTTAGATTCGAACTCGATACTAAAGCTACTATAGGCCGACGATCTACATCTATTTATACAGCTCACTGTTAGATTCGAACTCGATACTAAAGGTACTATAGGCCGGCGATCTACATCTATTTATACAGCTCACTGTCAGATTCGAACTCGATACCAAAGTTACCATAGGCCGGCGCTCTACATCTATTTATACAGCTCACTGTTAGATTCGAACTCGATACTAAAGCTACTATAGGCCGACGATCTACATCTATTTATACAGCTCACTGTTAGATTCGAACTCGATACTAAAGGTACTATAGGCCGGCGATCTACATCTATGTATACAGCTCACTTTTAGATTCGAAGTCGATACTTAAGTTACAATAGGCCGGCGATTTACATATATTTATACAGCTCACTGTTAGATTCGAAGTCGATACTTAAGTTACAATAGGCCGGCGATCTACATCTATTTATACAGCTCACTGTTAGATTCGAACTCGATACCAAAGTTACCATAGGCCGGCGATCTACATCTATTTATACAGCTCACTGTTAGATTCGAACTCGATACTAAAGGTGCTATAGGCCGGCGATCTACATCTATTTATACAGCTCACTGCTAGATTCGAACTCGCTACTAAAGCTACCATATGCCGGCGATCTACATATATTTATACAGCTCACTGTTAGATTCGAACTCGATACTAAAGCTACTATAGGCCGGCGATCTACATCTATTTATACAGCTCACTGCTAGATTCGAACTCGATACTAAAGGTACCATAGGCCGGCGATCTACATCTATTTATACAGCTCACTGTTAAATTCGAATTCGATACTAAATATACCATAGGCCGGCGATCTACATATATTTATACAGCTCACTGTTAGATTCGAACTCGATACCAAAGGTACCATAGGCCGGCGATCTACATATATTCATACAGCTCACTGCTAGATTCGAACTCGATACCAAACGTACCATAACTAATAGGCCGGCGATCTACATCTTTTTATACAGCTCACTGTTAGATTCGAACTCGGTACCAAAGGTACCATAGGCCGGCGATCTACATATATGTATACAGCTCACTGCTAAATTCGAAGTCGATACTTAAGTTACAATAGGCCGGCGATCTACATATATTTATACAGCAAAGTTACCATAGGCCGGCGCTCTACATCTATTTATACAGCTCACTGTTAGATTCGAACTCGATACTAAAGCTACTATAGGCCGACGATCTACATCTATTTATACAGCTCACTGTTAGATTTGAACTCGATACTAAAGGTACTATAGGCCGGCGATCTACATCTATGTATACAGCTCACTGTTAGATTCGAAGTCGATACTTAAGTTACAATAGGCCGGCGATCTACATATATTTATACAGCTCACTGTTAGATTCGAAGTCGATACTTAAGTTACAATAGGCCGGCGATCTACATCTATTTATACAGCTCACTGTTAGATTCGAACTCGATACCAAAGTTACCATAGGCCGGCGATCTACATCTATTTATACAGCTCACTGTTAGATTCGAACTCGATACTAAAGCTACTATAGGCCGACAATCTACATCTATTTATACAGCTCACTGTTAGATTCGAACTCGATACTAAAGGTACTATAGGCCGGCGATCTACATCTATTTATACAGCTCACTGTTAGATTCGAACTCGATACTAAAGGTGCTATAGGCCGGCGATCTACATCTATTTATACAGCTCACTGCTAGATTCGAACTCGATACTAAAGCTACCATAGGCCGGCGATCTACATATATTTATACAGCTCACTGTTAGATTCGAAGTCGATACTTAAGTTACAATAGGCCGGCGATCTACATCTATTTATACAGCTCACTGTTAGATTCGAACTCGATACCAAAGTTACCATAGGCCGGCGATCTACATCTATTTATACAGCTCACTGTTAGATTCGAACTCGATACTAAAGCTACTATAGGCCGACAATCTACATCTATTTATACAGCTCACTGTTAGATTCGAACTCGATACTAAAGGTACTATAGGCCGGCGATCTACATCTATTTATACAGCTCACTGTTAGATTCGAACTCGATACTAAAGGTGCTATAGGCCGGCGATCTACATCTATTTATACAGCTCACTGCTAGATTCGAACTCGATACTAAAGGTACCATAGGCCGGCGATCTACATCTATTTATACAGCTCACTGTTAAATTCGATCTCGATACTAAATATACCATAGGCCGGCGATCTACATATATTTATACAGCTCACTGTTAGATTCGAACTCGATACCAAAGCTACTATAGGCCGGCGATCTACATCTATTTATACAGCTCACTGTTAGATACGAACTCGATACTAAAGGTACTATAGGCCGGCGATCTATTTATACAGCTCACTGTTATTTTCGAACTCGATACTAAAGGTACTATAGGCCGGCGATCTACATCTATTTATACAGCTCACTGTTAGATTCGAACTCGATACCAAAGCTACCATAGGCCGGCGATCTACATCTATTTATACAGGTCACTGTTAGATTCGAACTCGATACTAAAGTTATCATAGGCCGGCGATCTACATTTATTTATACAGCTCACTGTTAGATTCGAACTCGATATTAAAGGTACCATCGGCAGGCGGTCTACATCTAGACTAAAGCCGTGAGTTCAGTAAGAAATTATATTGATTTGTACTGATTTCAGTCCCAAATTAATATAGGCCAAAAACATAATAAAATATCACGTGTAATGTATATATAGAAATATGGTATTGAGATAATATTGGTCTGTTGGCATAATTGGCTAATAGCGGTGCCATTCAAGCTTAATGGTGCGTGGCTTGTATTTGACAAGGATTTTGGTCTTTGTATACACGTTATGTCTTTTACCATTCGCCTCTACGTGTGTCGTTTTTTACATGAATATTTTAATCGCTTTGGTTTTTTTTTTACATATGTCCAGTTATAATCAACTTAACATCATTTTTTCCCCCACTTTATCCTTGCGATACTAATTGATTTATATGAGAAAAAAATGGGGGGGGGGGTTATAAATGACAATGGGAAATAAAGAGTAAAACAATATGGTAATAGGAGAAAAAGAAGGAGCCTATAGTCCTTATTTCTTGTTTGACTCTTTACATTCTCCCACATACAGGAAATCTGCAGCAGACGACTTGTGAAAACATCTAGGCAAAACATATGGAAAATCCCTATAAATGAATGTATACTTACTTTAAAAAATGGAAAACATTGTGGCAAAAGGAGAAATTGCTCGTTTTGAGCAATTTCTCCTTTTGTCATAATGTATTCAAAAGTCGTCCGCTGTAGACGCGTCAAAATGCGTCTATATGAGTGAAAGGGATGATAATATGCAAGGGTTTTATTTTATTCGCCTACGTCTTAAGCGAAAGTTAAACCTCCGAGAGCAGACGATTATTTTTAATAAAGCCTTGAACATTTGTGGGGACAAAATAAATTGCTAATTGTATGCAAATTTTCCCTTTACCACTTTTTTTTTTGGTAAAATAAAATATTCTGTAAAATGGTGTTTCTGTTACATCAGTCACTTGGGTCAGTTAACTTATTTTCTTGGGATAAATCAAGATCGGTTTATTTGAATCCTGTTTTTCCCAAGATATTAATAAATACAGTTGTAATAAGGGTTAAAGCCTCTTTCTTTTGTCATATGATTTATCTAGCGTCATAATTCATAAAATGTCTATGATTAAAAAAATTAAACTGTAGGAAAATACAATATTGGGTGTCACAAACATTCACTTCATTTCATATAGATTATTGTATAACTACATTCTTTTTTAAGTCAAAATAACATTGTGTCCTCGGTTCATTTATTTATAGTGTCATAATTCATAAAATGTCTATGGTTAAAAAACCAACTGCAGGAAAACAAACTATTGGGTGCCACAAACATTCACTTCATTTTATATACATTATTGTATAACTACATTATTTTTAAGTCAAAATAACATTGTGTCCTCGGTTCATTTATTTATAGTGTATTTTTCTTTAAATCAAAATAAAACATGGAGTATTGAATACGAAGCGAATTTTTATTGGAATGCGTAAAGGGTAAAAAAAGGTGTCTTTATTTACAGAAAAGATTGCGGGTTTGACAATGATTCTTATACTTTGTGTACATATTTAACCCTTTACCTCATATATACGCTTTCTGACGCCTCTACAGCAGACTGATTTTTTGGAAACATAGTGACAAAAGAAGAAATTGCTCAACACGAGCAATTTCTCCTTTTGTCACAATGTTTTCAACTTTTAGTCATAGGTTATCCATTCAATTATAGAGATTTTTCCACTTTTGAACAAAACAAATCTCAAAGTCGTCTGCTGCAGAATTGTCGTATGAGGGAGAATGGTTAAGTCACGTCTCTCGTAAACCAACCCGCGTAGGATTTGAAAATTAATGGGAATTGCGATCAAATTCTGTTCATATATAGATTGATTTTGATCGTACCTGTTCTCCAGAAGCTTACAGGATTTTCATATGACCAGGAAAGATATCGATCATACTATACTGTATAGAGGTAGAGGTTGATCCAATTTCCACATTGGTCTCAACGTTAAGGGGTTTTCTTATGACGTGGCCAATTCAAGGTTTTACATTAAAAACCCGAATGAGAATTTAAAAGACATATATATTATACGTATATGCAGTATATAGAGATTACAAGGATTCACTGCTAACGGTTAATGTTTGTAATTTGAGAAAGTTTATATATATTGTAGTTCAACATGTTTAAAGTGTTAGAATCCGATATAGTGTAAAGTTTATGTTTAAAGGATTAATAATGTGAAGACAAAAATGGGATATTTAGAAAAGTTTAACGCTGGTGCCGTCAACATAGTTTTGTTTTGGTTTTTTACTTTAGGTAAGTTTTATTTAATTTTTACTCTACCCAAGTCTCTATTCAGTTGGGCACTACGGTCATGGCGGAGTGCCCCTTGGGCAAGGCACATTTTCTAGCCTAGTGCTGGTTTGTTTACCCAGGGATCATGAATAAGTGAACTGTCGCCGTGATATAACTGAAATAATGTTGAAAGCGGCGTAAAACCCGATTAAAATAAATAATTAAATATATTCAGTTGGTGTATATGTTCAAGGTGAGTGTATTAAATACACTCACCCTGATATGTTCGAACAAGAAGCCGTTTCACTTGATTTACTTGGTGTTTAACGCCCTTTCAACATTATGTTTATTATAACACGTCGATATGTATCTACGATCCATGATCGTCTGATCAGTATAGAACTAGGACATGTTGCTTGTCCAAGAACATTCCACGGTGACGATCAAAGACGGGATCGAACCTGAATCGTCCAGTCTTAACTAACCCTTTCCCATATACATACAGACGCTTTCTGAATCCTTTGCAGCAGGGGACTTTTGAAACATCGAAGCACGAGGAGAAATTCATCATATTGCCATAGTCAATAATCATACTTTCATAATATAATATATTTGTTTAACCGTTTCCCTCATATAGACGCTTTCTGACGCCTCTGCAGCAGACGGCTGTTTGAAAACATGGTGACAAAAAGAAGAAATTGCTCAAAACGAGCAAGTTCTCCTTTTTGCCACAATGTTTTCCACTTTAAGTCATAGGTTATCCATTCAATTATAGAGATTTTCTATTTTTGGACAAAATATGTTAAAAGTCGTCTGCTGCAGATTTGTCGTATGAGGGAATGGGTTTAATGGTCCAGGAAATGTTACATTGTAATTCAGAGTTAATTCTTTCCAACATACAACAAATCTGCCGCCGACGACTTTGAAAATATCTTCCCAAGAATAAGAAAAATCTCTATAAATAAAACTGGTGAAAAGAGTTGAAAACGGAGTTACAAAAGGAGAAATTGCTCTTTATAAGCAATTTAATATTTTTTTATGCTGTTTTCAAAAGTTGTCTGCTGCATATACGTCAAAATGCGTCTATAAGTGGGAAAGGGTTAATATAAAACACGTTTTTCTATTAAAATAGCACCTTGGCTTGTTATTACATGTAAAATGACTGTCATTTTTATGAATTAAACTTCATTAGAAATTACCCTTAATCCGCTATACACGAATTAAACCTTTTACCACAATACACACATCAATAGTAGACTACTTTGAAACCATTTAGACAAAAATATGAAAACATTGTGGTAAAAGGAGAAATTGCTCATAATGAGCAACTTCTTCTTTTGCTTAACCCTTTCCCCCATTTTGACGCATCAGCAGCAGACGACTTTTGAAAACATTGTGACAAAAGGAGAGTCTGCTCAAACGTGCATTTTCTACTTTTGCCACAATGTGTTCAACAAGATTTTTTCACATTTTTGCAAATATCATTTCAAATTTGTCTGCTACAGATTTGCTGTATAGGTGGAAAAGGAGTTGAAAAGCGCATGAGCCGTCCCGCGAGAAAACCAACATTGTGGACTCTGCGTAAAGTATCGACCCGGATCAGCATAAGCATGCCGCGCAGGCTAACCCGGACAGAAACGTTTTGCCTCCTGTGGATTTTCTGTTTCAGGAATCATTAATATATCCCCCCCCCACCCCTGAGACGGAATGTGTCGGACCGGATCAGTCTGCGCGGACTGCGCAGGCTGATCTGGGTCGATGCATTACGCAGAGGCCATACTTGTGGTTTTCTCTCGGACGACTCATATACGTTTACCGTAATACACGAATTTCAACTACTTTCGATAAGTCTTAACTTGATCTACAAAGCTTGCAAACACTGTATGCATGCCCCCACACTATTCTATTAACTATGGAATGGGGAAACCACCGTGGTCGAGTGGTTAGCGCCGGGGATTTGAAACCGGGTGTCCCCGGTTCGATCCCCAGTCGCTGAACGACGGTCATGGTGGAGTGCCCTTGGGCAAGGCGTGATATAACTGAAATAATGTTGAAATCGGCGTAAAAACCCAATAAAACAAAACAAAACAAACAAAAACTATGAAATGGGAGGTGTTTGTGGACGATTTCCGGCTTTATTTATCAATATCTAAACAAATATTGGTTAAATATTCTATACATGCGAAAAGATGTGAAAAATAATCGTCTCGTGAATGGTTTGGGTTATGTTTTGGGAGAGACAACTTGTAACAAACAATAAACGCGTTCTTGAATGTTATGAAAGAAGAAAGTTGAAAAACCAGTTCTACCAAATATGGTATGAATTCTGCAGTAATAGCAGTATGTTAATATATTTGTACGATGATGATCTGGACTTAAGATCAAATCATTAAACTTATGTTATGTTATGTTATGTTAGTAAACTGTATGACTATCTTAACATTAAACCCTTTTTTGCTGCTGAATCATATTAGTCTTTAGTTGATTTAGTTAAATTTAGGAAAACTCTTTTTTTCAAAAGGGACGCCATTTAGGAATTGAAAGAAAACCTTAGATACTCCGTGTTCTGTAATAATATTGTTGAATGTGAATTTCACTTTTGTTATGGTATGTCGTCTTTGTAAAGAAATGCGCCTCGGAAACTACTTACATTCGTCCAACTTAACCCTTTCCCTCATATAGACGCTTTCTGACGCCTCTGCAGCAGACAGCTTTTTGAAAACATAGCGACAAAAGAAGAAATTGCTCAAAACGAGCAATTTCTCCTTTTGCCACAATGTTTTCCATTTTTAGTCATAGGTTATCCATTCAATTATAGAGATTTTCTATTTTTTGACTAAATATGTTCAAAGTCGTCTGCTGCAGAATTGTCGTATGAGGGAAGAGTTAAGTAACGTCTCTCGTAAACGGAAGGATTTGAAATTTTCCATTTTTTGACAAAATATGTTTAAAGTCGTCTGCAGAATTGTCGTATGAGGGGACGGGTTAAGTCACGTCTCTCGTAAACCAACTCTCGTTTTGATATTTTCCATTTTTTTACAAAATATGCTCAAAGTTGTCTGCTGCATAATTGACGTATGAGGGTAAGGGTTAACATATTGTTTACCTGCTGATAGCTAGTATTGATATAGCAATAATTATAAATATTTTCGATGTTAATCTATTATGCCTCGAAAAAAGCGAAACAACTGAAATCAGATTAGTTTCAAACCTTAAGTACATGTTGTTATTACTATGTATAATATATATGAGCCGTTCCACGAGAAAACCAACATTGTTGAATATGCGTAAAGTATCGACCTGGACCAGCCTATGCATGCCTCGCAGGCTAACCCGAACACATACTTTTCGCCTCCTGTGGATTTTCTGTTTCAGAAATCATTACTCTATACCTCTATCCCCCTGAGACGTAATGTGTCGGCCTGGATTAGCCTGCGTAGGTTTATCTGGGTCGATATATTACGCAGAGTCCATAATGTTGGTTTTCTCGTGGAACGGCTCATATCATCTGCGTAATGTATCGACCAGATCAGCCTGCGCTGTCCGCGCAGACTGATCCGGCCGACACATTCCGTCTTAGAGGGAAAGATGTATAGAGTAGTGATTCCTGAAACAGAAAATCCACAGGAGGCGAACAGTGTCTTTCCGAGTTAGCCTGCGCGGCATGCTTAGGCCGATCCGGGGCGATACATTACGCAGATTCAATAATGTTGGTTTTCTCGTGGAACGGCTCATATTTATATTTATCGGCCGATGACCTTGTAATATTGACTTTGCAATCTTGACCTTGTGAATTGTAAAAAAAAAAAACTCCTCAGACCGAAGAGAGGGACAGACAAACAGACAGAGGCAACGAGAGACAGATAGGGATAGAAAGACAAAGATCTTATAGATCGGAACTATTCGGCTAAACTCGATTTATTTCCGTATATAACCGAGTAATCCCGATTGTATATAACGTTTGAAGTAGGTAAGCCTAATAGTTATCAGCTGAATAAGAGCGAATAACCACCTTTTCTCAAACTGTTATAATTGAAAACAACACTTCATGCTGCTTTTAACCATTGTATAGCACACAACTTAAAGCGACTGAACTCCAGATACCCAAGTGTCGACAAAAAATAAAATTTACAATTTTAAGAAAATAAGTGTTATTTTTGTATTTGGGGCATTAAAATATGATAGCTGACATATTACATACCCCTATAATCGGTGAGATTTTCTTGTTTTCGATACGTTTTCCATCGCAAATTCTACCCTGTCAGTAACGGGGTAAGTATTTTTAAATAGGAAACCGCCTTCATCGGGACAATTGAAAACGACTCAAGTTCACTTTATTGATAAAAAAAGATACATTTTCTACACTGGTTTTACTTGGATAACATAAAGAATAACATTTAGGGCGAATTCGAGGTTGTTTTTTTTTTTTTCTCGTGCCTTCTGGATTTCAGTTGATTTAAAATAAAAAACAAACATTTGTGGCTAAAGGAGAAAGTGCTCACAATGAGCCCCTCTCACCATAATGTTTCAACTCTTTTCAATAACTTTACCTTTAGTGGTAGGGATATTTTTAAGTGTTGGCCTTGGAGTTTTCTAATATGTCGGCTGGGGATTTGTTGTTACCGTAAAAAGGGTTAAAGCATTGAAATCCATGAACGTGTGCTGTAATAAACAACACGTAATTGCGACTTAACCCTTTTCCACATACAGACGCTTTCTGACACCTTTGCAGGAGACGACATTTAAAAAAATGTGACAAAAGAAGAAATTGCTCAAAACGAGCAATTTCTTCTTTTGCCACAATGTTTTCACTTTTTTTTTCATTAGTTATACCTTCATTTATGGGGATTTTTTATGTATTTGCCTATATGTGTTCGAAGTCGTCTCCTGCAGAATCGTTGTATGTGGGAAAGGGTTAATAATATGGAGGACAAAGCTGGATTAGAGATTGTACCATATTTACCTATAACATTACAAACGCAATTACAAGAAATAATTCTGTTATGCAACATAATGTAACTGGTATAACCATATATCATTATAGTAGTCATATTACAACAACATCATTATAAATATAATAAAAACAAAACTTCTATCCAACATGCTGACCGATTTTGACACATCTGCAGCAGACGACTTTAAAAAAACAACTTTGTGGCGAAAGGAGAAATTGCTCGCATTGAGGAATGATTGCATGTACAGCGATTTGTATCCCTTTCCCACATACAACAAATCTGTAAAAAGAGTTGAAAACATTGTGGAAAGGGAGAAATTGCTCGTTTTGAGCATTTTTTTCTTTTCCCACAATGTTTTCCAAAGTCGTCAGCTGCAGATGCGTCAAAATGCGAATACAAGGTGGAAAGGGTTAAATTAATGTTTTCATTCCTTAGAACCTTCGAGATCGACAGGCAGTTCTAAGAACCCCATACGTTCATTAACCGTCTCATCTGATACTTCGCCGAAGGCCGTTCTTTACGAGAGAACTAATATAAGGTCGACAGAAGGATTAAAACTGTTGCCTTCACAGGATAGAAACTGCGGACTTGCAGCATTACCCCTAAATCGACCGTCATTGCTGAAGGCTCTGCGAAAATCAACCTTAAAAGCTCAGCGAAAACCGATCTTTAAATAATAAGTTCACCGATGGAAAAGGCTGTGCGAAAATCAACCTTAAAAGCTCAGCGAAAACCGATCGTAAAATAATAAGTTCACCGATGGAAAAGGCTGTGCGAAAATCAACCTTAAAAGCTCAGCGAAAACGCAAACAAATCTTAACATAATAATTTCACTCATCGAAATAGCTCAGCGAAAACCAACCTTAATATGATAAATACATTGATGGAAATAGCTCAGCGAAAACCAACCTTAATATAATAATTACTAAGATGGAAATAGCTCTGAGAAAACCAACCTTAATATAATAAATACACCGATGAAAATAGCTCAGCGAATACCAACCTTAACATAATAATTACTAAGATGGAAATAGCTCTGAGAAAACCAACCTTAATATAATTAATACACCGATGGAAATAGCTCAGCGAATACCAACCTTAATATAATAATTACTAAGATGGTAATAGCTCAGCGAATACCAACCTTAATATAATAATTACTAAGATGGAAATAGCTCTGCGAAAACCAACCTTAATATAATTAATACACCGATGGAAATAGCTCAGCGAAAACCAGCCTTAATATGATAAATACATTGATGGAAATAGCTCAGCGAAAACCAACCTTAATATAATAATTACACTGATGGAAATAGACCAGCGAAAACAAACCTTAATATGATAAATACATTGATAGAAATATGTCAACGAAAACCAATCTTAATATAATAAATACATTGATGGAAATAGTTCAGCGAAAACCAACCTTAATATAATAATTACATTGATGGAAATAGCTCAGCGAAAACCAACCTTAATATGATAAATACACTGATGGAAATAGTTCAGCGAAAAACCAACCTTAATATGATAAATACATTGATGGAAATAGCTCAGGGAAAAACCAACCTTCATATGATAAATACACTGATGGAAATAGCTCAGCGAAAACCAACCTTAATATGATAAATACATTGATGGAAATAGCTCAGCGAAAACCATTTTTAATATAATAATTACATTGACGGAAATGGCTCTGCGAAAACCAACCTTAATATGATAAATACATTGATGGAAATAGCTCAGCGAAAACCAACCTTAATATGATAAATACATTGATGGAAATAGCTCAGCGAAAACCAACCTTAATATGATAAATACATTGATGGAAATAGCTCAACGAAAACCAACCTTAATATAATAAATACATTGATGGAAATAGTTCAGCGAAAACCAACCTTAATATAATAAATACATTGATTGAAATAGCTCAGCGAAAACCAACCTTAATATAATAAATACACCGATGGAAATAGCTCAGCGAATATCAACCTTAATATGATAAATACATTGATGGAAATAGCTCAACGAAAACCAACCTTAATATAATAAATACATTGATAGAAATAGCTCTGCGAAAACCAACCTTAATATAATAATTACATTGATGGAAATAGCTCAGCGAAAACCAACCTTAATATAATAAATACACCGATGGAAATAGCTCAGCGAAAACCAACCTTAATATAGTAATTACATTGATGGAAATAGCTCTGCGAAAACCAACCTTAATATGATAAATACATTGATGGAAATAGTTCAGCGAAAAATCAACCTTCATATGATAAATACACTGATGGAAATAGCTCAGCGAAAACCAACCTTAATATGATAATTACATTGATGGAAATAGCTCAGCGAAAACCATTTTTAATATAATAATCACATTGACGGAAATGGCTCTGCGAAAACCAATCTTAATATAATAAATACATTGATGGAAATAGTTCAGCAAAAACCAACCTTAATATAATAATTACACTGATGGAAATAGCTTAGCGAAAAACCAACCTTCATATGATAAATACACTGATGGAAATAGCTCAGCGAAAACCAACCTTAATATGATAAATACATTGATGGAAATAGTTCAACGAAAATCAACCTTAATATAATAATTACACTGATGGAAATAGCTCAGCGAATATCAACCTTAATATAATATTTACTAAGATGGAAATAGCTCTGCGAAAACCAATCCTAATATAATAATATCACTGATGGAAATAGCTCAGCGAAACCCAACCTTAATATAAGAATTACTCGGATGGAAATAGCTCAGCGAAAACCAATCCTAATATAATAATCAATTCGATGGAAATAGCTCAGCGAAAACCAATCCTAATATAATAATCAATTCGATGGAAAGAGCTCTGCGAAAACCAACCTGTGTCTGCACTGAGCGCATATGCCAAACGGTAGGCTTTCGAAGAGCGCTGCTAGGATATACTGACGTTTAAATTTTGAAACATATCATGTTCTTCTAATGTATTACATCGTAGGACACCAACGGTTACTGACTTGCTATCCTCAAAACATGATGCCGAGCCCCGGTAGCTCAGTCGGTAGAGACGCGGGCTGTCAATCCAAGGGTTATGAGTTCGAATCCCAGCTCGGCCAACATTCTTTTCGACGTTTGACAAAAGTCACATTGACCTGCGTCATTCGTCTTTCACCAATGGGCTTTTTAACAGTCTACAGTGTATATGGAAAAGTAGCCAGTTGCTTGGAAAGTTTGTTGTGTGATGTACTGGTGTGGGAAAACCAGGAAACGCATGAGTAGGTGAACTGGTTGCCGTGATATGACTGAAAAATTGTTGAAAACGGCGTTAAACCCTAATCAATCGTGGGTGTCCGACGATGAATGTATCTATGTGGGAAAACCAGGAAACGCATGAGTAGATGAACTGGTTGCCGTGATATGACTGAAAAATTGTTGAAAACGGCGTTAAACCCTAATCAATCGTGGGTGTCCGACGATGAATGTATCTATGCAGCAAAGGCGTTGTTGAAATTATCTATTGATTATCTTAAACTATATAAAGAGAGAGACATACAGAGACAGAGACAGAGACAGAGAGGGAGAGAGATAGAGACAGAGACTGTGCATATGTTTAATTGTTTGTTTGTTTGATCCCTAATGAAATTATATTATGATTGTATTTGTAATTCTACGATATCGATTTGGATGGCCTCGTTGGAGATCAGTGTTAACTCACTAAATGAATCACCTTCTTAAAATAAAGTATTATTAATATTATCATTATTATTATTATTAACTATTGCCTACGCGCAACGACTCTGCAGAGTACGAGTTAGATAATATCGATGCAAATTATGGAACCTCTCTATAAAAGTATAAATAAATACTTTTCATTGTTAAAGAGACTGAACACCATAATGGTCCAACATCGTTATATTTTATACTTATTCTAATTAATCCAAAATACGTATGTGTATGTATATATGTAACGGAATGTTGTAGAAGGTCGTACAAGTCTTGCTTTTCATTATTTCATAGGAAATAGACAGTTAAAAAAAACGTCCGCTCCGTGTTTTCCCGTTTAAAAATACCGTGGAATTTCCTCTTGCTCATTTGAATTTGTGGATTCAATTCGGCATTCTCTAACACTATCGACTCATTACATTCATGTATGCGTGAGTGTAAGGAGCAACAACTCTGGGAAGGAGATTGTCAATTCGGTTGTAGTGATCACGTGATAAATATACAGCGATATTTTTTTAGATATACTGGGTTACTAACCCAGTAGATTTTACAATGCAAAATAACGAAAAATCTCCGCAATATTAATAGATTAGTGTGCATATATTTTAGTACATCAGTCATCAAATCTCAATGCCTTACATGCAAAAACATCAAGGTAATAGCAATTTTTAACAATTTTCTTTTTTTTCCCGCTTTTTTCTCATATGGGATTGAGTCCCTTTAAAATGATAAGCGTTGACAATTTTATCTCATATCAATATTTCATAATATGAGAAGTTAAGGACCATGGATTTGTATTTGAAGAATATCGTGATGTAAATTTCGGTTACTCAAATTTGACCTTTTCATGTAATTTCAGCCTCAAATGTAAATGTGTGTCCTGATGTGTTTGTTTATCTTCGTAACCATGGAGCAAATTAATATGCATACATTTCAAGCCTGAAGTTTCTTAACCCTTTCCCATACTATATACAGGAAATCTGCAGCAGACTACTTTGAAAAACAACTAGAAAAAAAATATGAAAAGAAATGAAGGTATAATTATTGAAAAGAGTTGGAAAACTTTGTGGCAAAAGGAGAAATTGCTCGTTTTGAGCAATTTCATCTTTTGTCACAATGTTTTCAAAAGTCGTTTGCTGCAGAGGCGTCAGCAAGCGTTTATAGGTAGGAAAAGGTTTAAGTTAATCTAGAACAGTTCGCACATGTTCAGTAGAATTAACGTGACATTTATAGTACGGTGTCAATTGAACCGTTGGTCTGATCTGTAAGTTTTGGTATCGTCTGACTTGTAAACATTTAATTGAAAAACATCTGAAAACTGGGAGTTAAAGTTTTATACGGAATGATGCGAGTATTTTTGAAAAGAAGAAATTGCAGTTCAGTTTTGAGAAATTTTCTTTCCATTTTTTTTTTACAATTTTCAAATGAGATATGTATTAGGAAAAACACTTTATATCATTAATATTCTTGATGATATAAAGTGTTTTACTGACTTTCTCCGTGTTTTACTGACTTTCTCCGCTTTGGAAGACCTTCTATACAAAGATATTAGGAAAAATGTTTGGTCAAATGTGTTCCTTGTAAAAAAGGTTTCCGGTGATCTTTTTAAGAAAGAAAAACAATCCCAAGGCAAGACGTACAGCCACGAAGACGTACAGTTCATTCAGAACTTGTGTTCGAAAACATTGTTGGGAACAGTTGATAAAGACAGATACGCCAGAGAAGGGTCTCTGTCACGTAAAGGTTAATTGGTGTGCCGAATTCGTTGTTCTTACATACATCCATAAGGTTAAGAAAACATTACCGCAAATAAAGCGAGACCCCGTCATCATACAATGACTCCTCTATGGTATCTCACTCGCACTAGACCCGTTAACTTCATTCAGACCTCGGTCGTCCGTAAGGATCAATAGTTTACGTTGTGAACTTATTTACAGTAAAGCTGAGCCCCGGTAGCTCTGTCGGTAGCAAGGTGGGCTGTCAATCCAGGACGGGTTGTGAGTTCGAACGCCAGCTCAGCCAACAATCGTTCCGACGTTTGACAAACGTCACTGTAACAAACGTCATTCGTCTTCCACAAATGGGCTTACATAACAGTTTATGTGGAAAAACAGCCAGTTGCTTAGAAATAATGTTGTGTAGACTACTTGAGTGAGAAAGCCAGGAGTTTGTGAACTAGCCGTCGCGATATGACCCCAATCAATCAATTGTTCTCGTTTTACAAAGCGTACTTTCGATTACTCGAAGTCGAAAGAGACCTGAGAACATCTTCGAATGATCACTGTGTATATATCTTTCGCTCCCAAAGGCAATTAAAGGTCTTCAAGTAGAAAACAATGTTGATTCAGACCAGACCGCTCGTAGCGAGCTTTTTCTTCTGAAATCTGCATTTTTGTCACTAAGACATTAAATTTTACCAAACTTCCTGATTGACGAGAAATGGAGGGGTCCATTTTCTTCAACATGGAAGAGTCGACTTTGTGAAATTCTGCAGTGGAAGAGATCCACTAAATTCATTAATGTATTGTCAGCTTCGCAAGTTCATTCTACTTTTGTATTTATTATGAGAAGCACATCAGTAATAAACTCATATTAAGGAAATAACTATCACAGCAGTAGTTCTCATTGCTCGTATGAGCAAACGTGAAGGAAATCTGTGAAGATTGATTCACTTCACATTTTAGGCATTCGTGGTTCGAGCATACGATGTCAGCACTTATACGCATGACATGCCCACCCTGTTTAAACATGGTCTATAAATAGCTTAATATATATTGACAGTACTTAAATGACGTATAATATTCAAATATTGATACCCACTTCTTTTATGTCATTGTACACACACACACCTTTTGTGCTTAACGACCCTTAACCCATTCCAACAAGTATGCAGACGCTTTCTTAGGCCTATGAAGCAGACGATTTTTGAAAACATTGTGGCAAAATGAGAAGTTGCTCATAATGAGCAATTTCACCCTTCGTCACAATGTTTTCAACTATTTTCAATAATAATACTTTCATATATATATATATAGAATGTTCATAGTTTTGCCTAGATGTGTGCAAAGTCGTCTGCTGCAGATTTGTTGTATGTGAGAAAGGGTTAAGATTGGTGATTTAATATATTGATAATTTAATGTATTGTTGCCTCTGCGAACAGCGTAGACTTAGCTGAACCTAGGTATTGGCACAGTCTCGTCAGATTGATTGATTGATTGATTGATTGATTGATTGATTGATTGATTGATTGATTGATTGATTGATTGATTGATTGATTGATTGATTGATTGATTGGGGTTTAACGCTATTTTTAACATCTTCTCAGTCATATCACGGCGGCCAGTTCACCTAATCATGTATTTCCCGGTTTTCTCACACCAGTACTCCACACAACAATCTTTCCAAGCAACTGGCTGCTTTTCCACATAGACTTAGCCCATTGGTGGAAGACGAATGACGCATGTCGCATTGACTTTTGTCAATCCTCGGAAAGAAAGTTGGCCGAGCCGGGATTCGAACTCACAACCCCTGGATTGACAGCCCGCGTCGCTACCGACTGAGCTACCGGGGCTCGGCAACAGTCTCGTCAGAGACTTCACGAACCATCTACATATTCAAAAAAAAAAAAAAGCCTTTGATACAAACTTCTGACAAAACAGTATAATTTATTCATATATTTATATTTTTTTTCATTTAAAACTTTAACTCTTTGCAACTTTCAGATGCAGTTTGACGCAACTGCAGCATGCGACTTTAAAAAAAAAACATTGGGGAAAAAGGATTTGATTGGGGTTGATTGGCGGCCAGTTCACCTAATCATATGTTTCCTGGTTTTCTCACACCAGTACCCCCACACAACATACTCTCCAAGCAACTGGCTGCTTTTCCACATAGACTGTTAGCCCATTGGTGACAGACGTCACAGTGACTTTTGTCGAAAAGAATGTTGGCCGAGCTGGCGTTCGAACTCACAACCCCCGGATTGACAACCCGCGTCGCTACCGACTGAGCTACCGGGCCTCGGCTGTGGAAAAAGGAGCAATTGCTCGCATTGTTTTCAACTCTATTAACTAATTCAGTTTTTATTTGTAGAGATTGTATATATTTTATCCGTGTCAAGCAAATGCAGAGATATTTGAGTGAAAACGATGGGACAGCAATGCTAGTTTATCGCCTTTGAGTCCTCAAATATATAGGCTAACGGTAACGAATATATGATAAACAAATTTTGCATTGGCTCATCTGAGGTTCTCCTCATTTTCTCCGATGGGGCTCTTGTATGGCTAGCCGTTTTCATTAATTATTCCATGTAGAGATATTTTCTCTTACCTTTTAGTAGATATCTCTTACTTAGAGAATCATCTCTTTATTTTATAGATATCTCTTATTATAATCGTGTTAAAGATGTGTCACGATAACCCGCATGGATATCCCTCTAATTTTGAGAGATATCTCTATTAATTAGAGAGATATCTCTGTAACATGTTTAAATTCAGAGAGATATCTCTCTAGCACGTTTAAATTCAGAGAGATATCCTTCTAACATGCTTGAATTCAGAGAGATATCCATCTAACATGTTTAAATTCTGAGAGATATCCCTCTAACATGTTTAAATTCAGAGAGATATCCCTCTAGCATGTTTAAATTCAGAGAGATATCTCTGTAACATATTTAAATTCAGAGAGATATCTCTGTAACATGTTTAAATTCAGATAGATATCTATCTTAGTTAGAGAGATATCGTTCCAAATAATAGAGATATCTTTTAAACGGGTAGATAATAAAACGGTGTGCCATACTCTTGATACTTAGGATGATTGTAACGATCTTGTCATGTTTATTTCAGTTCGACAGGTGAGCAGTGACGCATGCACCTACAAGTCAGGGGGCCAGACCTCTTACGTTTACTGTGAACACGGATGCTGCGGCAGTGAAAGCAACAGAACATGTTGTTCTTACAAGTAAGCATTTGAATCGTCTCTGGCGATTTGGGGGGATATACTTGCAGCAGTGTACAATGAAGCCTCAGCATATGCAGGGCCTCACCAGAGCGTTCTGGGTCTGCGTGTATGTTATATACGTAAACATTATTCCATCTCCGGACAAAACACTGGATATGTAGGCCCACATATTTGTATTCAAACGTAACCTCTTGTGGAAGACAGTGGTGCAGCGGTAGAGCGTCGGCCTCTCGTATCAAATGTCCCTGGTTCGAGTCCCGTGATGAGCGGGTCCTTATTTGGGGATGTTTCGACACAAACGGCGCGAGTACTGGTTAAGTCTCCAGGAAGCAGATATCGAGCGTGATTAATATAAGCTGAAAGCTTGCTTCGCAATCGATGTAAAATAAATAATGTTTTTAAAAAAAAAATGTAACCTTAAACTGTGGCTAATCGTAGAGTGAATAATGTCCAAATCGCTCTTAATCAGTTCCTACCTGTAGACGCACTTTGATGCAATAGCAGCAGACGACGTTTGAAAACATTTTGGCCAAAGGTGAAATTGCTCATGATGAGCAATTTCTCCTTTTGCCACAATGTTTTCAACTTTACTTAAAATTTAAGCTTTCTTTTATGGAAATTTGTTATCGTTATTTTTTTAGATCGACTTAACAGTGTACTGGTAATTAAGCGTTGATTTTGAGAAAGAGAGAGAGATCAAGATTCGACTCTCTGTCGAGTCATTGAAAACCCAACCATGGCAATGCTTTCCTTTCTTTGCCCTCAATGGAAACCGTTGAACATTTAAACCGTATATGGCGGTTTGGGGGATATACTTGCAGCAACGTACGGTGAAGCCTCGGCATATGCACAGTCTCACCAGAGCGTTCAGTATCTGACTGTATGCTATATATATATATATATATATATACCTTATTCCATCTCCTGACAAAACACCAGATGTGTAGCCCAACATTTTGTATTCCAACGTAAACTGTGGCGAACTGAAAAGGGAATGAGGTCCAAAGCGCCAGGCGTGGGTTATATAATAGTATTGTTATCGTTATTTTTTAGACCGAATCCACAGTGTATCCGCACATATGTTGAAAAAAACATGAATGGTGGAATGTATTTAAGTAAATGACACGGTTGACATAAATAGTTACCTTGCTGAAAAACAATACTTGATAAGAATTTATATATTTTGACATTATTATAAGGGAAACAAAAATGATGAAATATGCTGTTAAGTATTTTTTTAAATATCAATTGGACCATGGTAATTAAGTGTTGATTTTGAGAAAAAGAGAGACCAATATTCGATCCTCTGTCGAGTCATTGCAAACCCAACCATGGCAATGCTTTCCTTTCTTTGCCCTCAATGGAAAGCGGTAAAAGCAGACAGAAAGATTGATGTATCGGTGTCTACCTCCATTGTTGAAAACTGTGTACTCAAAATCGCTAACAGTGGCAAACGCTCGTCTCAAAAGAAATATTGCTCGATGCCCAATTAAAAAATCCCGTACTTCAATAACTTGAAGGTTCTATTTCAATGAAAGGAATGATTATTAAGACAGGTTAAAATGAAAGTTAAAGCAGTGTCACCAGTAAGGGTGATTGTTTGTTTGGGGTTTAACGCCGTTTTTAACAATTTTTCAGTTATATCACAACGGCCAGTTCACCTACTCATGCATTTCCTGGTTTTCTCACACCAGTACTCCACACAACAATCTTCCCAAGCAACTGGCTGCTTTTCCACATAGACTTAGCCCATTGGTCGAAGACGAATGACGCATGTCGCAATGACTTTTGTCACTCGTCGGAAAGAAAGTTGGCCGAGCAAGGATTCGAATTCACAACCCCTTGATTGACAGCCCGCGTCGCTACTGACTGAGCTATCGGGGCTCGGCGTCACCAGTAAGACACTCACACATTGCTGAATTCAAACGTTATGGCACTAATTTCAAGTACTGGGGTACTGGTATACATTAATAAACAAGATGTACATGTATAGTAGTCTTTGAGCGTGATGCTGTAAGTGACATGGTGAGATCACTCGAGTCATGGTGACAGCCAAACATACGTTGCAATATTGATGGCAATTACCATCAGACCTGTATACCGCTATTGAGCTTCATACTGACCTGGATCAGCATACAGTGAAGTCTCAGCACATGCAGAGTCTCACTGGTCTCTGCCTGTATGCTATATATATCTTATTCCATCACCGGGGGAAACACTAGATGTGTAGCCCAACATATTGTATCCCAACGTAACCTTAAACTGTGGCAAACCGGAGAGTGAATAAGGTCCAAACAACCAAACGCCACCCGTGGCAATCGATCGTCTCAAATGATATACTGCTCGATGCCCAATTAAAATAATAGTACTACAATAACTGAAAGGCGCTATTTCAATGAAAGAAATGATTAAGACACGTTAAAATTGGAGTGAAATCAGTGTCACCAGTAAGACACTCAAACAATGCTGAATTCAAAAGTTATGGCACTAATTTCAAGTACTGAGGTACTGGTTTACCCTTTATATATTAAAACACATTAATACACAAGATGTACATGTATAGTAGTCTTTAAGCGTGACGCTGTAAGTGACATGGTGAGATCAATTGAGTCATGGTGACAGCCAAACATACGTTGCAAGATTGATGGCAATTACCATCAGACCTGTATACCGTTATTGAGCTTCATACTGATCTGGACCTTCGCAGGTTGATATAAAAGTTCCAAAGGTTTATATTTCCCCACAACATGGCTGTATTTTAATCCTTTCTGACGTTTGACAAAAGTCACTGTGACAAGCGTCATTCGTCTTTCACAAATGGGCTAACAGTCTATGTGGAAAAGCAACAACTGGCGTGGAGAGTACGTGTGTTAGAAAACAAGGACACATATGAATAGGTGAATTTTGGCCGAAGTGATATGACTGAAAAATGGTTAAAAACGGCATTAAACCCAAATCAATCAATGCTCATGATGAGCAATTTTCGCCTTTTGTCATAATGTTTCCAACTTTGTTTAATACTATAACTTTAATTTAAAGAGATTTTCCATGTTTTAGCCACGATGTTATCAAGTCGTCTGCTGCAGACTTGATGTCTGTGGGAAAGGGTTCATTTCACGTTCAGCTTCGTGGATTAAATTAATGACCGAATTCTGCTAGCAAATTCACATTTATAATCAACGTTGTCTTGGTCAGGACTTTTAAATATACCTTTCATTCGTTTTGTGTTATTTATTTATTTTAGGATTTCTACAAGTGTATTGGTGGTTGCATGTGTGGTCAGTGGACTTGTTGTAGTGGCTCTGATAGCCGCCGTAGTCATATGTTGCTATAAAAGTTATAAAGACAAACAGCAGTCACGGGTTCGAGCCGTTCGACAGGAACAGGCAAGAAATGGTAAGTGTACGAACCGTTATCAGGGATAATGGCATATATCTATCTTATCCTAATTCGCCTCGGGTGCAAGAGGTCGCGGATTTGATCCCGGCTTGGTGCTGTACTCGTGCGATCTAATCTTGGTGATTAGTAATTCTTAGTGAATATTACTCCTCAACTGTGTAAATAAAATAAGGGTGATTAGTAATTCTTAGAGATTATTACTCCTTAACTGTGTAAATAAAATAAGGGTGATTAGTAATTCTTAGAGATTATTACTCCTTAACTGTGTAAATAAAATAAGGGTGACTAGTAATTCTTAGTGATTATTACTCCTTAACTGTGTACATAAAATAAGGGTGATTAGTAATTCTTAGTGATTATTACTCCTTAACTGTGTACATAAAATAAGGGTGATTAGTAATTCTTAGATATTATTACTCTTTTACTGCGTGCATAAAATAAAGGCGATTAGTTATTCTTAGAGAATATTACTCCTTAACTGTGGACATAAACTAAAAGTGATTAGTAATTCATAGAGAATATTACTTCTTAACTATGGACATAAAATAAGGGTGATTAGTAATTCTTAGAGAATATTACTCCATAACTGTGTACATAAAATAAGGGTGATTAGTAATTCTTAGAGAATATTACTCCTTAACTGTGTACATAAAATAAGGGTGATTAGTAATTCATAGAGAATATTACTCATTAACTGTGTACATAAACTAAAAGTGATTAGTAATTCTTAGAGAATATTACTCCTTAACTGTGTACATAAACTAAAAGTGATTAGTTATTCTTAGAGAATATTAATTCTTAAATGTGGACATAAAATAAGGGTGATTAATAATTCTTAGAGAATATTACTCCTTAACTGTGTACATAAAATAAGGGTGATTAGTAATTCTTAGAGAATATTATTCCTTAATTGTGTACATAAAATAAGGGTGACTAGTAATTCTTAGAGAATATTACTCCTTAACTGTGTACATAAACCAAAAGTGATAAGTAATTCTTATAAAAGATTACTCCATAACTGTGTTCATAAAATAAGGGCGATTAGTAATTCTTAGAGAATATTATTCCTTAACTGTGTACATAAAATAAGGGTGATTAGTAATTTTTAGTGAATATTACTCCTTAACTGTGTACATAAACTAAAAGTGATTAGCAATTCTTAGAGAATATTACTTCTTAACTGTAGACATAAACTAAAAGTGATAAGTAATTATTAGAGAATATTACTCCTTAACTGTGTACATAAAATAAGGGTGATTAGTAATTTTTAGTGAATATTACTCCTTAAATGTGTAAATAAAATAAGGGTGATTAGTAGTTCTTAGATAATATCACTTCCTAAATGTGTAAACAAAAATAAGGGTGATGGTGCTAGTTGCAGGAAATGAGCGAGATAATAGTTAGGTCTGTACTCTTTGCTATCCAACAAGGTAAAACTTTGTAAGGAAAATTTCTATGTTCTATTTTAGCTCCTCTCCGACCTGCAGAGCCTCCCAAGCCGCCGTCCTACATTGAATCCCCACCAGACTATAGCGAGGAAATGCCTGAGTCACATTACAGACCACGGACGGCGACGAATGCTAACTTAGCCAACATTTCATACAATACAAGATTTAGTGGTATGCAAGGTAGTCAAGGTTCTTCAAATGGACGGAATACACATTCAAGTGGGATTGGTGCCGCTCCTGTTTATATGACACCTACTTCCGGTTCATATCGACAAACTAGTGAACAACTTCCAGGTTCCATCGACGAACCGCCACCACGATACTCCTCGCTGGAACGAGGACAGTCGTCACTATTAACAAATAACGTGAACTTTACAAATAATAGACATAGACGCTTTGTTCGTACACCGGATCCGGAAGATCGTAATAATGCAACAATCGAAGAAGAAGAATCTACGGTTTCTAGTAGAAATGACACTGTATCTACTGTCACGCGGGACACAAGCACAGTGGCTGAGAGTCGAGCACAAACTAGAGGGGCTTCCAGAATACCCCAATCAACTCAAAATTTACAAAGCGGACGTCAATCATCGGCAATGTCCGTGTCGTCTTCCGCGCGATCACGAATGGTGACGAGGTCCACGGCAAATGCCGAACGTAATCGTCACACAACGTTATCTGAAGTGGAGAATTCGGAAATAAATGATTTAGCAGCAATTTGATGTAATATTCTTCTCGGAGGTTTAAAGAATGAATCAAAAGCAAAATTCGATTCGCTCTGTGAGCATCTTTAAAGCAATACCAAAGCAATTTAAATGTAAGAGTCTACACAATTCTAAGAGAGAAGAGACAGTGTCTCTGAGGTAAAGTAATGGTAACTATGATCTAAAAAACGTCACGGATATGTCTCGGGTGTTTTGATTGGTCAGCCCATTGTCCAATTACCAATTACCTCTGTGGTTGTTATGTTTTCAAAGGCTGGATGTCGCTGACGTACAGACGAATATATTGTTCAATAATCGATGTAAACTAACAGTTTAACACCCTTCCCGCTTGCAGACGGTTTTGACGCATTTGCATCAGACGATGATTTAAAACATTATGACAAAATGAGCGATAGCTAATAATGAGCACGGATTCTGGACAATTATAAACGGGGAAACCTGCTTAGCCACAATGATTTTTTTTTGTTTTTCATTTTTTTCTTTTCAGTAATAATACTCTCATTTATAGAAATATTTAATGTCTTTGTGTAAACGTTTTCAAAGTCGTTAGCTGCATAAAGCGGGAGTAAAATGGTAATTTCAACCCGATATATGTTTGATTATTCAAATTAACCATTAGTTTGAGTTATAAAAGGATCGCCTCAAAGATTAGACGATTCGTTGGTGTAATGGTTAAGCTTTTTCTGACAACTCTCACGAAGTCAACCGCTCCATTTTTCGTGCACCAGGGAAATTTGTAAAAGCTAATGTCTAAGTGGCAAACAATGCAGATTTCAGGAGAGACAGCTCGTTTACGAGTTGTCTCACCTGAATCTGCATTGTTTGCAAAAGCCTTACATTGCCTTTAGCAGCGAAAGGGTTAAATAGCGATATAATACGACTCTTTTCTAGACTTCTTGAACCTCTTCATACTTGAATCTCTATATACTTGAACCTCTATATAATTGAACCTCTATATACTTGAACCTATATATATACTTGAACATCTATATACGTTAACCTCTATATACTTTAACCGTTTCCCATATACAGACGCATGTTGACGCATATTCTGCAGGCGGCTTTTGAAACATTGTGACAAAACGAACAAATAACTCAAGTTCTCCTTGTGCCACAATTTTCTCAGCTGTACTTAAAGATCATTTCAATATTGTTATTAAGTTGTTTTCAAAATCATCTGCTGCAAATGTGTTGCTTGTTGGAAAGGGTTAAATCATTACGTCATTGTTGAATTCTTGTATATTGTTATATCTGAACAAAAAATTAAGATGTTAATAACAAACAAGCTCTGCTAATATCGTGGGGGAAAATGAGGAAATTCTCTTAACAAGGCATTTCTCATTTTCCCAGATTGATCTCATCAATATTTTTTTAAATGAAATGTTCATTAATGAAGACATTAATTTTGTTTGTGGTATTTAATCAGGATATTACTCAACTTAGAATTCAACTTGTATGCTCATGCTCATGTAATAATGTTTATTTCAAATAATTATTGACATTTTGACATTTTTCATAAAGCACTCCTTGACGCAAACATAGTTTTCTACAATTAAGGGGAACGCACATAGTTGTACTATGAGCCGTCCCGTGAGAAAACCAACATTATGGCCTCTGCGTAATGTATCGATCCAGATCAGCCTGCGCAGTCCGTGCATACTGATCCAGGCCTACACATTCCGTCTCAGGGGGGATAGAGGTATAGAGTAATGATCCCCGAAACAGAATGTCCACAGGAGTCGAAAAGTGTCTGTCTGGGTAAGCCTGCGCGGCATGCTTAGGCTGATCCGGGTCGATACTTTACGCAGAGTCCACAATGTTGGTTATCTCGCGGGACAGCACATATATGAATTCAGTGGACTCCCTATAAATCAAAGTCAAATGGGACCCATACATTACTTCGAGTTATCGTGTTGTTCTTGTTCAAGCTATCCCATTGGTTAATGTTTAATTTATTATTGTATTTTGACCTTCGTAATTCATTTATGAAACACAAGCCAGTCCAAGAATCAAAATCAAAATCATACCAAGAAAAAAGCGTAGCTGCAGTTCTGATTACTCTCTTACGCTTTGCTTCTCTGTTTTTCAAAGTGCGTACCCCTAGCAGGTATTGGTAAGAGTTAAATATATATATTTGAGCCGTTCCACGAGAAAACCATCATTATGGACTCTGCGTAATGTATCGATCCAGATCAGCCTGCGCAGTCCACGCAGGCTAATCCGGGCAAACACATTCTGTCTCAGGGGGATAGGGGTATAGAGTAATGATTCATGAAACAGAAAATCCACAGGAGGCGAAAAGTATCTGTCCGAGTTAGCCTGCGCGGCATGCTAATGCTGATCCGAGTCTATACGTTACGCACAATGTTGGTTTTCTCGTGGAACGGCTCATTTGAATGATCACACGTTCGAGTAATCGCAGGTCCCCTGTATTTGCCATTTAACATTATTGGAAACATCAGCGCAGGCTGATCTGGTTTTTTATCGAAGCTCGATTTTCGAATAACTTGGCTTATAATTATCGTCTTTGCTTATTTGTCTTGATCTTTGCAGATACCTTCACGTTAAACTACGAAATAGTCTTTGCTTATTTGTCTTGATCTTTGAAGATACCTTCACGTTAAACTACGAAATAGTAATTTAAAAAAAAGATTTCTTAGAAATATATTTGGAGCTAAGCCACAACGAGTCGTGTATATAGACGGTTTTATATGATACGAAATGTGGTTTGGGTTCAACCTGATAACGACATGTTAGAGGAACGAACCTACGTGTAGTGCCATATTTACACGTTTTCGAATTAACGCATATGTAGTAGGCGGCTTTTAAACAACATCATGACATAGAGAAAATTGCTCATGAAGTTCAAACATTCTTCTTTTACCACATTTTTTTAAATTCTTTTTTAATTATTATCTTTTCATACTTATTTTTTACCTTGTTTTACCGAGATGTTTGAAAAGTCGTCTCCTGTAGATGTGTTATATATTTATTTATTTATTTAAAGTCTCATCCATGTACAAACAATGTCATATACATAAATATACGCTGTACAAACACATCAAGACAAGTATTATACATGACCATTCTAACAATATTTTTAGGAGATTTGCGATATAACCACATAGCGCAGTCATTACATTTACTTTTACACCATTAAGCCAAGAATCAGCTGCTAATTTGCTATTAAAATTTAAAATCAACACAGGTAGTTTATAGAACCAAATGCAAAACTTAAAACACATAAGTAAAATTAAAGAATAATTTAAAACCGAAGGGAAAAAAGGAGTTATCAGATCGAGAAGTGACTGATTAGCAGTTGATTGTTGCTTGGACTAAACTTACTGAAATAGAATAACATGTAAGAAAATAAGAAATTATTTACAAGTAAGATCTACGTCGTTTTAGAATGTTAACACAGGTTTTGGTACAATATCGAACTGCTGTATGTGAGAAAGGGTTAAATATATATTTTTATCCTGTCACGTGTAGCAATTTCGACCCGATAACAGGGTGCCGTATATTTATTTTGATATACGTCAGTTGATCACGTGATAAGCTGGCGCGCACCTGCTAGCCAGGACTACTTTTTTTTAGCAAGCGTCGCTGTAAATTCCGACTTCAATCGATAAAAACAGCATATATCGTGGATAAATTTCTCATTTGTGAATACAACATTCATGAAGATAGCTATTTTTTGTGTTGTATTATATTAAAAATTTGAGAACTATTTTTTTCCGCGCATCAATCACGATTGGCTGCTGTTTATTTATAAAACATGACGTCACAATGAAAGGGATGCAATTCAGTAAGTTACATATTTTTAAAGCTGCCATAAAAATAAAAAAATAAATGCAACAGGATAAATAGAATAATAGGTTGGTGCCGTGGATTGAGAAAGTTTATCTGGCTCGGCACCGTAATTTATCGGATTCGCCTTCGGCTCACCCGATAAATTACTCCGCCTTGCCAGATAAACTTTCTCAATCCACGGCACCAACCTATTATTCTCTATTTATATCATAAATGACGTCGCCGGGAGTGTAATAAAGCCATTGAATAAATTGCGTATTCAACTAGTGTAATAACAATGCTACGTAACGTGACGTCATAACGTAACGTTTAACGTTGTAAATACGCGCGCTTTATAGCGACGTTTATATGGATATAGCGCTGTAAATTATTAAATTAGTATTTATGATATATTTATGATATAAAAAGAACATTACATTCGTGGTCATTCATGCTATTCATAACATATATGATACCCTGGGCAAATTGGCTGTAAAAATCTCGTACTAATTAATGAATAATTGATGAAGTGAAATGCAGCCGCTTGATTGGCCGCATGACAAAAACCTCATGCGATACGAAAATGACAGTGTAGTTACGGAGGGAAATCGTGGTGCATGCTTTACGAAGTTTTGCTAGCCAATTTACCCCGGGTATCATATATTTTTATAAATAGCCGAGGATACTAGATAATTGACTGAAAGGTAAATACTTTGCTTTTCCCCGGTGTGAACATGTTGCCGATTTAAGAAATCCTTCTCTGTAGAAGAATGACATTATGGGGTAAACATGTATATAGTGGGTTTTTGTAACGGATTGTGTCTCTGTGTTCTACCGTATTTTACTACGCAATTCTAGGAAGTCCCCCAAATGGTTGTATCAACATTTTGTAGCAAACTGTTTTTACAACCGTTTTTCATAACACCTATGATTTGTGGATTGCTAACATGTGGTCTGGAAGGTCCGGTCCGAGTGACGAATGTTCGAATCCCATGATGTCTGTCGAAATGGTGACCTTGTAAAAAAACGTCATGTTGAACACAACTTTAATGAGTCGCGTCTAGCGATTTTGGGTATTAACATTTTCCCACATACAATAAATCTGCAGCAGACGGCTTTGAAAACATAGTGACAAAAACCTGAAAAATCTCCATAAAAGATAGCTTAATTGTAGCTTAATTGTTAAATAAAGTTGAAAACATTATGGCCAAAGGAGAAATTGCTCATCATAAGCAAATTTCACCTTCGGCCAAAATGTTTTCAAAAGTCGTCTGCTGCTATTACGTCAAAATGCGTCTGCATGTGGGAAATGGTTAACGCGTGTGCTGTATGTACAGTGTATACTCGGGCGAGCCTGTACATCAGCAGAGTCTCATCCGAGCCGTCACTTTTGTTCGTCGTGTAATTTAGTCCGAGGTACATCTTTAGACTCAAAACCTAGACGCGAAATTACATTTAAATTGTTTCAATACGCACAGTCAATGAGACCCATACCTTTTAAAACCATTATCCTGTTATATATACGTTTAATTTAAACATTATTTATTTTACATCGATTGCAAAGCAAGCTTTCAGCTTATATTAATCTCTCTCGATGTCTGATTCCTGGAGACTTAACCAGTATTCGCGCCTTTTGTGTGGAAAAATCCCAAAGTAAGGACCCGCTCATCACGGGACTCGAACCTGGGACCTTCCATACGAGAGACCGACGCTCTACCTCTGCACCACTGTCTTCCACGTGTCTATATATATATATGTATACGTTTGTAACCCTTTCTCACATATATACAGACGCTTTCTGACGCCTCTGCAATAGACAACTTTTAAAAGCATTGTGAAAAGAAAAAGAGAAATTGGTCATAATAACCAATTTCTCCTTTTTACACAACTTTTTTATCTCTATTTAATACTTAAACTCAAATGTATGGAGATTTATCACATTTTTGACAGGATGTTTTGAAAGTCGTCTGCTACAGATTTGTTTTATGTGGGGAAGGATAACACAACATGTACGAAAAATACAGTTCAAGATTAGCCTACACACAGTCGCACAATCTAATATATTGGTCTTCATTGTTTGTTGCTTATTTATTTTCAAACTCCCAGAAAATATTTCGTCGTGTATAGATATGCAGGATATAAAAAATACAGTTTGATATAAACATACAGTTCGATGCTATCCGTCGTTTAAGAACAGCATGATAATGGTTGCCACAATGTGCTATGTCGCTGGTCGACGTTAAATAAAGTGAATCTGTGATATATGTTTTGATATGAACCGTCCCGCGAGAAAACCAACAGTGTGGACTCTGCGTAAAGTATCGACCCGGATCAGCCTTAAGCATGCCGTGCAGGTTAATCCGGGCCGACACATTCCGTCTCCGGGGCATAGAGTATAGAGTAATGACTCCTAAAACAGAAACGAAACGTGTCTGTCCGGGTTAGCCTACGAGGCATGCTTTAGGCTGATCCGGGTCGATACTTTACGCAGAGGCCATGACGTTGGTTTTCTCTTGGGACGGCTCAAATTATCATTGTAAATGTTCAAACTATGCCTTACCTCGCATCGTCATTTAACCTTTCCCAAATGCATGTTTCAGGAGTCATTACTCTATACCTCTATGTCCATGAGACGGAATGTGTCGGCCCGGATTAGCCTGCGCGGACTGCGCAGGCTGATATGGGTCGATACATTACGCAAAGGCCATAATGTTGATTTTCTCTTGGGACGGCTCAAATTATATTTGTAAATGTTCAAACTATGCCTTACCTCTCATCGTCATTTAACCTTTCCTAAATGCATGTTTCAGGAGTCATTACTCTATACCTCTATGTCCCTGAGACGGAATGTGTCGGCCCAGATAAGCCTGCGCGGACTGCATTTTTTTTCTTCAACAGTTACCATCGAAAATAATTCAACCGTCTTTCATCTATAGAGATGTTCCATTGTTTTCTAGATATTTTCAAAGTCGTCTATTATAGATTGTTGTACGGAAAGGGTTATGATTATCTCATGATATATATGGTTAATTCCAAAAGGGCGCATTCCAAATTCAAAATTAGAGAAACATTACGCCTCTTTGAAGTTTTGCCATCGACTCTTGACAAAAAGCATGGCTTTCTGCCAGTTTCTAGCATGTTTTGATTTATATTCGATCCGTTCCACGAGAAAACCAACATTGTGGACTCTGTGTAAAGTATCGACCCGGATCAACCTAAGCATGCCGCGCAGGCTAACCCGGACAGACACTTTTCGACTTCTATAGATTTTTTGAATCAGGAATCATTACTCTATACCTTTATCTCCCTGAGACGGAATGTGTCGGCCCGGATTACCCTGGCCGGTCTGCGAAGGCTGATATGGGTCGTTGCATTACGCAGAGTCAATACTGTTTGTTGTTCTCGTGGAAAGGCTCATTTGTATGTCTTGTACTCTTTTGTTTGTGTGGGTTTATTGATATCACCTTTATATTATTAATGAGGTACATACTTGGTCTCAGAATATAGTACCGTCGTTTTATTTCTTTATTTCACCTTCAATTCATGTTCAAAGTTTATCAGGAGTTTACAACTTTTCGTTACTTTTTTGAAAATCATTACCAAATAAATTGTTTTATATTTTTCTATTATCTTAGTGTTTTATTCTGTTGTTATTTTTTTCCAAATGGGGAGTGAAATGTACAAGAAGGGTCGTGGCTTGGGCGTAGTTGATTCTTAGCAAGTGTTTGTGTTTTTACCTGTTCGAGCACATTTCGGATCATATCACCGTGACTTGCTTATCTGCTCCGTCTTATCAGAATCTACACACGTTGGCAGACATTATAACAAACTGTGTAAATAATTTTTGCAGCAGTATAAATTTCGATCAGATTGTAAGGTCGCACAAGCTGATATCTGGATATGCAATGTTCACAAAAGCCAACGTGGGCGTTATCGCACGGTCAGGCTAGCTTGTATATATATACATGTATATGTATAGCATTGACTCCGGTCAAGGTTACAATACACCAAATAAATTCCTTCTTTGTTTCCATGTAAATCGATGAGTTTCAGTCCTCAATTGTCACACTTTCTAAGCGTTTCTCATGTAGAACACCATGTGTCATTGAAAAAAGTTACCTCCTAGCTTTAAACCATTCCAAAGAATATGGGGGGGGGGGGGGGGGGGGGGGGGGGGGTGGTCATGATTATGCAAGAAATAATTTTCTCCAAGCGAAAATGGAGCGAAAATGGTTACTCAATGTCATATATTCAATGGATTCTGGTTATGGTATACACTCATTTGTACGCACAACAAGTTTTTTAGGGACTATTTGGATGTAGATCAGCATGACCGCGGATGTATTTGGCGTAATTTGACATCTTGATTTGGGATACCGGAAAGAAAAGTTACAAAAGGGCCAAGATGACCGTAAATCGATCACCTGATTGATGGTATAATATCAAATGTGTTACTACTAATATCATGGGTAAACTTGATCAAGAATGGGAATGAAACTGCAAGGATTGGATACTGTAAATGAAACAGTTTATTAGTAAAGGACATTCGCAAAATGACAAAACATATTTGAACATTTCGAAAGAGCACCACACACTGAACATTTTTGTGAAGTTTAGTTGATATTGGTCCAATGGTTTAGGCGAAGATGTCTTTTGAACTGTAAGGTTATTTTACCCATTTTATGATTCCGTCTGGTTGCTATGTTTTTCAACCTATCAGTATAGCTGAAATAAATTATGTAGTGGGTCACTCAAAGAATATTTCTACTGAAGTATTTTGAAATCAGAGACTCACTTTCATAAAAGATGTCGTTTGAAACTAAAAAGTTCATTTTACCCGTTTTCTGATTATGCCTGGAGGCTATGGTTTTCAAACAATCAATTTGGCTTGAACAATTTTTAAAAGAGGGTCAATGAAGGAACATATAATTAATACTTATGTGTCTTTTTCTTAAAATATATTATTGATATAATGTTTAACATTAACCGAAAACTCTATGGCATTGGAATAAAGGGGAACCTGTAAGTAATAGTTAGTTGAAAACCGCATTTAATTCAAAGGATAGCAGACTGATTTTTTCGCTATCCATCAAGGCCAGCTGACATCTTCATTACTTCTCTCACTTTTCATAGAGGATTTGGAACCATTTTTACCAGACCGAAACATATTTCCGGACCGACGTTGGATGATATTGCCATTGCGTGATTAATTTAAGCTGAAATCTTGTTTCGCAATCGATGTTAAATAAATAAGTTGAACTTAAACTAAACATTTGGTGACTAATTGGTGAACAGTTTATAGTCATATTAAACTGCATGGATTCACTTTCCACACTTGTCGCATTTAATTTATGATTCGGTCGGAGAACCCATGGCTTGCATATCGCGAAAATGATTCTTGATGCACGTTCGTTTTCCCTGACGATATGATCTTATTAAGTTCTAGCCCACAGGATCTTCCAACGTCATTGGACGGATTTTATATAATTGTCAAACGTTGAGTTTATCGTTTAGTACTGACAGAACTACAATAATTGTGTTTCGAAAACGATGTTAAATCTAGCTAGGTGTCACCTTGAAATCCTAACAATTGTTCGCTGCGAATATAAGGTACGAACGATTCGTTAGGCTAACCGACAAATCGGCTAACTTTTGGAACTAACAAACCACATAACGACTGATGTTTTAGGTATATCTAAATACCCCCTTTTATTTTCAGCGAACAAGTCATGAATATACTTGCCGTCTAAAATTTCATTTTTTTCGCTCTCTTGTTTCTTTTATTTAATTATATATATGCAACTATGGTCTGTTAGATTGTACACTGATATCCTGATATGCGACTATAGTCTGTTAGATTGTACACTGATATCCTAATATGCGACTATAGTCTGATAGATTGTACACTGATATCCTAATATGCGACTATAGTCTGTTAGATTGTACACTGATATCCTGATATGCGACTATAGTCTGTTAGATTGTACACTAATACCCTGATATGCGACTATAGTCTGTTAGGTTGTACACTAATAACCTAATATGCGACTATAGTCTGTTAGATTGTACACTGATATCCTGATATGCGACTATAGTCTGTTAGATTGTACACTGATATCCAGATATGCGACTATAGTCTGTTAGAGTGTACACTGATATCCAAATATGCGACTATAGTCTGTTAGATTGTACACTGATATCCTGATATGCGACTATAGTCTGTTAGATTGTACACTGATATCCTGATATGCGACTATAGTCTGTTAGATTGTACACTGATACCCTGATATGCGACTATAGTCTGTTAGATTGTACACTAATAACCTAATATGCGACTATAGTCTGTTAGAGTGTACACTGATACCCTGATATGCGACTATAGTCTGTTAGATTGTACACTAATAACCTAATATGCGACTATAGTCTGTTAGATTGTACACTGATATCCTGATATGCGACTATAGTCTGTTAGATTGTACACTGATATCCTGATATGCGACTATAGTATGTTAGAGTGTACACTGATATCCAAATATGCGCCTATAGTCTGTTAGATTGTACACTGATATCCTGATATGCGACTTGTATCTTATTGTTAGCTGTTTTGAGACAAATGAATATAAACGTGTAACATCTGATAGATAGAACATTTTTGATACAGATTTAAAACACTGTTGTGAAGAGAAAAGCGATTTTCCCCCCTTTTTCCACAATGTTTCCTATACTGTTTTACAAAAGTCGAAAGCTTCCAAGACATTGACCAACTCTTGTCTGACTCATCACAATGTCCAATTGATTCCAAAAAAAGATAAAACACTAAATGCATATCATATTGCAAGATGTTTACTTGGTTGTTTGAACTTGAGACGTAAACACAATACGTATGTTTTTGTAACAGAACGATAACCTATTAAGATGAGTTCATCGACTCTGGTTATAGTGCTTTAAAATAATAGAATCGCGTCACGTAAATATGTATGTACATTGATTGATTGATTCACTGATTAGGGTTTAACGCCGGGGTTTAACCCTTTCCCTCATACGACGATTCTGCAGCAGACGACTTTGAACATAGTTTATCGAAAAAATAGAAAATCTCTATAATTGAATGGATTACCTATGACTCAAAGTTGAACACATTGTGGCAAAATGAGAAATTGCTTGTTTTGAGCAATTTCTTCTTTTGTCACTATGTTTTCAAAAAGCCGTTTGCTGCATAGGCCTCAGAAAACGTCTATATGAGGGAAAGGGTTAAACAATTTTTTCCGTCATTTTACGTCTGCCAGTTCAACTACTTTATGCGTTTCCTGGCTTTTTTAACATCAATACTCCACACAACAGTTTTTCTACGCTGCTGTTCCAGATGGATTGTAAGCCCATGCAAGGAAGGCTAATGGCGCTCGACGCATTTACGTTTGTCAAACATAAGAAATAATGTTGGCCGAGCTGGGGTTCGAACGCACAACCTCTACCAACTGAGTTAACATTTATATTATTATTTTTTAGCTTCTTGATAAAACCTAAAAGGTCATTCTAATCATATTAGCGGCACTCTGCGAAACTGTTTAACGTAATGAATTAGCGATCAGTGAAGACCAAGATCAGCCTGCGCATCTTTGGAGTCTGATCTGACTATGCACTGTTCGTCAATATGTCACAGAATATTTAAAGAAATGTCCTACACCTATTACATGTAACGAATTAGATACACTTTCTCTGCAGTGGTATATCTTTACTTATACGTGTAATATCTTTCAAGTGTAATATCTTTAACGTGTAATTTAACGTGTAATATCTTTAACGTGTAATTTAACGTGTAATATCTTTAACGTGTAATTTAACGTGTAATATCTTTAACGTGTAATATACTTAACGTATAATACACTTAACTCTTTCCCTCGTTTAGACGCATTTGGACGCATCTGCAGCAGTTCGACGTTTGAAAATATTGTGGCAAAAGAAGAAATTGCTCAAAACGAGCAATTTCTTCTTTTGCCATAATGTTTTCAACTCTTTTTAATTATTTATCTCCCATTCATGGAGAGTTTTCATTTGTTTATTCAATATCTGTTCAAAGTCGTCTGCTGCAAAAAATATTATGCGTGGTTAAGGGTTAAGGTTGGGTTTTCCCCCCGATCACCGCTCACGTTCGTGATGTTTAAGATTCTAATGAAATCGAATTATTTGACAAGTAATGTAATTAACAACTGATAACTGTAATACGGTTTGAATTGAATTTACATGGACTGTCATCTTTAAGTATAGAACGTACATTTGAGCCGTCCCTCGAGAAAACCAACATTGTAGACCCTGTGTCAAGTATCGACCCGGATAAGCCTAATCATGCCGCGCAGGCTAACCCGGATAGACACTTTTCGCCTCCCGTGGATTTTCTGTTTCAGGAATCATTACTTTATACCTCTATCCCCCTGAGACGGAACGTATCGGCCCGGATCTGTATGCACGGACTGTTCAGGCTGATATGGGTCGATACATTACGCAGAGGCCATACTGTTAGTCTTCATCACATGCACACAGCCCGGCCCAAGCATGAACACGATATCTAAAGCCGAGCAAAATTGGCTCGCTAAGGCTTTACCAAAGAACACTCTTCAAAAAACATTTAAAGAAACTCTGAACCCCTTAATCTCAAAGCTTTCCGACCCGACTTGTCCTATTCACATGAAATTTGACCCTCCGCAAGTTTATATCAATTTCAAAATCAGCCCGAACCGCCGCGCAGTCTTGGACAGGAACTTATCTGTTTCCAAAATGATTTAACACTATAACATTAGATTTACATTAATCCGGCCTTTACCACCTGCAGACGCATTTTGACATAATAGCATCAACCTTTTTCAACAATTAAGCTATCTTTTATGGAGATTTTTCAGGTTTTTGTCACCCTGCTTTCAGAGTCGTTTGCTGCGGATTTGTTGTATGTGGGAAAAGATTAAGAACTGTTGTGTCCACAGTAAGCAAACTTACAAAAACAGCTATGCTTTGCGCAAGACAAGACCCAGATGATTTTGCAGAAAATGCAAAAGAAGGTCGCTGTAGCCATCTTCGGCCACAATGTCGTCTGCTGCTATTGCGTCAAAATGCGTCTGCAGGTGGGAAAGGGAAATATAATGTATTGGAAAACATATTCAGATCAGATTTATCTGGAATTGCTTGGTGTTCCCGGAAATCAACTCATAGGTACAAGCTCGATACCGCCATTTTATTTTTAAAGAAACCCCCGAAGGTTCCTTTTCGTATGGCATGGTTAAATTAAGATATGGGTATCTTTTAACCAGCGCAGTCGTAATTGTATTCAGTCCAGAAGTTTAGCCTGCTATTTGTCTCTTTATTGTCTCGTTATCTATCCATACCATACATTCTTATATTCGGAAACTTGTGGTTTAATGCGTGAGCCTTTTAACGTAAACCCGGGGTATATCATCCTGTCAACATTTTTATAATTAAGTGAAAGTAATTTACATCTTTATAAGTATTTATCTTACTTATATTCGCATTATGTACCAGTGCTGTGACGCTTGTATGTTAGAGATAGCCTCGATTAAACCCTTAATAGCAGTCAAAGTTAACATAAGAAGGGTTTCAACAGACAACTCATTATTGATATTATAACAATTGTTTTGGTTTATCTAATTTTAACTTTTATGCGAGGACTTAGTGAATACATGGATTTGGATGTTGAAACGTAAGTATTCCCGTTTCTACATTGTATGAAAGGCTTAAAAAAGGTTAACTCCGAAATGATTGTATTAACAATTTACCAGAAAGAGAATTAAAAAAAAAATTAAAAGAAGAAAAGGGGGATAGTTATTGCTTTTTATAGGATATCTAACATCAAATTGTTCACAACTTATCTATATTCCACCGATATCGAAGGCTAAACTGATTCAAACCCAATATATTTTACTCCAAACCTTACCAGACATGCTTTGGTTTATTTAAATGGTGTTTCTCATCGCTTTTAATAGCATGTCGGTTATTTCACGGCGTTCCATGTGTAAATTACCAATATTACTGGTTTTATTTAGTCGGTTATATCACGGTGTTCCATGTGTAAATTACCAATATTACTGGTTTTATTTAGTCGGTTATATCACGGTGTTCCATGTGTAACCAATACTACTGGTTTTATTTAGTCGGGTATATCACTGTGTTCCATGTGTAAATTACCAATACTACTGGTTTTATTTAGTCGGGTATATCACTGTGTTCCATGTGTAAATTACCAATACTACTGGTTTTATTTAGTCGGTTATATCACGGTGTTCCATGTGTAACCAATACTACTGGTTTTATTTAGTCGGGTATATCACTGTGTTCCATGTGTAAATTACCAATACTACTGGTTTTGTTTAGTCGGTTATATCACTGTGTTCCATGTGTAAATTACCAATATTACTGGTTTTATTTAGTCGGGTATATCACTGTGTTCCATGTGTAAATTACCAATATTACTGGTTTTATTTAGTCGGTTATATCACGGTGTTCCATGTGTAACCAATACTACTGGTTTTATTTAGTCGGTTATATCACTGTGTTCCATGTGTAAATTACCAATACTACTGGTTTTATTTAGTCGGTTATATCACTGTGTTCCATGTGTAAATTACCAATATTACTGGTTTTATTTAGTCGGTTATATCACGGTGTTCCATGTGTAAATTACCAATATTACTGGTTTTATTTAGTCGGTTATATCACGGTGTTCCATGTGTAAATTACCAATATTACTGGTTCTATTTAGTCGGTTATATCACGGTGTTCCATGTGTAACCAATACTACTGGTTTTATTTAGTCGGTTATATCACGGTGTTCCATGTGTAACCAATACTACTGGTTTTATTTAGTCGGGTATATCACGGTGTTCCATGTGTAACCAATACTACTGGTTTTATTTAGTCGGTTATATCACGGTGTTCCATGTGTAACCAATACTACTGGTTTTATTTAGTCGGTTATATCACGGTGTTCCATGTGTAACCAATACTACTGGTTTTATTTAGTCGGGTATATCACTGTGTTCCATGTGTAAATTACCAACACTACTGGTTTTATTTAGTCGGGTATATCACTGTGTTCCATGTGTAAATTACCAATACTACTGGTTTTATTTAGTCGGTTATATCACGGTGTTCCATGTGTAAATTACCAATATTACTGTTTTTATTTAGCCGGTTATATCACGGTGTTCCATGTGTAACCAATACTACTGGTTTTATTTAGTCGGGTATATCACTGTGTTCCATGTGTAAATTACCAATACTACTGGTTTTATTTAGTCGGTTATATCACGGTGTTCCATGTGTAAATTACCAATATTACTGGTTTTATTTAGCCGGTTATATCACGGTGTTCCATGTGTAAATAATACTACTGGTTTTATTTAGTCGGGTATATCACTGTGTTCCATGTGTAACCAATACTACTGGTTTTATTTAGTCGGGTATATCACGGTGTTCCATGTGTAACCAATACTACTGGTTTTATTTAGTCGGGTATATCACGGTGTTCCATGTGTAACCAATACTACTGGTTTTATTTAGTCGGTTATATCACGGTGTTCCATGTGTAACCAATACTACTGGTTTTATTTAGTCGGGTATATCACTGTGTTCCATGTGTAAATTACCAATACTACTGGTGTTGTCTATCCCGAAACCGATGCATCAGTCGTGATGATATATCCCCGTATGATTGACCGTCAAGAGGGAAGCCATTACTACCATTTCTAACGTCATTGGTATTACCGAACTTAAGATCGAACCCTGGACTCTCCCGTAGTCAACAAGGACGCTCCGTTCACTAAACCAGAAAGACGGTCCTACCAGTCCTGCGTTCACTGGTATATATATCACGATCATGATATAGGAAACCCATTGGATCCCAGTGAAACGTAAGTCCGTTTTCACGACTCGTTACTGAATCGCCAGTTACTGGGATCGAAGAGGGAAGATTTTACACATTGTTCATTCGCATTTTGTTTTCTTTTGTTTTCTGTGGTGTTTTACGCCGCATTCAATAAAGATTTCATTTTTATCACAGCTTTTCCTTGGTAAGTTACCTGTACTTTAAGTCCATTTATTCCTACACCAACAACGGGTAAAGTCGTAATACCAAGTTCAAGTTCAAGTTCTTTATTTGCATAACATTTTACATGTTGTTGCAACATATACATAATAAACAATTGTATAGCAATACATATAGTATAGTTTCAACAGTTGACATGGGATATATGATATTCGAGAATACCAACCCCACAAATCTTAGCGCCAAGGAGGGAAAGCAATTACCCCCAGTGTTAAAGTATTTGGTATAACCCGACCGGGGGTCGAACCCGCTACCTCCCGCACCTGATGCGGTCTTTTTTTTTAATTGTTTGTTTGTTTTATTTTGATACTTATTTGTTCATCTTACAGCATTATATCATACAACAGTATATGGTGGTTGAAACAAACTTATCCCTCTGATTTTAATCTGGAACCAAATGGTCACCGATATATATATATATCGTTATATCAGAAACTCCTGTGGAACTGGTATACATATATCCAAACCATAAAGATCCGGATAAGAATGCACGTTCGCAATTTCTAGTCTGCATTTGAATAAGCTGACCACAAAGTTTGCATTATGGTTTATTTTTTAGAACGTTATTCAATTTTACATAGCTACGAAATAATCTTGCTTATAAACTGATATAATATACATAGATAAAATTAACCATTTGCCTCATATTGACGCTTTCTGACGCCTCTACGGCAGACGACTTTTGAAAACATTCTGGAAAATTAGAAATTTCTCCATTTACCACACTAATTTCAGCTCTATTCAAGGATTATACTTGCATATCAAGCGGTATTCCATATATTCGTAGGTATGATTTTGAAGATGTCTGGTGCAGATTTTATGTATGTGTGAAAGGGTTAAAAGCCATATGCAGTCCTGAATCTAATATCATTATATACAATTTTATATTTGTTATGGCGTGTCTAGTGTATGTAATCGCGTGTAAATCAAATATCAAAATATACCATTATAAGAACAATAGGCATCAGTGTCTTAACCCTTTCCCTCATATAGACGCTTTCTGACGCCTCTGCAGCAGACGGCTTTTTGAAAACATAGTAACAAAAGAAGAAATTGCACAAAACGTGCAATTTCTCCTTTTGCCACAATGTTTTCTACTTTTTGTCATAGGTTATCCATTCAATTATAGAGATTTTCCATTAGTTGACAAAATATGTTTAAAGTCGTCTGCTGCAGAATTGTTGTATGAGGGAAAGGGTTAAGCCAACGACGGCTCTCCGAGAAAAGGGACATTATCTGTTCACATGCTGTAATATAGTTATAGAAACGTCTAAAACAATATTTCGAGAGTAGCAATTCCCCATTTCCAATAACCCCTTTCCACATACAACACATTTTGCAGCAGACTACTTTGTAAACATTAAGGCAAAATATGTCAAATCTTTATAAATGCAAGTATAATTATTAAATATAGTTGTTAACATTTTAGCAAAAGGAGAAGTTTTTTCACTATGGGCTTTTTATTTTTATTTTGTCTCAATGTTTACAAAGTACCCTCATTATGGTTTTCGTAGAGCATCTCTTAAATACAGTGAAACTTTTGTATAAAGACCACCCATGAGAAGACAACACTCAGGTCTTTATTCACAGGTGGTCTTTAATTGCAGGGTAAATTTTGCAGAAAATGAGAGATTGGAAAATTTATAGTGTGGTTGCTATAGTCAGGGAGTTGCTATTCTAAGGTGGTCTTTATCACAGGTTTGACTGTTGAAGATGTTCTTAATCTGAACTTGTCAACTTACGGAAAGTAAGTCGTGATCAGATCAGCTCATACTTAGTTTACAAAAAAACTTCAGTCAATAAGGGCAGGCACTGTTGTGTATAATATTCCGTCCCTTTTTGGAAGAACACGGTCTTTATGATTAGGGCGGAGTCGATTTACATTTTCCCTCATATAGGACATATGCAGCAGAAGACTTTGAAAGACGTTAAGGCAAACATATAAACAACTTTAATAATGAAAGATTTTTTGATTGATTGTAATCAATTAAAATCATTGTGTCAAATGTATAAATTGTTCTTTATGAGCAATTGCTCCTTTTGCCACAATAATTACACAAGTCGTCTGCTACTTAGGCGTCATAAAAGTGTCTTGATGTGGGAAGGGGTTAAAACGGGGGGCTCTCCCTGCTCTCTCGTTTAGTCGTACGATTAAGCAGTTCGTCAGAAAACACGACTGCACATCGTGTTGTGGGATAAAAGCTGTGTGGCAAAAAAACTAGACCGCTGTTATAATCTTCCCACATAACTAACTTCAATGGCATTCCTAAATATATGGGAGAACAGTTGATTGTCTGGTGTTTTACGCCGCTTTAGGCAATAGTTCAGTTATATCACGTCGTGTCCTGTAATTTTCAGTATTACTGGTCCATCTATCTTGACACCAGCCGGTCAGTCGCAATGCTAACCTCGCAATCCTGAGCGCCAAGGAGGATAGTCATTGTTCATGTTTTTGATATGACTCTGCCGGGGGGTCAAACCCGCGACCTCCCGCACGCGAGGGCGACGCCCTTTCACTACACCAACGCGGCGGACACAGTGCAGACTCTGTTGAGGTCATGTGTTGGCACGGGTTGCCCGAAACCCTTGATTGATTATTCCCACGTGCAACAATACCGTTTTCTACCTGCCAAGTCTCTATGAATTATACTTTACTTTAAATTCGAAAATTATTGCTAAGTTCAAAGTTTTGAAAGGTCTCCTTTAGAAATATGTTAAGTTTGTATGTGTTTATGTATCTAAATACTGAAATGCAGCCATTAAACATGACAAGAGTATTTTAAGTTTATGATACTGAGTAATACTATTGTGTCGCACCTATATTGTTAACAAATTCTTCTTAATTTTGTAATAGACAAAATATGTAATAATAAAGTACTGCACTAATTAGATAATCAATAAATTTATAACATGATTGTATATATACATGACTTTTAGTAATTATTGCACTGTATTAAATTGAACCATGCTTACGAATGGTGATACTTACTTCGTGCCAACTATACACACTTATCTTTACCCGACCGGGTAGCTCAATTGGTAGCGTATCTGACTCGTGATCTGGAGGTCACGGGTTCGATACCCGGTTGCGGCGACATTCTTTCGGGCGATGTTTTCCATTGCCTCTCACCTCTGATCTATGTGAGAAAGTAGTCAGTGGCTTCGAAAGAATGTTGTGTAAGTACTGGTGTGGGAAAGCCAGCAAAACATGGGTAGGTGCACTGACCGCCGTGATATGACCAAAGCTGTTGAAAGCGGCGTTAAACTCCAAACAAACACTTATCTTTGAACAATAACATTTGATGAAAATTAAATATTCGTTACGCCTATGAGACGATTTGTCTTTAATTGGTGATTTATTTTCAAAATCCAGCAGTGTTGGTTTGACAATCGCCACAATGCTAACAGAAACAACAACAACGAAAAATATTTACATAGTCGGTTTTGAACAATCGGTTGATATTTTTGTTCCTTACTGCAAACTAATGTACTCACATCCGTTATAGTTCCATCATTGATGCAGAGACGTGATTAATAATAATTATGTCAGTGCTACTTTGGTACCGGATTGTTACTAATATTTGAATTTCACGAGATATTATCTACATAGAGTTAAAATATGTAAATATTATCTTCGTCATGATTGGGCAGATAATAAATATCATTGCGCGTTCTGCCTTGCAAATAACGGCAAATAACTCGGATGATACTCAAATCTCGAAATTCCAAAAGGTTCTATAAATAGCTCGCGAGACTCTGGTGTTCTTAAATCTCAATATTATAAACGCTTTATGTTGTAGTTGTTTAAATATATGAAAGCGTCTAGATGATAAGACTGGTTTACAAAGGTTTAAAGGACACACGATGTCAGTGTGTACACACGTTATGTATACACGTCTGCACATTCTAGAGTCAATTAGCAATCAATGCTGAAAGTGTAGCCTAATTTAGTTTGGAGATCGAGCATTATAATATATGACTATATTTTTATAAATTGAACAGTTTGGCAAATAGTGAAATTGTGCTTTTTGAGCATGTTTTTTGTTTGTTTTTGCACTCACATTATTCGAAGCAGTTTAACAACCTCAGAGACATATAAATACACTGTGTTTATATGTCTCTGACAACCCTCAATCATGCAATGTGAAGGGACTAAATTGAACAGACCTGTTTAATATCGGACATCATTGAAACAAACACCAAACTAATGGGTACTGTTTTCTCTCCTTTCTTGATAATTTAGTCATTTCTAAAGTGAAAAAAATATTTTATCTTAATATGGCCTTGCAACCTGGTGATAAACATGTGATTACCCGAACAATTTAGATTACAAATAGCCATTCTAATGAGCTAAAACGGTAGTCTATCGAATACCAACTAGATTTTTCATAACTTTGGAATGACCAATTTCAGAACGTAACTAAAACATCACCAAGACAACATTCTGGCAAACTAACATTATTATACTGTCAAAAGATGCAGGGTTAATACATTCTCAAATATACCCGCATAGAGTCATCGCAAGCACTACACCGATATACTGCTTGTTACTTTGCAGGATTTTCCATACGATCGCCACAACAGTGCCATTGGCGCTTTGATTATATCAGGAATTTATTAGCTTGGTTCCTGTTTTGTAAGTATACATTGCCTTTTTATAAATAATGTTGAATGCATTTTATCTAGAAAAATGGCGTTTCATAGTATCAGTTTGTCATCATTTAAATGAGCCGTTCCACGAGAAAACCAACAGTATGGACTCTGCGTCATGTATCGACCCGGATCAGCCTGCACAGTCCACGCAGGCTAATCTGTGACGACACATTTCGTCTTAGGGAGAAAGAGGTATAGAGTAATGATTCCTGAAACAGAAAATGTATAGGAAGCGAACAGCGTCTGCCCAGGTTAGCCTGCGCGGCATGCTTAGGCTGATCCCGGTCGATTCTTTACGCAGAGTCCGCAATGATGGTTTACTCGTGGGACGGCTCATTAATGTATTTGAGATGAATGACTCGTGTTGGTATAAAAGTGAATATATTCTTGAATTGCCTCTCTTTCGTTTTATTCCATACTCTCGGCCTTTTAGTCGGCTTTACAGACGCGTAAACTAATCACGTTTGTGTCGCCAACCTTGAAAGTGTGAAACAAAGGAATCCCTTTTCCGTTGGCTCAGTCGGTAGCGACGCGGGCTGTTAATCCAGGAATTGTGAGTTCAACCTTAGCTCGGCTAACATTCTTTCCGATGTTTGACAAAAGTCGTTGTGACAAACGTCATTTGTCTTCCACCAATGCGCTTACAGTCTAAGTGTAAAAGCAGCCAGATTGCCTTGTGTATAACTGGTGTGAGATAGCCAGGAATCACGTGAGTAGTAGTTGAACTGGCCGCCGTGATAAGACTGAAAAAATGTTGAAAACGGCGTTAAACCGCAATAAATGAATCGATCTCCGCCCTCTATCCATCTATGTGTCTTGTTTATTTTCAGAATAACACCACAGAAAACAAACACAGTAAACATTTTAACAGACAGTTATTGAGATGACTGAAATATTTCGCATCCAGTCTTAACCGAGGCTGTTGATTGTCGAAGCGAAAGCCTAGCAATGGCATCCTGTGCGAGAATCAATGCCACGTCATTGCAATGTGAGCACGGATGCTGTGGTGACACTACCAATCAGAAATGTTGTTCATTCGAGTGAGTATCACCTCTAAACTCTATATTATCGGCGATCTTCGAAAACCATGTGAGCCGTCCCGCGAGGAAACCAACATTGTGGACTCTGCGTAAAGTATCGACCTGGATCAGATTAAGTATGCCGCACAGGCTAACCCGGACAGACACTTTTCGCCTCCTGTGGATTTTCTGTTTCAGGAATCATTACACTATACCTCTATCTCCCTGAGACAGAATGTGTCGGCCCTGATCAGTCTGCACGGACTGCGTAGGCTGATCTGGATCGATACATTACGCAGATGCCATAATGTTGGTTTTCTCGCGGGAGGGCTCATTTGTAAGGCCGCATTGTGCACCGGTGTAGATCCAAAGTTGCCAGTGCATCTTCGCAGTCTGATCTGGCTTGTTACACTGTTCACCCATTAGCCATAGAAGGTTCCAAGAACCACCTTTATCCCTTACCCACATACATAAATACGCGTTCTGACACCTCTACAGCAGACGACTTTTGAAAACATTGTGACACCTCTACAGCAGACGCCTTTTGAAAACATTGTGACACCTCTACAGCAGACGCCTTTTGAAAACACTGTGACACCTCTACAGCAGACGCCTTTTGAAAACATTATGACGCCTCTACAGCAGACGACTTTTGAAAACATTGTGACACCTCTACAGCAGACGCCTTTTGAAAACATTGTGCCACCTCTACAGCAGACGCCTTTTGAAAACATTATGACGCCTCTACAGCAGACGCCTTTTGAAAACATTATGACGCCTCTACAGCAGACGACTTTTGAAAACATTGTGACACCTCTACAGCAGACGCCTTTTGAAACATTATGACGCCTCTACAGCAGACGACTTTTGAAAACATTGTGACACCTCTACAGCAGACGCCGTTTGAAAACATTGTGACACCTCTACAGCAGACGCCTTTTGAAAACATTATGACGCCTCTACAGCAGACGACTTTTGAAAACATTGTGACACCTCTACAGCAGACGACTTTTGAAAACATTGTGACACCTCTACAGCAGACGACTTTTAAAAAACATTATGACGCCTCTACAGCAGACGCCTTTTGAAAACATTATGACGCCTCTACAGCAGACGCCTTTTGAAAACATAATGACGCCTCTACAGCAGACGCCTTTTGAAAACATTATGACGCCTCTACAGCAGACGACTTTTGAAAACATTATGACGCCTCTACAGCAGACGCCTTTTGAAAACATTATGACGCCTCTACAGCAGACGACTTTTAAAAACAGCGTGACAACAGGAGACATTGCTTATTACGGGCAATTTCCACATTTGTCACAATGTTTTCCGCTTTTTTCACTGATAATACTTTCATTTAAAGATACATTCCATATCTTTGACGTATATGTGTTATATGTGTGAAAGGGTTACAGCAATATGGAACAATGTTCGTCATGTAATAAACAGGGGAGACAATGTACCACTGTTTAAGCCGTACTAATTATTGACTAATTTGACTGTTATCTGCTCTTGTTATAATTTTGCTGATTAACGGAAATTACCGGACATTTACGGAATATTCTGTATGTACACATCGATAGTGATATCCGGGGGGCAGTACAGAGATACACAGGATACTTCATTGTCATACTGGTACTTATAATATATAGGTTAATAATAATCGGGGTTTATGATTTCGATATTTTTAAATCAATTTATCGAACCTAGATGCTAACCACTTAGAAGATTCTTAAAAACATTGAGGCAAAAATAGAAATGCCCAGCAATTGTTCTGTTTAACACAATATTGAATATCCAATTGTGTCCTTGGCTTGTAGTTCATGTCTATTTCCAGTCTTGAAATAATTCCGTAAATGTTGATTTTACTGGGGCACCACTCATTTACTTTAACCCTTTCTTACATGTAGACGAACTTTGAAATAATTATGGTAAAGTATCGCTCATATTGAGACGTTGTTTATAGTTTTGCCACAATGCTTTCTACTCTACTAGAATGATCGTACTTTCCTTTATAAGACGGTTTCTATATTTATTCTGCTGAAATGGTGGGTTCTTTTTAAAGTCTGCTGCATATTTGTTGTACGAGTTCATTTGAGAACAGTGGTCTTAAGCCCCGGTAGCTCAGTCGGTAGCGACGCGGGCTGTCAATCCAGGGAGGGGTTGTGAGTTCGAATCCCGGCTCGGCCAACTTTCTTTCCCACGATTGACAAAAGTCAATGCGACATGCGTCATTCGTCTTCCACCAATGGGCTAAGTCTATGTGGAAAAGCAGCCAGTTGCTTGGGAAGATTGTTGTGTGGAGTACTGGTGTGAGAACACCAGGAGATGCATGAGTAGGTGAACTGGCCACCGTGATATCACTGAGAAATTGTTAAAAACGGTGTTAAAGCCCAATCAATCAATCAATCTTACGGTAGGTAAACATAGTTTCCACAACAACAATAATTATCTCCCTTGTCGGCCATCATGATAAGCAAGTTTGATGAGCACTTAAAGGTCAAATTACGCAAAAATACATCCGCTGACTTGCTGATCTACAGTACCATAGTCCCTAAAGAAACTTTGTTTGCGTAAAAATGAGTGTTTACCATCACCAGAATGTATTGAATATATAGCATTGAGTTCAGTTAAATGCATTGTGAATGTGTATAGGATGCACTGTAAATGATTGATTTGATCACCTTTAGTAGTTTGACCTTGTTTTAAAGTGAAAGTAGAGAATGCTAAACACCGGTTTTGTCCAGACCCGATTTGGTCCAAAATGACGATTTTCATTTTCACCTGGTGAGTTCTTTCTTGCATAATGCATGACCCCACATTTTCTTTGGATTGTTTTAAAGCTAGGAGGTAACTCTTTTCAGTGATATATGGTGTGCTACATTAGAAACGCTTAGAAAGTGTGACAATTAAGGACTGAAACTGGTCAATTTACATGGGAACAAAGAAGGAATTTATTTGGTGTATTGTAACCTATAGAGTATATTTTATTATTTATTAGATTATCAGAGAGAGTTATTATCGTTAATACAACTCCTTATTCCTCCATAACAGATTATCAGAGACAGTAATTATCGTTAATAAATATAGGATCTGACAACGAATGTCAGATTCTTTTTATCACATGACGAAACATAAAAAGAAAATCGGTTTTTCGCTGTCAGAAAATAGTCCCAACATGTCATACTTAATAAACTGGTAATTAATCACACAACACATATTTTTATGACCGATAATGGTCCCTTTACCTCGACCATCTATCGTGACGTTTGTGTTACCGGATCCACGTTCTCAGCCATTTTTGTAAACATTTGCGGACGAATACACAAATAGTGATTCGGTCATGTTATATTACACATGTGACATATAAAGAAATACGTAATGGGTATATTAGATCGGATACAAGCATTGTCATGTGATGATACCCCTTATTTCTCCCTTACAGATTATCAGAGACCGTGATTATCGTAGCGTGTGTGGTGGGGGCGCTTATCGTGTTCAGTACGGTGATAATGCTAGTTCATTGTATCACAAAGAAGAAGAAAGACGCCGTGACACCTATACGTCATAGACGACGTCAACCACGTGATCCAGATGGTATAAATTGGTTCTTTACTGTATACGACTATTTGAAAAAGATTAGAGAAGCAAAACAGATAAATCCACACAAACAATTTTTTAGCAGACGACTTTGAAAAACATTGAACAATACATGGACATTCTCTATAAATGAAAATGTAATTATTGAATAGAGCTGAAAACATTACGAAAAAGGGGGATATTGCTCATTATGAGCACTTTCTCCTTTTTCCACAATGTTTTCAAAAGTCGACTGCCGCAGATGCGCATGTACGTATCAACGTTTCCTGAGAGGCGTCACAAAACGTCTACATCTGGAAATGGCTTAATTTCTGTTTCATAATTGAAAACATGGTGAAAAAAAAGTTTTAAGTCATTTCTTATTTGCTCAATATATTTTAAATGTTCTTCGAAGCAAGGCTGTGTTTTGTCGTATACATGTATGAAAGTAAGAAGGGCAAACGGATATAAAAACCGAGCTAGTCCCTAGACACTTATTTTGTCTCGGATCGGCGGTAGTAGTGGTTCCCTTGATGAAATAGCAATTACGACTCGTGCACTGTTGTTGTGAAGATAAACCATCGTGCTTGCTGTAATAGCAATTACGCCTCGTGCACTGGTGTGAAGATAAACTATCGTGCTTGATGGAATAGCAATTACGCCTCGTGCACTGGTGTGAAGATAAACTATCGTGCTTGCTGTAATAGCAATTACGCCTCGTGCACTGGTGTGAAGATAGATTATCGTGCTTGCTGAAATAGCAATTACGCCTCGTGCACTGGTGTGAAGATAGATTATCGTGCTTGCTGAAATAGCAATTACGCCTCGTGCACTGGTGTGAAGATAGATTATCGTGCTTGCTGTAATAGCAGTTACGACTCGTCCACTGGTGTGAAGATAAGCGTATCAGCAGTATCGATACTTTACCCAGGAAGCGCCGCGCTATAACTGACAAACTGTTAAAATCGACATAAAACACCATTCAAATCAAAGCCTGAACATTATATGCATGTATAACTTACTTTGCGTTCACACTATTAGATTTTAGTAATATGCCCTTACAGAAACTTATTTTTTTAAGAGGACTAAAATCAAAGGAATGCAAGGGTCATTGCAATCAAATAATATTCCAAATATCATTGATTCTCATGAAGATCAAATGAGCGATGAGATGCTAAAACCAGCGTTGTCGTAATCATTACGCGTGTACAAAATGACCTGCCTGTGCATCCATGCTCTAGTTCGAAATGAATAAACATTAAACCAATTGATGTCTAATGGCGAACAGTGCAGAGCCATCTCAGTACTGCAGCGGGGTGTTGGATGACATGGATTTACACTGGTCGCAAAGTCCGAACGGTTTGTTTCCGTAGAGCGCAAGGAAGGTTTATGATATATGCATCCATGGGAAGTAGTTCTGATCTGCTTATAACCTATTGACCTTTCTCAGATCGTATTTTCCAATAAGAAAATAAATTAAGATTACGTAGGTTCTATAGACCATCCCCCGTCATAACATATTTGCTACCAATACATGTCGTTTCCTTATCTTAGTTAATACATATTAGGTGTGTGATCGAACAAATGAGCTCAGTCCGTCCCCGAGCAAATGTACAAATTGGCTTTCGTAGACAGTAAACTTTTTACAAATTGTTCACATATTAGCTTGTTGGTCGTATCTGTCAACTTGTGCACAATCTGGTAAGACGGAAAAGGTGTACTTGCCGTGTAAAAGATAGACTGTTCAAAAATACCAACGTGTACTTTTTTCATCGGACGGTCTAAAATTGTATATTCCAGCCGTCCGTCGCAGAAGACAGATGGTGCAGATGCCTAAGCCACCCCCTTACACCGAGGCCCCTCCCGAATATAACTCCTGGAATCAAACCAATTTGGTCACACCAACGTTTCCATCAAGGAGTGGCACAGAACACGAACAGACGGCTCCTTCGAGGTCAAGTCAGACACGAACTATTAGAAACTCGCCTCAACCCAGTACCTCCGGAGGGAGGGCACTGACTACAATAAGTAACACTAGAGTACATACCCAAAGTGATATACCCATAATTGTGGCGTCAAGAACTAGTCACGTGGTTGACATTCCCCAGCGCCAAGAACAAGATGGAAGTCACAGTGTTTCCAGACATGGCAATACTCCAACAGAAGAGGACTACAGAAAAATGGCGAGAAATAGACACGTGGCGAGCGTCAAGACGTCATCGCAGGACACTGATCAAGTGCCAAAACCGAAAGTACCTCGGTCTTCAGAGCCTGTTATTACAAGTACAAGACCTTCGAATAGGCACTTGCAAGCATACAGTGAAAGAGATACAAACAGTGTCGAACTTCCCGGTATTGTAGGCTCCATACAAGAGTCACCCCCGCCCACGAATCCCTCTGCGGCTGTTCGCAGTGCTAAACGAAGGGCGGTTCTCGTACATTTACAGCACCGACGAAGGACTCAAATGGATTTCTCGTCCTCCGACGAGGACAGTTACGTTTGATGGTGGTGATAATTAATGTTTTATAAAACTGTGTCATTATCTGCGAGGATGTATCATTATTTGAACCAAAATCGATAAACATCGAGAAGTGTTCCAATTTCCCTAATTTAACAAATTTGCAGTAGATGACTTTGAAAGCATGAAGATCTGGGTAAACGCAATGAAAACCCTAACAAATGATAAATACAATTTATTATATAAGGTTGAAATATTTTTTACAAAAAAGGAGAAATTGCTCATCATGAGCATATTCGCCTTTTGTCACAATGTTTTTAAAAAGTCATATGCAGCATGTGCGAAATGATTGATTGCACCTGGAACATTACATACACAGGTTACATATAGTTGAAGTATTTCTACAGCACTATGTGGCCACGCCTATATTGTTTGGCAGTGATCTTGATCGGACTACATGTTATTAATAACGTGGCTTACGTTGACCGCCTCTTTTTTATTTTACATATTAACCCTTTCACTACCGAATTTAACAAAGTCGACTCTTCCATGTTGAAAATTGGGCCACTCCACTGTTCGTCCAATAGGCAATTTGGTTAAATTTAATGTCTAAGTGGCAAACAATGCAGATTTCAGGAGAGACAGCTCGTGATGAGCTGTCTCGCCTGAATCTGCATTGTTTTCAAAAACTGTTAATTGCCTTTGGCAGCGAAAGGATTATCCGTTATTGTGTTATATGTGACTTCAAAAGAAATGTACGCCGCTTACCCTTTCCCACATACAAAAGCAGGTGAGTTTGAAAGCATTTAGTCAAAAATATGTAAAATCTCTAAAAATAACAATTGAATAAAGTTAAAACCATTGCGGCAAAAGGAGAAATTGTTCATTATCATTTTTTTTTTTTTTTTTTTTGCCAAAATATTTTCAAGGTTTTTTTTAGCTGCGGTCGCGTCAGAGAGCGTTACGTATTAAGAAGTAACTTACATCTGATCTAACATTTGCAGACAACTCGAGAGAAGTTGAACCTTCTTATTATATCAGTACTCCAAATAGCCTTCATCCAAACAGCAGCTGGCTACCTTCTTAAAGATACAGAGTTACATATGAGACGAGTCACCCAAAAAGGGGTTTGAGCTTGATCTCCGTATATTTGAATATTGACATGCACGTCCCTTTCCCTCATATAGGCGCTTTCTGACGCCTCTGCAGCAGACGGCTTTTTGAAAACATAGTGACAAAAGAAGAAATTGCTCAAAACGAGCAATTTCTCCTTTTGCCACAATGTTTTCCCTTTTTGGCATATGTTATCCATTCAATCATTGCCAACTTTCGGGAAATCCGGTGACTCGAAAGCTCCTATAGAGTTATATAGGGAAACAAAAGTTAAATTACTCCTACAAATTAATTAATAAGTGGATCATTTCATTTCAAACGAATATGTTAGGAAAATCTTTGCTTTTTTAATATGATATTTCTAATATGATTCTATGATTCTATGATTTTTACATTTTAGTCCTTTTTTAGGTTTTTGTTGGTCACCCAAAGTTATATTAAAATAAGAAGGAGCTAAACAATTATTAGTCGCCGGGCAGAAGCCCGCGACTTCTATTTTTAATAGCTTTTCGGAAATCACATGGGAGGGCGGCTTATTATTAGAAAGAAACAAATCTAGATGATTTGAACATATTACAATTGTGGTTGTTTACGAACACTAATAAATGACACATCTAAAATGAAATAAATATTCCGATTTTTTAATGTTTGCAGTTTTTTTTATTTCACTCGCATTTAAGTTTTTTGTCTTATTTACGAAGACAAAAGTGGTCCCTTCAAGACGTGAACCAACACCCCCTAATGCAGACTCTTATGTGTCATCATTGAGGTCAATTTCGGATTCTCCTTTTAATAGCAATTTTAACTTACTAAATGTTGTTTTCATGTTCAAAGAGATGTCTTGATTTGTGTAGAATTCATTTAATAATGTTAATCCATGAATATCTAAAGTAGGAACTGTTTCTAAGCTAAATATAGACCCTATTCTGTTGTGTAGTTTCGTGACCTTTAACATCGATTTTCGCGCATGCGCATTTCGATATGAAAAAGCGAGTGATATTATTTTATTTTAGACAAGTACAAGACGAATGTTTGACGCAAAGCGTCAAAGAGAAGCCGCAATATTTCGTTGTACATGTAGAAATAAGAAAAAAAGAACATTTGTAAATCCACAAACAATAGAACAATTTAAACTGTAGACGGTAATGCTGATATATTTCTCCTTTTGAAGACTTTTGTTTTCTTCAAATTACCTCCCTTTAAAGCAATACCAGGATATTTACCTTGTGATTCGAATAAGATTGACAAACATTGAAATTATATGAATGAATACTATTATTTAAATAAGTAACAACAGCAAAATTAAATTTAAGCCAGATAAATGTGTATACATTTCGTTAATTTTTTATAGATACCCTAATGTATAGGTATGTATATAAAATTTATAAGCAAATGTTTTCATTACTACGTTCCTAATGTTTGAATAGACTAAGGAAAGTCAAGAATACATAAATAAATCAATGCAGTCTTTTCCGGCGACATTGATGCCTTGCATCAACTTTCTCTTGTTCTGCTTTATTAAGATAGTTTAAAACATCCGATCGCTTCATTTCAATCGGTTCAAGATGTAGAATTCTTTTCTCTTTCATTTGCACTAATTAAAATAAATAATTTAAAAATACTTTTTGGTTCTTTTTGAATATTTATGTAAAAATTGATGTCTCAGAAATGTGAAATGCATGTGTATTGGCGTGTGCGGTATTTGTTTATGACTGTGTCAACTCAGCGGGATCATCAGCTTATCCCAATGTTTATGACCTGATAACGGAAGTTCACTGACCATATTTATTTTTGAACAATTTTAGAGATTTTATGAATTACAATATTTGATTGTTTATGATTGTGATATATATTCGACTTTCAAATAGGCATATATTCGACTTTCAAATAGGCATATAATTGCCTTTAGCCATTTACAGCCAAACGTTAATAACAAAGACAAAAACATGTTTTTTAACATTCAGAACGAATAAACAAATATAAACATTATTTTGAAAGATAACGAATATAGTTATTGTATAAGAATGTAATTTCTTAATTACATGGCTTCTTTAATGTACATGTTCTTAACATAATTCGTTTAAACTTATCTAAATTTGGCTGATAATAATGTATAAGTAATCTCTATATGTTATCAAGAATCAAACTATTTCTCTAAAAAGACAATCGTTAACGTTTTTATAATGCATATACATACTTGCTCATTTTGATTTTTGTTGTGTTATCTGGGGAAATTGCACAAATAAACTTTAAAACAAACTAGTGAAACTTCAGAAAAGGGCTGCCAGGGTAATCCTTGACAGTGATTTTACCACCAGTTATCTTTAATGTTTGCTGAACTTAAATGAATGACATTTTCCGAACGAGTTATTTATCAGAAAGCCATTCAAATGTTTAAAACATTACGTGGAAATGCCCCTGATTACCTAAGGACATCATTTACTTTTACTTCTGATATTCATGCAAGACTTTTACGTTCATCCACTTCATTCTAGTTGTATACACCAAAACCTAACTTAGAAATATATCGAAATACATTTATATTTTCCGGTTCATCAGTTTGGAATTCCCTTCCTTCATATATTCAAAACTCAACGTCTATTTAGCATTTCAAATCCCAATATTTAAGTTGGATAAACCAATCTTAATTCGATGATAATTGTAGTACAATTGTATTTCATGAAACTATGCACAATATTTGGATATGTGGCTGTTCTACGATACAGTAATAGACATATAAATTTTATGTCCATATTTATAAATGTATGTATAATTGTAACATTGAGTTGTTCATATGTATTACACGTTTGTTCATGTTTCGTCTCATTTATGTTTGAGGCCCTCATGGAAGATTGACTTGCATACACGTACTATGTCAAATGAGTGTCCTCTCTAAATAAAGCCTTTATTATTATTATTATTATTATTATTATTATTATTATTATGTAAGACTACTTGACTGGCTATCAATCTTTTATTATCGGCATATAATTGCCTTTGGCCATTTACAGCCAAACTTTAACAAAGACAAAATTATAATCATAGAGAATTACAGAATAAGTATAGATTAACAAGTACATGTATTTAAACATTTAAAAAGAAACAACATCAATAAACATTATTATGAAAGAGAACATATATCGTTATGGAATAAGAATATAATTTCATAATGTCATGGCTTCTTTATGTATTTTGCTGTCTTAATAATTATTGTGCTTAACATAATTCGTTTAAACATATTCAATATATTTTTGGTATTGCATAAAATAACAAGCAGTATGTTTATAGCAAATAAAGAAATTATAAAAAGTACAAACGGAGAAATGGACGTATCTAAATGTGGCTGATAATAATCAGGGACGTTCATCTTATCTACGTTCCTGTAATCATGTATAAGAAATGAAAGGCCACTTGACTGGTATCAACCTTTTATCATAAAATATTGTTACTTCTGATCATTCGAAGTTGTTGGAAGATAAATTAATGTATAAATTGCAGTCTTTTAAAATGCCGAATATAGATATAAAAATAATCCTAAATCACTGCAAAACATATTTTCTCTTTGTATACGCGCATTGGAAGTTAAAAAAATACAGCAGTACTAGGTTCCGTCAAAGCCTTAAATAAACAAATATCAAAATGTACACTCTTCGAGAATAAATGGAGACTGAAAACATTATAAAACAGAACTTTGTATGGACCCCCATAAGTTACCCTAGCTTATCAGCGTCAGATGACTGGTAAACTAGCTTATGTATTGCTCGGAGATAGAGATCGCTCGATAGCCTGATAAGCCCCAAAGTTGGCAATGTATAGAGATTTTCTATTTTTTGACAAAATATGTTCAAAGTCGTCTGCTGCAGAATTGTCGTATGAGGGAAAGGGTTAAAACAGAATTCTTACAAATAGCTTAAGGTGAGAACCTAGAAGACTAAATCCCAATGTCTTTGTGAGTATGATTCATTATGAGCCCCTTTTCCAATAACGAGTTCGATTTGTCAAACCTCGGAAAGAATATTGCTTTCCAAGCCGTGATACCATTCCAAGCCCCATTATCAACAGCCTCCGATGTTATCGACATAAATATCGTGGCCCAATAAACTGAGCATGTCCGCGAGCCGACAATCGTACACTAATTAAATACCTGTTTTATAGGGGATTAATGCCCTTTTCAACATTATTTTTAGTTATATAACGGTGACAGTTCATTTAATTATGATCCCTGGGTAAACAAACCATTACTAGGCTAGGCAATGTGCCTTGCCATAGGGCATTCAACCATGACCGCTCGATTTCGGATTGAACCGGGCACGCCCTTTAACGTTTTTCCTTAAATCGTATGAAGGTCGCGCACTCATTCGTGTTCATTCGTGTTAAGTCGTGGTCAGTCGCGCGCGGTCGTATGGACGTCGCAGCTCGGCATTTATATTTATAACACGATTTAAGCCGAGAACTGGGTATTTTGGTGTCGGTTTGACCTCTTCTGTGTACTCTTGTGCAATAGCCTCACATGTTTCGTAGACAATCGTAGAGATTGTATCAGCAGCCACTCTAAAACCATATTGAAGAGATATATCGGTAGGAGTCTCCAGTGGACATATAACGCAGTGTTATAGCTAGTCGAAGCCCAGGCTCCAGGGCTTTTCTCCAGAAGATGTCCTTTTTTTTTCAATACGAGGACCAACGCGTTCTACTAGTTCCATGAACATCTCCGGAGTGACACGCAAGAAGTTGGTAAATGTATTCACATCTTCACGATACAGTTCTTGCATTGGGTGTTCATACTGCCCAGACAGAGGTCTCTTTAACAACCATGGTTGAATTTAGAATATATTCCTATTCCTCACTCTGCGACGCCTACACTGCCTCCTACCCCTGGCTAACTATACTTTGCGGAACGGAACGGAACGGAACAACTATTGAGGCACCACAGGGGGCAAAGAAGAAAATGCTACCGTAGTTTCTGATATAAGCTAGATCGTCTTTTATGTTTGCATATTTATACGATTTCTAATGTGGTAGTTCAAACACTCATTATATAAGTTTTTAAATTTCAGGATCACGGTAAATATACATTTACAAAATGTTGTTCCGTTCCGTTCCGCAAAGTATAATTATCCCCTAGGATAATGATATTTTGCGGAACGGAACGGAACAAGATTGTTTTCTTTTTCACACTGATTCTTTTCATTTATTCCAAGGATAATAATAAACTTAATACATACGATAGTCACAACGATTTTATTTTTTGCTATTACTTTCAATCAAAGGCAGACTATTTGTCTTATAAATTATGTCGTAATGCACGACAAAACACCACTGGATGCGTGGCTTCAAGTATGTTAAATGACAGCATTTTCTAACTTTTATAAGGGCATTTTCAATCTGATTCTTTTCAGTAATTCCAAGGATAATAATGATATAGAAATAGCTGGTACAGGTCGTGTACACTTACAAATCGAAATAAAATTGCTATACCTACAAGGTATCTATCATTGTTGCACTTACTGTATACAGATCGATATGCTTAGGTTTAGGTGTCGGCCGTTCTACAAAAATGTTGCTGGTTCCAGCACAACAACGATCACCACCGTAACGTCTCTTATGACATCAGCACCGGGTTTTTTAGGAAGCGGACTGTAAGTGACCGCAAGTGACTCGATAATCGTCACTAATAACTTATTTATGTCATTCTGTTCATCACATTATATGGATAATTCATGATAATCATTGAATACAATACGAAAACTGTATTGCTGCCGCCGTTCTACCAAGAGGTTGCGGGTACCAAACCAACAACGACCACCACAGTAACTTCTCTTATGACATCATCACTGGTTTTTCCAGGAAGCGGACTGAAAGTGACTCGATAATCTCAGGAATCAAGGTAACTGTTTGTCTCTCTCGTAATTACTGTATACAGATCGATACGGTTTACATATAATAGACACCATTTAAGTCGGACGTTTTACCAAGAGGTTGCGGGTTCCAGCCCAACAACGATCATCACCGTAACATCTTTCATGACATCAGCACTGATCTTTCTAGGAAGCGGACTATAAGTGAATCGATAATCTTCACTAATAACTTAATAATTTAATTTCTTCAAACTTGCAAAATACCTACCTTATATTTTGCTACTACCTTGTATTGGAGAAAACAAACCATCAATCAAAGGCAGTCTATTTGTCTTAACAATGATGTCATAATGCACGACCGATCTGGAAACACTCTATGCGTGGCTTCAAGTATATTAAATGACATTATTATTAGATTATATAAGTTTTTAAATTTCTAGGAAAATGATATTTTGCGGAACGGAACTTTTTATTAATTACAAGGATAATAATAATATAGTAATAACTGGTAAAGGGCGTGTACACTTACAAATCGTAATAAAAGTGTTATATCTACAAGACAAGACACTCACAGCGATTTATTTTAATTTTTGCTATTACCTTTTTTTGGAGAACAAAAGTCTATATGTCTTATAAATTATGTCATAATGCACGACAAAATACTACTGGAAACAGTCTATGCGTGGCTTCAAGTATGTTAAATGACAAGTCAATTATCCGTTGCAATGCATTGACTAACAACAGATAAGCGACAAATTCCTTCAATTTGAACAGCATTTTCTTACGTTTATAAGGGCGTTTGCATAAACTTCGTTTCATTTCCATCTTGTGATAGTTGAAACATTCATTACATAAGTTTTTAAATTTCAGGATTACGGTCAATAAACGTTTACAAAATATTGTTCCGTTCCGCAAAGTATAATTATCCCCAAGGATAATGATATTTTGCGGAACGGAACGGAACAAGATTCTTTTTCTTTTTTATTTATTACAAGGATAATAATAATATAGTTATATCGGGTACAGGGCGTGTACACTTACAAATCGAAATCAAAGTGTTATATATACTTGAAAGTGGGTATTCAGA